>CAHIKZ030005591.1:2395000-2555000 GCA_903632075.3 Acanthosepion pharaonis | reverse complement strand
AAGATGGTGTTCATAGTTTGAATGTAAATGATGACGAATTGTATTGAAAAATTACTTCAATGTGGCCATCATTTCTTGACGTTAGGAGTAAACGAATGGCGAAATAATATAGAAAGTATATGCGAGTCGATATACAAGAGGTTAGAATTAGAAATCGAATCACCGCATATATATATATATATATATATATATATATATATATATATATATATATATATATATATATATATATATATATGTATAGGTATGTGTGTGTACGTAAACAGATATATAGATTGGAAAAATATGAACACTCCACACAAATGAATAGGTTGAATGATTAATACATATAGAGATAGGTATGAAAAGATTGTAAATAGATAGATAGATAGATAGATAGATAGATAGATAGTAGATAGATAGAAGACTAAGATAGATAGATAGATAGATAGATAGATAGATAGATAGATAGATATGAAAATAATCCTCAAAAATAGATAGGATAACTATATATATATATATATATATATATATATATATATATATATATATAGAGAGAGAGAGAGAGAGAGATAGATAGAGAGATAGATAGATAGATAGATAGATAGATAGATAGATAGATAGATAGAGAGGGAATGAAAGAGAAAGAAAGTGAGAGAGATAGTAAGAGTGGATATTAGAGAAATAAATTAAAAACTGACAGAAGAGCATTACTCAAGATTAATCGATCACTTCCTTCTTAATCATCTCTTGCGCCTTATCGCCATGTTTTCTTTTCATCATCTGCCCCCGCCCCCGTTTACAGCAAAATGCACCCGAATAGGAAAATTACTTTCATGATATCATTTGATAACTAAATAAGATGTCCTTAAAATAATCGAATGTCTTTGTCCCCGAATATCGGTTGTGTTTTATCTTTCGATTTGAGGTGGTCATTTTAGTTCTTTCTTTTTTAAGATTGCATCATGGGTAATTATTACAATGCTTTTGTGGCTGGCGAGAAGAAATACAAAAGGGATAAAATTCTAGAGTGAAAACAAAAATATTTGTAAAATAAACTCTATAAGAAAGAAAAGAACCATTCGCAAAAAAGAGAAGAAGAAAATTTTAATTTATCACTGAAATGCCTCGGATGTTGGCTCCAAAACGGAAATATACGAGGCTTTGGTCTGCTGGAAAAATCAAAAATTGGAAGATAGTCGAAAAATTAAACATTGATGACACCATGAAAGAATTGGATATTTGTAAAAAGAATGAAATAACCCTTTACCACCCCAGTACGTACCTGACTCCTCTTAATATCTTCTAAGAGACAGATCAGATCAAAAATAGATTACAGTTGCATAATTCTGCCAGCAATTACCCAGACCTCAATTTCCAGGTTTGAGAGGGTTCAAAAGCGTCTCCGAATTATTGTAGGAGTATTATTTTCCAAAATTCAAACTCCCCCTACTATGGAAAGTGGTCGGACGAACTGCATCTACAAATTCTTGGAGGAATATTAATTTCCAAACTTCAACTCCTCTCTACCATGGAAAGTGCTCGGACGGTCTGCATTTCCAAATTATTGTAGGAGTATTATTTTCCAAATTCCGACCTCCCCATACCATGGAAAGTGCACGGACAAACTGCATCTCCATATTCTTGTAGGAGTATCATTTTTCAAACAGCAACCTCTCTCTACCTGGGAAAGTGCTCGGACGAAATGCATATCCATATTCTTGTAGAAGAATTATTTTCCAAACTCCAACCTCTCTCAACCATGGAAAGTGCTCGGATGAACTGCATATCCAAATCCTTGTAGGAGTATTATTTTCCACGCTCCAAACTCTCTCTACCATGGAAAGTGCACGGACGAACTGCATCTCCATATTCTTTCAGGAGTATGATTTTCCACACTCCATCCTCTCCCTTGCATGGAAAGTACTCGAACGAACTGCATTTCCAAATTCTTATAGGAGTATTATTTTCCAAATTCCGACCTCCCCATACCATGGAAAGTGAACGTACAAACTGCATCTCCATATTCTTGTAGGAGTATCATTTTTCAAACAGCAACCTCTCTCTACCATGGAAAGTGCTCGGACGAAATGCATATACAAATCCTTGTAGGAGCATTATTTTCCAAACTCCAAACTGTCTCTACCATGGAAAGTGCTCGGACAAAATCCATCTCTAAATTCTTTAAAGAGTACTATATTCCAAACTCCAACCTCCGCTTACCGTGGAAAGTGCTCAGATGAACTTCATCTTCAAATTCTTGTAGGAGTATTATTTTTCAAACTCCAACCTCTCTCTACTATGGAAAGTGCGCGGACGAACTGCATTTCCAAATTTTTGTAAGAGAATAATTGTCCACAATCTAACAACTCCGTACCATGGAAAGTGCTCGGAAGAAAGCCATTTCCAAGTTATTGTAGGAGTATCATTTTCCATATTCAAACCACCCCTACCATGGAAAGTGCTAGGAGGAACTGGATCTTCAAATTCTTTTAGGAGTATTATATTCCAGATTCCAAACTCTCTCTACCATGCAAAGAGCTCGGACGAAATGCATCTCCATATTTTTTCAAGAGTAATTTTTTTCACATTCCAACCTCCATGAAAAGTTCTCGGACGATCTGCATCTGAATATTCTTGTAAGAGTATTATTTTCCATGTTCCATACTTCCACCTACCACGGAAAATGCTAGTACGAACTACTGCATCACCATATTCTTTTAGGATTATTATTTTCCACCCTCCAACCTTTCTCTACCATGAAAAGTGCTAGGAAGAACTGCATCCGCAAATTCTTCCAAACAGCAAACTCTCTCTACGATGGAAAGTGCTCGGACGAAATGCATATTCTTAGAATAGTATTATTTTACTTATTCCAGCCTAACCCTACCATGGAAATGGCTAGGACGAACTGCATTCCTTATTCCAATCTAATCCTTCCATGGAAATTGCTAGAAGAACTGCAAACTCTACCATGGAAATTGCTAGACGAACTGCATCTCAAATATTTCTTGGAATATTATTTTACTTATTCCAGCCTAACCCTACCATGGAAATGGCTAGGACGAACTGCATCTTCAAATATTTCTAGGAGTATTATTTTCCTTATTCCAATCTAATCCTTCCATGGAAATTGCTAGGAAGAACTGCATCTTCAAATATTTCTAGGAGTATTATTTTCCTTATTCCAATCTAACACTACCATGGAAATTGCTAGGACGAACTGCATATTCAAATATTTCTAGGAGTATTATTTTCCTTATTCAAATTTAACCCTACCATGGAAATTGCTAGGACGAACTGCATCTTCAAATATTTCTAGGAGTATTATTTTCCTTATTCCAATCTAACCCTTCCATGGAAATTGCTAGGACGAACAGCATCTTCAAATATTTCTAGGATTATTTTCCTTCCATTATTTTCCTTATTCCAATCTAACCCTACCATGGAAATTGCTAGGACGAACTGCATCTTCAAATATTTCTAGGAGTATTATTTTCCTTATTCAATCTAACACTACCATGGAAATTGCTAGGACGAACTGCATCTTCAAATATTTCTAGGAGTATTATTTTCCTTATTCCAATTTAACCTACTTCATGGAAAATTGCTAGGACGAACTGCTGCAAATATCTAGGAGTATTATTTTCTCTGACCTACCAGGTATTATTTTTCTTCAAATATTTCTAGGTTATTCCATTCCAGCCTAACCCTACTTGGAAATTGCTAGACCATGGAAATTGCTAGGACGAACTGCATCTTCAAATATTTCTAGGACGAACTATTATTTTCCTTATTCCAATCTAACACTTCCATGGAAATTGCTAGGACGAACTACCATGGAAATTAATCTTCAAATATTTCTAGGAGTATTATTTTCCTTATTCCAATCTAACACTTCCATGGAAATTGCTAGGACGAACTGCATCTTCAAATATTTCTAGGAGTATTATTTTCCTTATTCCAATTTAACCCTTCCATGGAAATTGTTAGGACGAACTAAATATTTCCAGGAGTATTATTTTCTAAATATTTCTAGGATGGGAAATTGCTAGGGACGAACTGCATCTTCAAATATTTCTAGAGTATTTATTTTCCTTATTCGAATCTAACACTACCATAGAAATTGCTAGGACGAACTGCATCTTCAAATATTTCTAGGAGTATTATTTTCCTTATTCCAATCTAACCCTTCCATGGAAATTGCTAGGACGAACTGCATCTTCAAATATTTCTAGGAGTATTATTTTCCTTATTCCAATCTAACCCTTGAAAATTGCCATGGAAATTGCTAGGACGAACTGCATCTTCAAATATTTCTAGGAGTATTATTTTCCTTATTCCAGCCTACCCCATATTCTAGGACATGGATCTCTTCAAATATTTCTAGGAGTATTATTTTCCTTATTCCAATCTTGAAATTGCTAGGACGAACTGCATCTTCAAATATTTCTAGGAGTATTATTTTCCTTATTCCAATCTAACCCCAGCTTCCATGGAAATTGCTAGGACGAACTGCATCTTCAAATTATTTTATTTCTATGGAAATTGCTATTATTTTCCTATTATTCCTCATTCCAATCTAACCCTACCATGGAAATTGCTAGGACGAACTGCATCTTCAAATATTTCTAGGAGTATTATTTTCTTATTCCAATCTAACCCTTCCATGGAAATTGCTAGGACGAACTGCATCTTCAAATATTTCTAGATTATTTTCCTTATTCCAATTAACACTTGGAAATTGCTAGGACGAACTGCATCTAATATTTCAGGAGTATTATTTTTCCTTATTCCAAATCTGACCTTCCTGAAATTGCTAGGACGAACTGCATCTTCAAATATTTCTAGGAGTATTATTTTCCTTATTCCAATTAACCCTACCATGGAAATTGCTAGGACGAACTGCATCTTCAAATATTTCTAGGAGGATTATTATTTTCCTTATTCCAATTCAAATATTTCTAGGAGTATTATTTTCCTTTCCAGCCTAACCCTACTTCCATCTGGAAATTGCTAGGACGAACTGCATCTTCAAATATTTCTAGGAGTATTATTTTCCTTATTCCTATTCTGCACCAACCCCTTATTGTTAGGACGAACTGCATTTCCAATATTTCAGCCTTCCATGGAAATTGCTAGGACGAACTGCATCTTCAAATATTTCTAGGAAATATTTTAACTACCATGGAGGAACTGCATTATTTTCCTTATTCCATTCCATCTAACACTACCATGGAAATTTTCCTATTCCAGCTCAACCCTAGGACGAACTGCATCTTCAAATATTTCTAGGAGTATTATTTTCCCTATTCCAGCCTAACCCTACCATGGAAATTGCTAGGACGAACTGCATCTTCAAATATTTCTAGGAGTATTATTTTCCTTATTCCAATCTAACCCTACCATGGAAATTGCTAGGACGAACTGCATCTTCAAATATTTCTAGGTGTATTATTTTCCTATTCCATTCCAATTGCTAACGAACTGCACTTCAAATATTTCTAGAAATTCGAATCTAACTAGGAAATTGCTAGGAACTGCATCTTCAAATATTTCTAGGAGTATTATTTTCCTTATTCCAATCTAACCCTACCATGGAAATTGCTAGGACGAACTGCATCTTCAAATATTTCTAGGAGTATTATTTTCCTTATTCCAATCTAACCCTACCATGGAAATTGCTAGGACGAACTGCATCTTCAAATATTTCTAGGAGTATTATTTTTCCTATTCCAGCCTAACCCTACCATGGAAATTGCTAGGACGAACTGCATCTTCAAATATTTCTAGGAGTATTATTTTCCTATTCCATGGAAATTGAAGGACGAACTGCATCCAAATATTTCTAACCCCAGCCTAACCTTACCATGGAAATTGCTAGGACGAACTGCATCTTCAAATATTTCTAGGAGTATTATTTTCCTTATTCCATTAACTACCATGGAAATTCCTAAATTTTCTAGGAGTATTATTTTCCTAACCCTACCATGGAAATTGCTAGGACGAACTGCATCTTCAAATATTTCTAGGGAGTATTATTTTCCTTATTCCAATCTAACCTTCCATGGAAATTGATAGGACGAACTGCATCTTCAAATATTTCTAGGAGTATTATTTTCCTTATTCCAATCTAACCCTTCCATGGAAATTGCTAGGATGAACTGCATCTTCAAATATTTCTAGGAGTATTATTTTCCTTATTACAATCTTACCCTACCATGGAATTTGCTAGGACGAACTGCATCTTCAAATATTTCTAGGAGTATTATTTTCTCATTCCAATCTAACCCTACCAGGAAATTGCTAGGACGAACTGCATCTTCAAATATTTCTAGGAGTATTATTTTCCTTATTCAATCTAACCCTTCCATGGAAATTGCTAGGACGAACTGCATATTCAAATATTTCTAGGAGTATTATTTTCCTCCAATCTAACCCTACCATGGAAATTATTTGCATCTTCAAATATTTCTAGGAGTATTATTTTCCTTATTCCAATCTAACCCTACCATGGAAATTGCTAGGACGAACTGCATCTTCAAATATTTCTAGGAGTATTATTTTCCTTATTCCAATCTAACCCTACCATGGAAATTGCTAGGACGAACTGCATCTTCAAATATTTCTAGGAGTATTATTTTTCCTATTCCTTAACTTCAATTGTTAACGAACTGCACCAAATGGAGTATTATTTTCTTATTCCAATTTAACACTAGGAAATTGTTAGGACGAACTGCATCTTCAAATATTTCTAGGAGTATTATTTTCCTTATTCCAATCTAACCCTACCATGGAAATTGGAAATTAGGACGAACTGCATCTTCAAATATTTCTAGGAGTATTATTTTCCTTATTCCAATCTAACCCTACCATGGAAATTGCTAGGACGAACTGCATCTTCAAATATTTCTAGGAGTATTATTTTATTCCAATCTAACACTACCATGGAAATTGCTAGGACGAACTGCATCTTTCAAATATTTCTAGGAGTATTATTTTCCTATTCCAATCTAACCTTCCATAGAAATTGCTGGGACGAACTGCTTCTTCAAATATTTCTAGGAGTATTATTTTCCTTATTCCAGCCTAACCCTTCCATGGAAATTGCTAGGACGAACTGCATCTTCAAATATTTCTAGGAGTATTATTTTCCTTATTCCAATCTAACACTACCATGGAAATTGCTAGGACGAACTGCATCTTCAAATATTTCTAGGAGTATTATTTTCCTTATTCCAATCTAACCCTACCATGGAAATTGCTAGGACGAACTGCATCTTCAAATATTTCTAGGAGTATTATTTTCCTTATTCCAATCTAACCTTCCATGGAAATTGCTTAGGACGAACTGCATCTTTTTCTAGGAGTATTATTTTCCCTTCCAAATATTTCGAACTAAATATTTCTAGTATTATTTTCCTTATTCCAATCTAACATTCCACGAACTGCTTCTTCAAATATTTCTAGGAGTATTATTTTTCCCAATAACATAGAAATTGCTAGGACGAACTGCATCTTCAAATATTTCTAGAGTATTATTTTCCTATTCCAATCTGACCCTACCATGGAAATTGCTAGGACGAACTGCATCTTCAAATATTTCTAGAGTATTATTTTCCTATTCCAATCTAACCCTTCCATGAAATTACAACGAACTACCAAATATTTCTAGGATTATTTTCCTTATTCCAGAACCCTTCCATGAAATTGCTGGACAACTGCTTCTTCAAATATTTCTAGGAGTATTATTTTCCTATTCCAGCCTAACCCTACCATGGAAATTGCTAGGGACGAACTGCATCTTCAAATATTTCTAGGTATTATTTTCTTATTCCAATATAACACTTCCATGGAAATTGCTAGGACGAACTGCATCTTCAAATATTTCTAGGAGTATTATTTTTGCCTATTCCAATCTAACCCTTCCATGGAAATTGCTAGGACGAACTGCATCTTCAAATATTTCTAGGAGTTTTCCTTATTCCAATTTTCCATGGATTCGAACAAAATATTTCTAACCCTATTCCTAACACTGGAAAATTGCTAGGACGAACTGCATCTTCAAATATTTCTAGGAGTATTATTTTTCTTATTCCAATCTAAACCTACCATGGAAATTGCTAGGGACGAACTGCATCTTCAAATATTTCTAGGAGTATTATTTTCCTTATTCCAATCTAACCCTTCCATGGAAATTGCTAGGACGAACTGCATCTTCAAATATTTCTAGGAGTATTATTTTCTTATTCCAATCTAACACTACCATGGAAATTGCTCGGACGAACTGCATTTCAAATATTTCTAGGAAATTTTTTCCTATTCCAGGAAATTGCTAGGACGAACTGCATCTTCAAATATTTCTAGGAGTATTATTTTTCCTTATTCCAATCTAACACTACCATGGAAATTGCTAGGACGAACTGCATCTTCAAATATTTCTAGGAGTATTATTTTCCTTATTCCAATCTAACCCTACCATGGAAATTGCTAGGACGAACTGCATCTTCAAATATTTCTAGGAGTATTATTTTTCCTATTCTAGCCTAACCCTACCATGGACATTGCTAGGACGAACTGCATCTTCAAATATTTCTAGGAGTATTATTTTTCTTATTCCAATGTAACACTTCCATGGAAATTGCTAGGACGAACGGCATCTTCAAATATTTCTAGGAGTATCATTTTCCTTATTCCAATCTAACCTTCCATGGAAATTGCTAGGACGAACTGCATCTTCAAATATTTCTAGGAGTATCATTTTCCGTATTCCAATCTAACACTTCCATGGAAATTGCTAGGACGAACTGCATCTTCAAATATTTCTAGGAGTATTATTTTCCTTATTCCAATCTAACCCTACCATGGAAATTGCTAGGACGAACTGCATCTTCAAATATTTCTAGGAGTATTATTTTCCCTATTCCAATATAACCTACCATGGAAATTGCTAGACGAACTGCATCTTCAAATATTTCTAGGAGTATTATTTCCTTATTCCATCTAATTCCCAATACTTCCATGGAAATTGCTAGGACGAACTGCATCTTCAAATATTTCTAGGAGTATTATTTTCCATTATTCCAAATTGCTAGGACCCTTACCAATTGAAATTCAATTCTAACACTAGGACGAACTGCATCTTCAAATATTTCTAGGAGTGTATTATTTTCCTTATTCCAATCTAACCCTTCCATGGAAATTGCTAGGACGAACTGCATCTTCAAATATTTCTAGGAGTATTATTTTCCTTATTCCAATCTAACCCTACCATGGAAATTGCTAGGACGAACTGCATCTTCAAATATTTCTAGGAGTATTATTTTCCTTATTCCAATGGAAATTGCTAACCTGCATCCATGGAAATTGCTAGACGAACTGCATCTTCAAATATTTCTAGGAGTATTATTTTCCTATTCCAATCTAACCCTACCATGAAATTGCTAGGACGAACTGCATCTTCAAATATTTCTAGGAGTATTATTTTCCTTATTCCAATCTAACCTTCCATGGAAATTGCTAGGACGAACTGCATCTTCAAATATTTTTAGGAGTATTATTTTCCTATTCCAGCCTAACACTACCATGGAAATTGCTAGGACGAACTGCATCTTCAAATATTTCTAGGAGTATTATTTTCCTTATTCCAATCTAACCTTCCATGGAAATTGCTAGGACGAACTGCATCTTCAAATATTTCTAGAGTATTATTTTCCTTATTCAATCTAACCCTACCATGGAAATTGCTAGGACGAACTGCATCTTCAAATATTTCTAGGAGTATTATTTTCCTATTCCAAATCTAACACCTTCCATGGAAATTGCTAACGAACTGCATCTTCATGGAATTCCATTAACTTCCATGGGACGAACTGCATCTTTCAAATATTTCTAGGAGTATTATTTTCCTTATTCAATCTAACCCTTCCATGGAAATTGCTAGACGAACTGCATCTTCAAATATTTCTAGGAGTATTTTTTCCTTATTCAATCTAACCTACCATGGAAATTGCTAGGACGAACTGCATCTTCAAATATTTCTAGGAGTATTATTTTCCTCATTCCAATCTAACCTTCCATGGAAATTACAGGGACGAACTGCATCTTCAAATATTTCTAGGAGTATTATTTTCCTTATTCCAATCTAACCCTTCCATGGAAATTGTTAGGACGAACTGCATCTTCAAATATTTCTAGGAGTATTATTTTCCTTTATTCCAATCTAACACTTTTGCTAGGACGAACTGCTTCTTCAAATATTTCTAATTGTTTTTTCCTTCCAATCTAACCCTACCATGGAATTGCTAGGACGAACTGCATCTTCAAATATTTCTAGGAGTATTATTTTCCTTATTCCAATCTAACCCTTCCATGGAAATTGCTAACAAACTGCATCCAAATATTTAAATTATTTCCTTATTCCAGGAAATTGAAACTGCATCTTCAAATATTTCTAGGAGTATTATTTTCCTTATTCCAATCTAACACTACCATGGAAATTGCTAGGACGAACTGCATCTTCAAATATTTCTAGGAGTATTATTTTCCATTCCATTCAAATTGCTAGGACGAACTGCATTTTAAATATTTTAGAGTATTATTTTCCGTATTCCAATCTAACCTTCCATGGAAATTGCTAGGACGAACTGCAAATCTTCAAATATTTCTAGGAGCATCTAAATATTATTTTGCTTATTCAATTTCTAGGAGTAAACCCTTCCATGGAAATTGCTAGGACGAACTACATCTTCAAATATTTCAAATATTATTCAATCTAAACCTTCCATGAAATTGCTAGGAAGTGGCATCTTCAAATATTTCTAGGAGTTATTCCATTTTCCTAGGACGAACTGCATTCTTCACATAATTCCAACTAACACTTCCATGGAAATTGCTAGGACGAACTGCATCTTCAAATATTTCTAGGAGTATTATTTTCCTTATTCCAATCTAACCTTCCATGGAAATTGCTAGGACGAACTGCATCTTCAAATATTTCTAGGAGTATTATTTTCCTTATTCAATCTAACCTTCCATGGAAATTGCTAGGACGAACTGCATCTTCAAATATTTCTAGGAGTATTATTTTTCTTATTCAATCTAACAAACTTCCATGGAAACTGCTAGGACGAACTGCATCTTCACATATTTCTAGGAGTATTATTTTCCTCATTCCAATCTAAGCCTTCCATGGAAATTGCTAGGACGAACTGCATCTTCAAATATTTCTAGGAGTATCATTTTCCGTATTCCAATCTAACACTTCCATGGAAATTGCTAGGACGAACTGCTTCTTCAAATATTTCTAGGAGTATTATTTTTCCTATTCCAGCCTAAACCTACCATGGAAATTGCTAGGACGAACTGCATCTTCAAATATTTCTAGGAGTATTATTTTCCTTATTCCAATCTAACCCTTCCATGGAAATTGCTAGGACGAACTGCATCTTCAAATATTTCTAGGAGTATTATTTTCTTATTCCAATCTAACCCTTCCTGGAAATTGCTAGGACGAACTGCATCTTCAAATATTTCTAGGAGTATTATTTTTTTCCAAACTAACCCTTCCATGAAATTAAACGAACTGCATGTTCAAATATTTTAGGAATTATTTTTCCTATTCTAGCTAAACCTACCATGGACGAACTGCATCTTCAAATATTTCTAGGAGTATTATTTTCCTTATTCCAATCTAACACTTCCATGGAATTTGCTAGGATGAACTGCATCTTCAAATATTTCTAGGAGTATTATTTTCCTTATTCCAATCTAACCTTCCATGGAAATTGCTAGGACGAACTGCATCTTCAAATATTTCTAGGAGTATTATTTTCTTATTCCAATCTAACCCTTCCATGGAAATTGCTAGGACGAATTGCATCTTCAAATATTTCTAGTAGTATTATTTTCCTTATTCCAATCTAACCTACCATGGAAATTGTTAGGACGAACTGCATCTTCAAATATTTCTAGGAGTATTATTTTCTTTATTCCAATTTTCCCTTGCTATTCCAATATTCAGGAGTATTATTTTCCCTACCATGAAATTGTTAGGACGAACTGCATCTTTCAAATATTTCTAGGAGTATTTTCCCATTCTAACACTTCTAGATGAACTGCATCCTATTCCAATCTAACACTTCCATGGAAATTGCTAGGACGAACTGCATCTTCAAATATTTCTAGGAGTATTATTTTTCCCTATTCCAATCTAAACCTTCCATGAAATTGCTAGGACGAACTGCATCTTCAAATATTTCTAGGAGTATTATTTTCCTTATTCCAATCTAACACTTCCATGGAAATTGCTAGGACGAACTGCATCTTCAAATATTTCTAGGAGTATTATTTTCCTTATTCCAATCTAACCCTTCCATGGAAATTGCTAGGACGAACTGCATCTTCAAATATTTCTAGGAGTATTATTTTCCTTTATTCCAATCTAACCCTTCCATGGAAATTGCTAGGACGAACTGCATCTTTCAAATATTTCTAGGAGTATTATTTTCCTTATTCCAATCTAACCCTACCATGGAAATTGCTAGGACGAACTGCATCTTCAAATATTTCTAGGAGTATTATTTTCCTTATTCAATCAATCCATAACCTTCCATGGAAATTTTCCTTATTCCAATCTAACTATGGAAATTGCGAACTGCATCTTCAAATATTTCTGGGAGTATTATTTTCCTTATTCCAATCTAACCTACCATGGAAATTGCTAGGACGAACTGCATCTTCAAAATATTTCTAGGAGTATTATTTTCCTATTCCAATCTAACCCTTCCATGGAAATTGCTAGGACGAACTGCTTCTTCAAATATTTCTAGGAGGCATTTTCCTTATTCCAATCTAACCCTACCATGGAAATTGCTAGGACGAACTGCATCTTCAAATATTTCTAGGAGTATTATTTTCCTATTCCAATCTAACCCTTCCATGGAAATTGCTAGGACGAACTGCATCTTCAAATATTTCTAGGAGTATTATTTTCCTTATTCCAATCTAACCTTTACATGGAAATTGCTAGGACGAACTGCATATTATTTTCTTTCCAAATATTTCTAGGAGAATTGCATTTTCAAATATTTCAGGAGTATAACCCTAACATGGAAATTGCTAGGGACGAACTGCATTTTCCTTTCCAATCTAACCCTATGGAAACTGGATAGGACGAACTGCTTCTTTAAATATTTCTAGGAGTATTATTTTCCAATCTAACCCTACCATGGAAATTCCATTAGGACGAACTGCATCTTCAAATATTTCTAGGAGTATTATTTTCCTATTCCAATCTAACCCTACCATAGAAATTGCTAGGACGAACTGCATCTTCAAATATTTCTAGGAGTATTATTTTCCTTATTCCAATCTAAACGTACCATGGAAATTGCTAGGACGAACTGCATCTTCAAATATTTCTAGGAGTATTATTTTCCTTATTCTAACCCTTCCATGGAAAAATTGTTAGGACGAACTGCATCTTCAAATATTTCTAGGAGTATTATTTTCCTTATTCCAATTTAACCCTTCCATGGAAAATTACAGGACGAACTGCATCTTCAAATATTTCTAGGAGTATTATTTTCCTTATTCCAATCTAACCCTCCATGGAAATTGCTAGGACGAACTGCATCTTCAAATATTTCTAGGAGTATTATTTCTTTCCAATCATTCCGAACTTCATCTTCTAAGAGTATTATTTTCCCATTCCACCATGGAAATTGCTAGGACGAACTGCATCTTCAAATATTTCTAGGAGTATTATTTTCCTATTCCAATTTAAACCTACCATTTGCTAGACGAACTGCATCTTCAAATATTTCTAGGAGTATTATTTTCCTATTCCAATGTAACCTTCCATTGAAATTGCTAGGACGAACTGCATCTTCAAATATTTCTAGGAGTATTATTTTCCTTATTTCAATTCTAACCCTTCCATGGAAATTGCAGACGAACTGGACATTCCAAACTAACACTACCATGGAAATTGCTAGGACGAACTGCATCTTCAAATATTTCTAGGAGTATTATTTTCCTTATTCCAATCTAACACTTCCATGGAAATTGCTAGGACGAACTGTCTTCAAATATTTCTAGGAGTATTATTTTCCTTATTCCAATCTAACCTTCCATGGAAATTGCTAGGACGAACTGCATCTTCAAATATTTCTAGGAGTATTATTTTCTAACCCTTATTCGAACTGCAATCTAACACTTCCATGGAAATTACTTCAAATATTTCTAGGACGAACTAACACGAACTGCATCTTCAAATATTTCTAGGAGTATTATTTTTCCTATTCCAGCCTAAACCTTCCATGGAAATTGCTAGGACGAACTGCATCTTCAAATATTTCTAGGAGTATTATTTTATTCCAATCTAACCCTTCCATGGAAATTGATAGGACGAACTGCATCTTCAAATATTTCTAGGAGTATTATTTTTCCTTATTCCAATCTAACAACTATCAAATATTTCGGAAATTTTCGCTAGACGAACTGCATCTTCAAATATTTCTAGGAGTATTATTTTTCCAATCTAACCCTTCCTGGAAATTGCTAGACGAACTGCATCCAAATATTTCTAGGAATTATTCCAGCCTAACCCTTTTTTCTAGGGCGAACTGCCTAAACCTACCTATGGAAAACTGTTAGGACGAACTGCATCTTCAAATATTTCTAGGAGTATTATTTTCCTTATTCCAATCTGCAAAATATTTCAGGAGTATTATTTTCTTACCATGGAAATTGTTAGACGAACTGCATCTTCAAATATTTCTAGGGAGTATTATTTTCCTTATTCCAATCTAACCCTACCATGGAAATTGCTAGGACGAACTGCTTCTTCAAATATTTCTAGTAGTATTATTTTTCCTTATTCCAATCTAACCCTTCCATGGAAATTGCTAGGACGAACTGCATCTTCAAATATTTCTAGGAGTATTATTTTCTTATTCCAATCTAACCTCTACCATGGAAATTGCTAGGACGAACTGCATCTTCAAATATTTCTAGGGAGTATTATTTTCCTTATTCCAATCTAACCTTCCATGGAAATTGCTAGGGACGAACTGCATCTTTCAAATACGAATTATTTTCTTATTTCATCTTCAAAACTATTTCTAGGAGTATTATTTTCCGTATTCAATCTAACACTTCCATGGAAATTGCTAGGACGAACTGCATCTTCAAATATTTCTAGGAGTATTATTTTCCTATTCCAATCTAACACTACCATGGAAATTGCTAGGACGAACTGCATCTTCAAATATTTCTAGGAGTATTATTTTTTATTCCTTAACACTTCCATGGAAATTGCTAGGACGAACTGCTTCCAAATATTTCTAGGAGTATTATTTTCCTTATTCCACAAACTTCCTTAAAAGGACGAACCGCATTTCCTATATTTCAGGAGTATTATTTTCCTTTATTCCAATCTAACCCCCCTGAAATTGCTAGGACGAACTGCATCTTCAAATATTTCTAGTAGTATTATTTTCCTCATTCCAATCTAAATCCTTCCATGGAAATTGTTAGGACGAACTGCTTATTTCAAATATTTCTAGGAGTATTATTTTCCTCATTCCAATCTAACACTACCATGGAAATTGCTAGGAACTGAACTGCTTCTTCAAATATGGAAATTCTAGGAGTATTATTTTCCTTATTCCAATCTAACCCTTCCATGGAAATTGCTAGGACGAACTGCATCTTCAAATATTTCTAGGAGTATTATTTTCCTTATTCCAATCTAACCCTTCCATGGAAATTGCTAGACGAACTGCATCTTCAAATATTTCTAGGAGTATTATTTTCATTATTCCAATCTAACCCTTCCATGAAATTGCTAGGACGAACTGTTTCAAATATTTCTAGGAGTATTATTTTTCCTATTCCATCTGTAACCTACCATGGAAATTGCTAGGACGAACTGCATCTTCAAATATTTCTATTTATTTTCCTATTCCAATCTAACCGTACCATGGAAATTGCTAGGACGAACTGCATCTTCAAATATTTCTAGGAGTATTATTTTCCTTATTCAATCTAAACTTCCATGGAAATTGCTAGGACGAACTGCATCTTCAAATATTTCTAGGAGTATTATTTTCTTTTTCCAATCTAACACTACCATGGAAATTGCTAGACGAACTGCATCTTCAAATATTTCTAGAGTATTATTTTCCTTATTCCAATCTAACCCTACCATGGAAATTGCTAGGACGAACTGCATCTTTCAAATATTTCTAGAGTATTATTTTCCTTTCAATCCAGCCATTGCTAACGAACTGCATCTTCAAATATTTCTGAGCTTATTTTCATTCCAATTAACCCTTCCCTGAAATTGCTAGATGAATCTGCATTCAAATATTTCTAGGAGTATTATTTTCCTCCTTCCAATCTAACCTTTCACTGGAAATTGCAAGGACGAACTGCATCTTCAAATATTTCTAGGAGTATTATTTTCCTTATTCCAATCTAACCCTACCATGGAAATTGCTAGGACGAACTGCATCTTCAAATATTTCTAGGAGTATTATTTCCTTATTCCAATCTAACCCTACCTGAAATTGCTAGGACGAACTGCATCTTCAAATATTTCTAGGATTATTTTCTTATTCCACCTAACCTTCCATGGAAAATTGTTAGACGAACTACTTCAAATATTTTGTGGGAGTATTATTTATTCAATCTAATACGGAAATTTCTGGACGACTGCATCTTCAAATATTTCTAGGAGTATTATTTTCCTTATTCAATCTAACCTTCCATGGAAATTGCTAGGACGAACTGCACCTTCAAATATTTCTAGACGAACTGCTTTCAAATTATTTTCCTTATTCCAAACTAACCCCTACCATGGAAAACTGCTAGGACGAACTGCATCTTCAAATATTTCTAGGAGTATTTTTTTCCTATTCCAATCTAACCCTACCATGGAAATTAGGACGAACTGCACCTCAAATATTTCTAGGAGTATTATTTTCCTTATTCCAATCTTCCTGAAATTGCTAGGACGAACTGCATCTTAAAATATTTAGAGTATTATTTTCCCTATTCCAGCCTAACCTTCCATGGAAATTGCTAGATGAACTGCTTCTTCAAATATTTCTAGGAGTATTATTTTCCTTATTACAATCTTACCTACCATGGAATTTGCTAGGACGAACTGCTTCAAATATTTCTAGGAGTATTATTTTCCTTATTCCAATGTAACACTACCATGGAAATTGCTAGGACGAACTGCATCTTCAAATATTTCTAGGAGTATTATTTTCCTTATTCCATCTAACCCTTCCATGGAAATTGCTAGGACGAACTGCATCTTCAAATATTTCTAGGACATATTTTCCTTATTTCTAACACAAATTATGAAATTCCAGACGAACTGCGATATTCAAATATTTCTAGGAGTATTATTTTCCTTATTCCAATCTAACCCTTCCATGGAAATTGCTAGGACGAACTGCTTCTTCAAATATTTCTAGGAGTATTATTTTCCTTATTCCAATCTAACCTACCATGGAAATTAGTTAGGACGAACTGCATCTTCAAATATTTCTAGGAGTATTATTTTCCTTATTCCAATCTAACACTTCCATGGAAATTGCTAGGACGAACTGCATCTTCAAATATTTCTAGGAGTATTATTTTTCCTTATTCCAATCTAACCTTCCATGGAAATTGCTAGGACGAACTGCATCTTCAAATATTTCTAGGAGTATTATTTGCCTTATTCAATCTAACCTTCCCATGGAAAATTGCTAGGACGAACTGCATCTTCAAATATTTCTAGGAGTATTATTTTCCTTATTCCAATCTAACCCTTCCATGAAATTGCTAGGACGAACTGCATCTTCAAATATTTCTAGGAGTTATTTTCCTATTCCAATCTAACCCCTACCATGGAAATTGCTAGACGAACTGCATCTTCAAATATTTCTAGAGTATTATTTTCCTTATTCCAGATCTGGAAACTTTCAAGGATGTTGCTTGCCCATTCCAGCCTAAACTTACCACAGCGGAAATTTCTAGGATGAACTGCTTATTTTCCAATTTTTTCCTTTACCCTTCCTACCATGGAGATTGCAAGGACGAACTGCATCTTCAAATATTTCTGGGAGTATTATTTTCTTTATTCCAATCTAACTTCTTCCATGGAAATTGCTAGGACGAACTGCATCTTCAAATATTTCTAGGAGTATTATTTTCCAATCTATTCCAAAATTGTAACGAACTGCCTTTCATGGAAATTTTCTCATTCCAGGACGAACGAACTGCATCTTCAAATATTTCTAGGAGTATTATTTTCCTTATTCCAATCTAACCCTTTCCAAGGAAATTGATAGGACGAACTGTAAAACTGCAGTCTTCAAATATTTCTAGGACGTTATTTTCACATATTTATTCCATTCCAATCTAACCCAAATGGGAAACTGCATCTTCAAATATTTCTAGAATTTTCATATTCCAAATATGAAATTGCTAGGATGAGCTGCATCTTCAAATATTTCTAGTATTATTTTCCTTATTCCAATCTAACTTTCCATGGAAATTGCTAGGACGAACTGCAAATATCTGCAAATATTTCTAACAGTATTATTTTCCCTATTCGGCCCTAACCCTTTCCCTTCCTGAAATTGCTAGGACGAACTGTTTCTTCAAATATTTCTAGTAGTATTATTTTCCTTATTCCAATCTAACCTTCCATGGAAATTGTTAGGACGAACTGAACTGCATCTTCAAATATTTCTGAGAAATTGTATTATTTCAAATATTTCTAGGAATTATTTTCCTTATTCCATTCCAAATTGCTAGGACGAACTGCACTTTCAAATGTTCTGGGAGTATTATTTTCCTTATTCCAATTCAACTCTGCTCATGGAAACTGCTAGGACGAACTGCATCTTCAAATATTTCTAGAGTATTATTTTTTTCCTTTTCTTCCATGGAAATTGCTAGGACGAACTGTAACTAAATATTCTGAGTATTATTTTCCTTATTCCAATGGAAAAATTGCTAGGACGAACTCCGTACTTCATCTTCAAATATTTCTAGGAACTGTTTTATTTTCCATTATTCAATTCTAATCTAACCCTACCATGGAAATTGCTAGGACGAACTGCATCTTCAAATATTTCTAGGAGTATTATTTTCCTTATTCCAATCTAACCTTCCATGGAAATTACTAGGACGAACTGCATCTTCAAATATTTCTAGAGTATTTTTTTCTTATTCCAATCTAATCTTCCATGGAAATTGCTAGATGAAACTGCATCTTAAAATATTTCTAGGAGTATTATTTTCTTATTCCAATCTAGGATGAACTGCTTCCAATGGGAAATTATTTTCCTAGGACGAACTGCATCTTCAAATATTTCTATATTATTTTCCTTATTCAGATGTAACACTACCATGGAAATTGCTTTAGGACGAACTGCATCTTCAAATATTTCTAGGAGGCTTATTTTTATTCAATCTAACCCTTCCATGGAAATTGCTAGGGACGAACTGCTTCTTCAATATTTCTAGTAGTATTATTTTTTCTTATTCCAATCTAACCATTCCATGAAATTGTTAGGACGAACTGCATCTTCAAATATTTCTGGAGTATTTATTTTCCCTCATTCCACCCAGTATATTCCTAGGTATTAGGACGAACTTCTTATTCAAATATATTTCTTTAGGAGTATTATTTTCCTATTCCAATCAGCCTAACCCTATTTCAAGGGAAATTCAATCTAACACTACCATGGACGAACTGCATCTTCAAATATTTCTAGGAGCATTTTTCCTTATTCCCAATCTAACCCTTATTTTGCATCTTCAAATATTTCTAACCAATCGCATTCTATGAAAACTGCTAGGACGAACTGCATCTTCTGGAAAATATTTCTAGGGTATTATTTTCCATTCCAATCTAACACTATGGAAATTGCTAGGACAGATCCGCATATTCAAATATTTCTAGGAGTATTATTTTTTATTCAATCTAACCCTTCCTGAAAGTTCGCTAGACGAACTCTTCTTTCAAATATTTCTAGAGTATTATTTTCCATATTAATCTAACCTTCCTTCCATGGAAATTGTTAGGACGAACTGCATCTTCAAATATTTCTGTGAGTGTTATTTTCACCTTCATTCTAATTCTAGGACACTACAAATGGAGATTTTCCTTATTCAATCTAACCCTTCACTTAGAGTGCTAGGACGAACTGCTCTCAAATATTTCTATAGGTATTGTTTTCCTTTTTTCAATCTAACCCTACCATGGAAATTGCTAGACAACTGCATCTTCACATATTTCTAGGAGTATTATTTTCCTGTTCCAATCTAACCCTTCCATGGAAATTGCTAGGACGAACTGCATCTTCAAATATTTTCTAGGAGTATTATTTTCATCCTTTCAATCTAACCCTACCTGAAACTGCTAGACGAACTGCTTCTTCAAATGTTTCTAGAGTATTATTTTCCTCATTCCAATCTAAACCTACCATGGGAAATTGCTTGGACGAACTGCATCTTCAAAATATTTCTAGGAGTATCATTTTGTAACACTATTCCAATGCGTCTTCAACACTTTTAAAAATTTTTTCCTATTCAGCCTAGACTTGCATAAATTTTAGGACGAACTGCATTTTCAAATATTTCTATTTTTCCTTTCCAGCCTAAACCCCATGGAAATTGGAGGACGAACTCTTCAAATATTTCTAGGAGTATTATTTTCCTCATTCCAATGTAACCTTCCATGGAAATGCTAGGACGAACTGCTTCATCTTCTAGAAATATTTCAGCCTAAACCTGCGGAGGGACAGACAGCATTTTTTCCCATTCCAATCTAATGGAATTGCTAGGACGACTTCCAAATATTTCTAGAATTCAATTTAACCCTACTTAAGAGTAGGACGAACTGCATCTTCAAATATTTCTAGGAGTATTATTTTCATATTCGAATCTAAACCCTACCATAAATTGCTAGGACGAACTGCATCTTAAATATTTAGGAGTGTTATTTTCCTTATCTCCAAACTATGAACTGCATCTACCATGGAGATTATTAAAGACGAACTGCATCTTCAAATATTTTTAGAGTATTATTTTCCTTATTCCAATCTAACCTTCCATGAAATTGCTAGGACGAACTGTTTTCAAATATTTTAGGAGGTCATTTTCCTTATTCCCAATCTAACCCTTCCATGGAAATTGCTAGAAGTAGAACGTATCTAAATTTTGGGATATTATTTTCCTTATTCAATCTAACCTCACCATGAAAACTGTTAGACGAACTGCATCTTCAAATATTTCTACATTATTTTTTCATTCCAATCTAACCATTCACGAGGTATTATTTATTTCTAGAATTCCTATTCAGCCTAAACCTACCATGAAATTGCTGGGAAAATTCTTCAAATATTTCTAGAACTGCATTTCTTATTCCGATATTTAGACAGTATCTTCAAATATTTTCTACGAGTATTCCACCAATACCTTCCATGGAAATTGCTAGGATGAACTGCATCTTCAAATATTTCTAGGGTATTATTTTCCTTATTCCAATCTAAACATTCGATGAAATTGCTAGGGACGAACTGCTTCTTCAAATATTTCTAGATATTATTTTCTTATTCAATTCAACACTTCCATAGAAATTGCTGGGACGAACTGCATCTTCAAAATATTTTAAATTATTTCCTTATTCCAATCTAACCCTTCCCTGGAGCTATTATTTTCCTTATTCCAATCAAACCTTCCATGAAGTTGGTAGGACGAACTGCATCTTCAAATACTCTAGGAGTATTGGCACCCTGCAATCTCACACTCATTCTAGGACAACTTTGCATAAATATTTCCCTGAAATTGCTATAGGGCTGAACTGCATCTTTTTCAAATATTTTTTTCATATTTCATTTTTCCTAGGACGAACTGCATCTTTTTCAAACCTCATTCAATCTAAACTATGGAATTGCTAGGACGAACTTCCATCTTCAAATATTTCTAGGAGTATTATTTTCTAACTTCATTCCAAATATTTCTAACCTTCCTATTCAGCCTAAACCTATTTAATTGGATGAACTGCTTCTTCAAATATTTCTAGGGAGTATTATTTTCCTTATTCCAATCTATAACACTACCTTGGAAATTATAGATGAACTGTATCTTCAAATATTTCTAGAGTATTTTTCTTATTCAGCCTAAACGGCTTCCCTGAAATTGCTAGGAACTGTTTCTTCAAATATTTAGTAGTATTATTTTCCTTATTCTGGCCTAACCTTCCATGGAAATTTAAGTAGGATGAACTGCATCTTTCAAATATTTCTAGGGAGTATTATTTTCTCTATTCCAATTTCAATAATTACTTCATGAAATTATGTAGGACGAACTGTATCTTCAAATATTTTAGAGTATTATTTTTATTCCAATCTAACCCTTCCATGAAATTATGGTAATGAACTGCATCTTCAAATATTTCTAGAGTATTATTTTCTTGGTTTCAATCTAACCTTTTACCATGGAAACTACAGATTTAACCTGCATCTTCGTTATTATTTCTAGGAGTATTATTTTCCCTATTCCAATCTAAGCCTTTCCATGGAAATGCTAGACGAATTGCATCTTCAAATATTTTGTATATTATTTTCCTTATTCCACCCAACCTTTCCTTGGAAATTGCTAGGATGAGCTGCATCAAATATTTCTAGGAGTATTATTTTCCTATTCCCAATCTAACCTTCCATGGAAATTGCTAGGACGAACTGTCAGTTGTTTCTAGGAGTATTGCTTATTCCAATTCCAACACTACTTGGAAATTGCTAGGACGAACTGCATCTTCAAATATTTCTGGGAGTATTAATTTTCATATTCCAATCAACCTAACTGGGACGAACTATCTTCAAATAATATTTCTGGAATTATTTCCTTAGGAATTGAACTGCATCTTCAAATATTTCTAGAATATTATTTTCCTTATTCATTCAAACACTACCATGGAAATTGCTCGGACGAAAACTGCATATTCAAATATTTCTAGAGTATTATTTTCATATTCCAATCTAACACTACCATGGAAATTTCTAGGACGAACTGCATCTTAAATATTTCTGAGTATTATTTTCCTATTCCAATCTAAGCCTACCATAGAAATTGCTAGGACAGACTGCATCTTCAAATATTTCTAAGGGAGTATTATTTTCCTTATTCAATCTAACCCTACCATGGAAATTACTGGGGACGAACTGCATGTTCAAATATTTCTAGGGTATATTTTTTCTATTCCAATCTAACCCCTCCATGGAAATTGCTGGGACGAACTGCATCTTCAAATATTTCTAGGAGTATTATTTTCTTATTCCAATGTAGCCTTCCATGGAAATTTGCTGGGACGAACTGCATCTTCCAAATATTTTCTGGGGTATCATTTTCCTTATTCGGATTTTCCTATTCCAGCCATGAACTTCGTATTCCAATCTAACACTTCATGGAGGGACGAACTGCATCTTCAAATATTTCTGGGAGGTAATTTTTATTCTAATCTAACACTACCAATTGCTAGGACGAACTGCATCTTCAAATATTTCTAGGAGTATTATTTTCGCCTTCCAATCTAACCCTTCATTGAAGTGCTAGGACGAACTGTATCTTAAAATATTTCTGTATGGTTTTATTTTTTTTATTCCCAATCTAACCCCATGGGTGTTGGGACCATGCATCTTCAAATATTTCTAGGACGAAATTGCTAGGATGAGGCTGCATCTTCAAATATTCTAGGATATTATTTTTCTTTATTTCAATCTAACCCTACCATGGAAAACCTGCTGGGACGAACTGCTTCTTCGTTATATTTCTGGAGTATTATTTTCCTTGTTCAATCTGCCACTTCCATGGAAATTGTTGGGACGGGCATATTCAAATATTTCTAGGAGAATTTTCCTCATTCAATCTTCCATGGAAATTGCTTGGACGATTATTTTCAAATATTTCTGGGAGTATTATTTTCCTCCTTCCAATCTAACCCTATGGAAATTGCTAGGAGCTGCATCTTCAAATATTTCTAGAGTATTATTTTCCCTTATCTGACCACATTGCTAGGAAACTTCCATTTCTAGCTGTAAATTCCTAGGATGGACAGACTGCATCTTCAAATATTTCTAGGAGTATTATTTTCCTTTATTCCAATCTAACCCTTCCATGGAAATTGCTAGGACGAACTGCATCTTCAAAATATTTCTAGGTGTATTATTTTCCTTATTCCAATCTAACACTACCCTGCAAAATTGCTAGACGAACTTCAAATCTTTTCAAATATTTTCCCTAGTAGTATTAATTTTCCTTATTTTTCCTTATTCAAGATCTAACCCTTCCATGGACATTGCTAGGACGAACTGCATCTTCAAAATATTTTCTAGGAGTATTATTTTATTCCAATTCTAACCCCTACCATGGAAATTTTAGGACGAACTGCATCTTCAAATATTATAATTTTCTGTTAATCTAACCTACCATAGGCTAGTATCTTCAAATTTCTAGGGTATTCCAATTCAGCCTAACCCTTCCATGGAAATTGCTAGGACGAACTGCATCTTCAAATATTTCTAGGGTATTATTTTCTTATTCCAATCTAACACTACCAGGTAAATTGCTAGGACGAACTGCATCTTCAAATATTTCTAGGTGTATTATTTTTTCTTCCTCAACTTCCAATTGCAAGAACTGCATCTTCAAATATTTCTAGGAGTATTATTTTCCTTATTCAATCTATTTCATGCTAGGACGAACTGCATCTTCAAATATTTTTCTGGGAGTATTATTTTCCTTATTCAATCTAACCCTCCCTGAAATTGCTAGGACGAACTGCATCTTCAAATATTTCTAGGAGTATATTTTTCCTATTCCATAGAAATTGCTAGGGCGAAGTGCATCTTCAAATGGAAATTATTCCAGCCTAAACGTACCATGAACTAGGACGAACTGCATCTTCAAATATTTTAGGGTATTATTTTCCTTATTCGAATCTAACCCTTCATTAGAAATTGCTAGGACGAACTGCATCTTCAAATATTTCTAGGAGTATTATTTTCCCTTCCAATCTAACCCTTCCATGGAATTTGCTAGACGAACTGCATCTTCAAATATTTCTGAGGGTGATATTTTTATTCCAATCTAACCCTACAATGGAAATTGCTGTGGACGAAATGTAACTTCAAATATTTCTAGGAGTATTATTTTCCTTATTCAATCTAACCCTACCATGGACAAACCTGGGACGAACTGTCTTCAAATATTTCTAGGAGTATTATTTTCCTTATTCCAATCTAACCCTTCCAAAATTTAGACGAACTGCATCTTCAAATATTTCTAGAGCATTGTTTCCTTATTCCAATTTAACCCCTAGTGAAATTGCTAGGACGAACTGCATTTCAAATATTTCTAGGAGTATTATTTTTCTTATTCCAATCTAAACCTACCAAGTAGAAATTAGGAGGACGAACTGTTTCTTCAAATATTTCTTTTATTTTCCTTATTCCAATCTAACACTACCATGGAGTATTTCAAATATTTCTATGGTATTATTTTTCCCTATTCCAGCCTAACCCTACCATGGAAATTGCTGGGACGAACTGCATCTTTAAAATATTTCTAGGAGTATTATTTTATTCCAAATCTAACACTTCCATGGATATTTAACTAGGACGAACTGCATCTTTCAAATATTTCTAGGAGTATTATTTTCCTATTCCAGCCTAACCTACCATGGAAATTGCAAGGACGAACTGCTTTCAAATATTTCATGGAAATTTTTCTTTGCTGCTAGGACGAACTGCATCTTCAAATATTTCTAGGAGTATTATTTTCCTTATTCCACCCTAACCCTTCCATGGAAATTGCTAGGACGAACTGCATCTTCAAATATTTCTAGGTGTATTATTTTCCTTATTCCAATCTAACCCTACCCTGAAATTGATAGGACGAACTGCATCTTCAAATATTTCTAAGGTATTATTTTTTCCTATTCCAGCCCAACCCTACCATGGAAATTGCAAGGACGAACTGCATCTTCAAATATTTCTAGGGCATTATTTTTCCTTATTCAATCTAACCCTATAATGGAAACTGATAGGACGAACTGCATCTTCAAATATTTTAGGAGTATTATTTTTCATATTCAATCTAACCCTATGGAAATTACCAGGACGAACTGCATCTGCAAATTTCTAGGGTATTGTTTCCTATTCAGCCTAAAATATTTTGCTAGGGCAGACTATTTCAAATTTTCTTATTTTCCAATTCAGCCTAAACGTACCATGGAAAATTGGTAGGATGAACTGCATCTTCAAATATTTAGAGGAATATTTGCCTTATTCAATCCAACCCTTCCATTGAAATTGTTGGGATGAACTGCATCTTCAAATATTTTCTAGGGTATTATTTTTCCCTATTCAGCCTAACCCTACCATGGAAATTGCTAGGACGAACTGCATCTTCAAATATTTCTGGGAGTATTATTTTCCTTATTCAATCTAACCCTACCATGGAAAATTACTAGGACGAACTGTAACTTCAAATATTTCTGGAGTATTATTTTCCTTATTCAATATGACTTACCAGGTACATTGCTGGGACGAACTTCATCTTCAAATATTTTCTAGAATTATTGTTTTCCATACCATGGAAACTGCTAGGACGAACTGCATCAAATATTTCTAGGAGTATTGTTTTCCTTGTTCCAATTTAACCCTACATGGAAATTGCTGGGACGAACTGCATCTTCAAATTATTATTTCCTTATTCGAATCTAACCCTACCATGGAAATTGCTAGGACAAACTGCATCTTCAAAAATATTTCTAGGAGTATTATTTTATTTCAATCTAACCCTTCCATGGAAATTGCTAGGACGAAATGCATCTTCAAATATTTCTAGGAGTTTATTTTCCTTATTCAAATCTTAACCCTACCATGGAAATTGCTAGGACGAACTGCGTCTTCAAAATATTTTCAGGAGTATTATTTTATTCCAATTTAACACTACCATGGAAATTGTTAGGACGAACTGCATCTTCAAATATTTCTAGGAGTATTATTTTCCTTATTCCAATCTAACCCTTCCATGGAAAATTACTAGACGAACTGCTTCTTCCAATATTTCTAGGAGTATTATTTTCCTTATTCCAATCTAACCATTCCATGGAAATTGTTAGGACGAACTGGATCTTTCAAATATTTCTAGAGTATTATTTCCGAATTCAACATTCCAATCTAACGAACTTCCCATGGAAATTCCAGCTGGGACAATAGAAATTAGGACGAACTTATTTCAAATATTTCTAGGAGTATTGTTTTTTCCCTATTCCAGCTAACTCAACCCTACCATTGGAAATTGCTAGGACGAACTGCATCTTCAAAATATTTCTAGAGTATTATTTTCCTTATTCCAATCTAACCCTACCATGGAAATTGCTAGGGACGAACTGCATCTTCAAATATTTCTAGGTATTATTTTCCTTATTCCAATCTAACCCTTCCATGGAAATTGTTAGGATAACTGCATCTTCAAATATTTCTAGAGTAACACTTATTTTATTATTCAATCTAACCATTCCAATGGGAAATTGCTAGGACGAACTGCTTCTTAAAATTCCATTTCCATGGAAATTGGACGAACTGCATCTTCAAATATTTCCTTATTCCCAATTCTAACACTTACCATGAAATTGCTAGGACGAACTGCATCTTCAAATATTTCTAGGATTATTTTTATTCTAATCTAACCCTACCATGGAAATTGGGTAGGACGAACTGCATCTTCAAATATTTCTAGAGTATTATTATTTTCCCATGGATTCAATCGAACTGCAAATCAAATATTTCCTTCCATGGAAATTGGTAGGACGAACTGCATCTTCAAATATTTCTAGGAGTATTATTTTTCTCATTCCATCTCAACCTACCATGGAAATTGCTAGGACGAACTGCATCTTCAAATATTTTTCTAGGGTATTATTTTCCAATTATTCCAAAATCTAACCCATCTTCAAATATTTCTAGGTGTATTAAACCAAGTAGGACGAACTGCATCTTCAAATATTTCTATGAGTATTATTTTCCCTATTCCAGCCTAACCCTACCATGGAAATTGCTAGGACGAACTGCACCAAATATTTCTTTATTTCAAATCTATTTCTAGACGAACTGTATTTTTAAATTTTCCGTATTCCAATCTAACCTTCATGGAAAATTGCTAGGACGAACTGCATCTTCAAATATTTCTGGGAGTATTATTTTCATCATTCCAATCTAACCCTTCCATGGAAATTGCTTGACGAACTGCTTCTTCAAATATTTCTAGGTATATTATTTTTCTTTCAATCTAAACCTACCATGAAATTTGCTTGGACGAACTGCATCTTCAAATATTTCTAGGATTATTATTTTCCTTTGCTATTCAATCTAACATTAATTTCTTCCATGAAAACTACCAGGTGGGACGAACTGCATCTTCAAATATTTAGTGTAGTATTTTTTCCTATTCAGCCTAAACCGTACCATGGAAATTGCTAGGACGAACTGCATCTTCAAATATTTCTAGGAGTATTATTTTCCTTGAAATTCCAATCTAACCCCAATCTTGACTACCAGTGGAACTAGGACGAACTGCATCTTCAAATATTTCTAGGAGTATTATTTTCCTCATTCCAATCTAACCCTTCCATGGAAATTGCTAGACGAACTGCATTCTTCAAATATTTCTAGAGTATTATTTTTCCTATTCCAACCTAAACACTACCATGGAAATTGCTAGGACGAACTGCTTCTTCAAATATTTCTAGGTGTATTATTTTTTCCTATTCCAGCCTAAAACCCTACAATAGAAATTTAGCACAAGGACGAACTGCATCTTCAAATATTTCTAGGAGTATTGTTTTCCTTATTCAAGCCTAACCCTACCATGAAATTGCTAGGACGAACTGCATCTTCAAAATATTTCTAGGAGTATTATTTTCCTTATTCCAATCCAACCCTTCCATGGAAAATTGCTAGGACAAACTGCATCTTAAATATTTCTAGGAGTATTATTTTCCTTATTCCAATCTAACCCTTCCATGGAAAATTGCTAGGATGAACTGCATCTTCAAATATTTCTAGGAGTATTATTTTCATTCCAATCTTACCCTACCATGGAAATTGCTAGGACGAACTGCATTTTAAATATTTCTAGGGAGTATTATTTTCCTTATTCCAATCTAACACTACCATAGAAATTCGTTAGACGAATTGCTCTTCAAATATTTCTAGAGTATTATTTTCCTTGTTCCAATCTAACCTTCCATGGAAATTGCTAGGACGAACTGCATCTTCAAATATTTCTAGGAGTATTTTCTCATTTTCACTTATTCTGTAAAATCTAACCATTCCATGGAAATTGTTAGGACGAACTGCATCTTCAAATATTTCTAGGAGTATTATTTTCCTATTCCAATCTAACCATTCCATGGAAATTGCTAGGACGAACTGTTTATTCAAATATTTCTAGGAGTATTATTTTATTTTGACCAGCCTAAACCTACTTCAAATACTTTAGGTGTAAATTCCAGCTAGGACGGAAATTGCTCGAACTGCATCTTCAAATATTTCTAGGAGTATTATTTTTCCTATCCAATCTAACCTTCCATGGAAATTACTAGGACGAACTGCATCTTCAAATATTTCTAGGGTATTATTTTTCTTATTCCAATCTAACACTTCCATGGAAATTGCCAGGACGAACTGCATCTTCAAATATTTCTAGGATATTATTTTTAACCCTACCATTATTCATCCAATATTTCTAACCATTCGAACTCCAATACCAGTAGAAATTGCTAGGACGAACTGCATCTTCAAATATTTCTAGGAGTATTATTTTATTCCCAGCCTAACCCTACCATGGAAATTGCTAGGACGAACTGCATCTTTCAAATATTTTGGAGTATTATTTTCCTTATTACAATCTAACCCTACCATGGAAACTGCTAGACGAACTGCATCTTCAAATATTTCTAGAGTATTATTTTCATTCCAATCTAAGCCTTATTGGAAATTGCTAGGACGAACTGCATTCAAATCTTTCTAAGTATTATTTTCCCCTATCTAACCAGGTGGAAATTGTTCAAATATTTTAGGACGAACTTTTGCATCTTCAAATATTTCTAGGAGTATATATTTTCCTTATTCCAATCTAAACACTACCATGGAAATTGATAGGACGAACTGCATCTTCAAATATTTCTAGGAGTATTATTTTTCCTATTCCAATCTAACCCTACCATGGAAATTGTTAGGACGAACTGTATCTTCAAATATTTCTAGGAGTATTATTTTCCTTATTCCATTCCCTACAAGAAATTGCTAATGGACTTCCATGGAAATTGCTAGGACGAACTGCATCTTCAAATATTTCTAGAAATTGAGTATTATTTTCCTTTATTCCAATCCTAACCCTTCATGGAAATTGCTAGGACGAACTGCATCTTCAAATATTTCTAGAGTATTATTTTCTTATTCCATTTAACTCTTCAATGGAAATTGCTAGGACGAACTGCAACTTCAAATATTTCTAGGAGTATTATTTTCCTTATTCCAATCTAACCGAACTTCCTTCAAATGGAAATTTTCTTATTATGGGACGAACTGCATCTTTCAAATATTTCTAGAGTATTATTTTCTTTATTCCAATCTAACCTTCCATGGAAATTGCTAGGACGAACTGCTTTCTTCAAATATTTCTTAGAGTATTATTTTTCCTATTCCAGCTCTAAACCAATTCCAATCTAACCCTTCCATGGAAATTGCTAGACGAACTGCTTTCCAAATATTTCTAGGAGTATTATTTTCCTTATTCCACCCAAATTTACTGGCACATGGAAATTGCTAATGACGAAATGCGAACTGTATCTTTCAAATATTTCTAGGAGTATTATTTTCCTTATTCCAATCTAACCTTCCATGGAAATTGCTAGACGAACTGCATCTTTCAAATATTTCTAGGGAGTATTATTTTCCTTATTCCAATCCAACCCTTCCATGGAAATTGTTAGACGAACTGCATCTTCAAATATTTCTAGGAGTATTATTTTCTCATTCCAATCTAACCCTTCCATGGAAATTGCTAGGACGAACTGCTTATTCAAATATTTCTAGGGAGTATTATTTTTCCTATTCCAGCCTCTAAACCTACCATGGAAATTGTTAGGACGAACTTTCTTCAAATATTTCTAGGAGTTTTATTTTCCTTATTCCAATCTAACACTACCATGGAAATTGCTAGACGAACTGCATCTTCAAATATTTCTAGGAGTATTATTTCTTCCTTATTCCAATCTAACCTTCCATGGAAATTGCTAGGACGAACTGCATCTTCAAATATTTCTAGGAGTATTATTTTCTCATTCCAATCTAACCTTCCATGGAAATTGCTAGGACGAACTGCATATTCAAATATTTCTAGGAGTATTATTTTCCTTATTCCAATCTAACCCTTCCATGGAAATTGCTAGACGAATATTTCTGCATCTTCAAATATTTAGGACGAACTGCTTTTCAAATTTTCTCCTTATTCCAATCTAACCCTTCCATGGAAATTGCTAGGACGAACTGCATCTTTCAAATATTTCTAGAGTATTTTTTCCTTATTCCAATCTAACACTACCATGGAAATTGCTAGGACGAACTGCATCTTCAAATATTTCTAGGAGTATTATTTTCCTTATTCCAATCTAACCCTTCCATGGAAATTGCTAGGACGAACTGCATCTTTCTTCAAATATTTCTAGTAGTATTATTTTCCTTATTCCAATCTAAATCCTTCCATGGAAATTGCTAGGACGAACTGCATCTTTCAAATATTTTCAGGAGTATTATTTTCATCTTATTCCAAATTGCTAAAACTGCTTCCAAGGAAATTTTCTAGGCCTAAATCTACTTCAAAATTGCTAGGACGAACCTTTCAAATATTTCTAGGAGTATTATTTTCCTTATTCCAATCTAACCTTCCATGGAAATTGCTAGGACGAACTGCATCTTCAAATATTTATTCTTGGAGTATTATTTTCCTTTATTTTCAATCAATAACCTTTTACATGGAAATTGCTAGGACGAACTGCATCTTTCAAATATTTAGAGTATTATTTTCCTTTCCATTTTCAAATCTAAGCCTTCCATGGAAATTTTTCCTATTCCAGCTAGACGAAACTGCATCTTCAAATATTTCTAGGAGTATTATTTTCCTTATTCCAATCTAACGAACTTCCATGGAAATTGCTAGACGAACTGCAGACGAACCGTTTCTTCAAATATTTTAGGAGTATTATTTTCCTATTCCAATCTAAACCTACCATGGAAATTGCTAGGACGAACTGCTTCTTCAAATATTTTTAGAGTGTTATTTTCCTTATTCCAATCTAACACTACCATGGAAATTGCTAGGACGAACTGCATCTTTAGGAGTATTATTTTTTCCTTAAATAACACTTTCTAGGAATTGCATAAATTTTGTGTTTTTCCTTATTCCAATCTAACCCTTCCATGGAAATTGCTAGGACGAACTGCTTTTCAAATATTTCTAGGAGTATTATTTTCTCATTCCAATCTAAACCTTCCATGGGAAATTGCTAGGACGAACTGCTTCTTCAAATATTTCTAGGAGTATTATTTTTATTCCAATCTAACCCCACCATGGAAATTGCTAGGACGAACTGCATATTCAAATATTTCTAGGAGTATTATTCCAATCTAACCTTCCATGGAAAATTGCTTCCAAATATTTCTAGGAGTATTATTTTATTCCAATCTAACATGGAAATTACTAGGGACGAACTGCATCTTCAAATATTTTAGAGTATTATTTTTATTCTTGCATTTCCATGGAAATTGTTAGATTCATCTTCAAATTTCTAAGTATTATTTTCCTCATTCCAAATCTAACCCTTCCTGAAATTAGGACGAACTGCTTCTTCAAATATTTCTAGAAGTATTATTTTTCTTATTCCAGCCTAAACCTACTATGGAAATTTGCTAATGAACTGCTTCTTCAAATATTTCTAGGAGTATTATTTTCCTTATTCCAATCTAAACCTACCATGGAAATTGCTAGACGAACTGCTTCTTCAAATATTTCTAGTATTATTTTCCTTATTCCAACAACCCTTCCATGGAAATTGTTAGACGAACTGCATCTTCAAATGGAATTTCTAGAGTATTATTTTCCTTATTCCAATCTAACCCTTCCATGGAAATTGCTAGGACGAACTGCATCTTCAAATATTTCTAGGAGTATTATTTTCCTATTCCAATCTAACCCTTCCATGGAAATTGCTAGGACGAACTGCATCTTCAAATATTTCTCTAGGAGTATTATTTTCCCTTCCATTCCAATCTAACCCTTCCCTGAAATTGCTAGACGAAATTTGCTGTTTCTTCAAATATTTCTAGGAGTATTATTTTTCCTATTCCAGCCGAACTAAACCCCCAAATCCAAGGAAATTATAGACGAACTGCTCTCAAATATTTCAAATATTTTCTCTAACAAATTACAGTAAATTATTTTTATTCCAATTAACCTTCATGAAATCTCGAACTGCATTCCAAATATTTCTAGAGTATTATTTTCCATTCCAAAACTTACCATGAAATTGCTAGGACGAACTGCATCCTTCAAATATTTCTAGGAGTATTATTTTCCTTATTCCAATCTAACACTACCATGGAAATTGCTAGGGTCGAACTGCATCTTCAAATATTTCTAGGAGTATTATTTTCCTTATTCCAATCTAACCCTACCATGGAAACTGCTAGGACGAACTTCCATGGAGTATTATTTTCTATTCCAATCTAACCTTCCATGGAAATTGACGAACTGCTTCTTCAAATATTTCTAGAGTATTATTTTATTCCAATCTAACCCTTCCCTGAAATTGCTAGGACGAACTGCATTTCAAATATTTCTAGGAGTATTATTTTTTCCTATTCCAATCTAAAACTTCTTCCATGGAAATTTGCTAGGACGAATATTTCTAGAGTATTATTTTCTTATTCTGGAATTTGCTAGACGAACTGCTTCTTTATTCAAATATTTTCTAGGAGTATTATTTTCTTATTCCAATCTAACCCTACCATGGAAATTGCTAGGACGAACTGCATCTTCAAATATTTCTAGAGTATTATTTTCCTTTATTCCAATCTAACCCTTCCATGGAAATTGCTAGGATGAACTGCATCTTCAAATATTTCTAGGAAGTTTTCCGTATTCCAACTAACACTTTGGAAATTGCTTATTTCCAATTTTCTATAGGAGTATTATTTTTCCTATTCCAGCTTCCATGGAAATTGCTAGGACGAACTGCTTCTTCAAATATTTCTAGAGTTTTATTTTCCTTATTCCAATGTAACCCTTCCATGAAATTGCTAGACGAAAATATTTCTAGGAGTATTATTTTCCCCATCTCCTCAACCTTCCTGAAATATTTCTAAATATTTCTAGGAGTATTATTTTTCCTATTCCAGCCTAAACCTACCAAGGAAATTGCTAGGACGAACTGTTTCTTCAAATATTTCTAGGAGTATTATTTTTCCTTGCTATTCCAGCCTAAACCAATTCCATGGAAATTGCTAGGGACGAACTGCTTCTTCAAATATTTCTAGGAGTGTTATTTTCCTTGTTCTAGGAAGAATACCACCATGGAAATTGCTAGACGAACTGCATCTTCACATATTTCTAATTATTTTCCTTATCTTCAAATATTTCAAATAGTTATTTTCCGTATTCCAATCTAAACACTTCCATGGAAATTGCTAGACGAACTGCATTCCAAATATTTCTCAGGAGTATTATTTTTCATTCACTAAACTCTTCCATGGAAATTGCTAGGATGAACTGCATCTTCAAATATTTTAGGAGTATTTCAGTTCCAGGAAATTGTATTATTTTCCTTATTCCAATCTAACCTCTTACATGGAAATTGCTAGGGACGAACTGCATCTTCAAATATTTCTTTAGAGTATTATTTTCCTTATTCCAATCTAACCTTCCCTGAAATTGGTTAGGACGAACTGCATCTTTCAAACATTTCTAGGAGTATTATTTTCCTATTCCAGACTAAACCTTTCCATGGAAATTGTTAGGACGAACTGCATCTTCAAATATTTCTAGGAGTATTATTTTCCTTATTCCAATCTAACCCTTCCATGGAAATTGCTAGAACTGCTTCTTCAAATATTTTTAGGAGTATTATTTTCCTTATTCCAGCCTTAAACCTACCATGGAAATTGCTAGGACGAACTGCATCTTCAAATATTTTAGGAGTATTATTTTCCCAATTATTCCAATCTAACCCAATTCAACATGGAAATTGCTAGGACGAACTGTATCTTCAAATATTTCTAGGAGTATTATTTTCCTTATTCCAATCTAACCCTTCATGGAAATTGCTAGACGAACTGCATCTTTCAAATATTTCTAGGAGTATTATTTTCTTATTCCAATCTAACCCTTCCATGGAAATTGCTAGACGAACTGCATCTTCAAATATTTTAGGAGTATTATTTTCCTTATTTCAATTCCAACCCCATGGAAACCATGGAAACTGCTAGGATCGAACATATTTTAGAGTATTATTTTCCTATTCCAACCTAAGTTTTCCATGAAATTATAGGAATTGCACTTTCAAATATTTTATTTCATTCCAATTAGGTTTTCCATGGAAATTGCTAATGAACTGACTTCAAATATTTTAGAACTTATTCCAATTCTTCAAATTATTTTAACTAGAGTATTATTTTGCCCAATTCCACCATAAATTGTTAGGACACTTCCATGGAAATTTTTCTCATTCCACGAACTGCTTCTTCAAATATTTCTAGGAGTATTATTTTTTCCTATTCCAGCCTAAAACCTTACAATCATGAAATATAAGGACGAACTGCATCTTCAAATATTTCTAGGAGTATTATTTTCCTCATTCCAATCTAAACACTACCATGGAAATTGCTAGACGAACTGCATTTCTTTTTGTAAATTTTCCTTATTTCTAGGAAATATTATTTTAGGAGTATTTTCCTTGTATCTAACCCTTCCATGGAAATTGCTAGGACGAACTGCTTCTCAAATATTTCTAGAGTATTATTTTCCTTATTCCAATCTAACCTTACATGGAAATTGCTAGGACGAACTTATCTTTCAAATATTTTTCTGAGTATTATTTTCTTATTCCAATCTAACCTTCCATGGAAATTGCTAGGACGAACCTGCTTTCTTCAAATATTTCTAGGAGTATTATTTTTTCCTATTCCAGCCTAAACCCTTCCATGGAAATTGGCAGGACGAACTGCATCTTCAACTATTTCTAGGGAGTTTATTTTCTCATTCCACCTAACACTAAATTTCCATGGAGACGAACTGCATTGCTAGAGTATTATTTTTCCTTATTTAATCTAACCCCTATAAAAACCCAAGTAGGTCGAACTGCATCTTTCAAATATTTCTAGGAGTATTATTTTCCCTTATTCCAATCTAACCTTCCATGGAAATTGGTAGACGAACTGCATCTTCAAATATTTCTAGGAGTATTATTTTCCAATCAACCTTCCAAATTGCTAACGAACTTCCCTATTATTTTTCCTATTCCAGAAATTGGAAAACTGCTAGGACGAACTGCTTTTTCAAATATTTCTAGGAGCGTTATTTTCTTTCATTCAACATCTAGATTGTTAGACAACTGCCACCAAATATTTAGGAATTATTTTCTTATTCCGAATTCGAAATGCAACTCTTCAAATAAAATATTTTCCTAGGAGTATTATTTTCCTTATTCCAATCTAACCCTTCCATGGAAACTGTTAGGACGAACTGTATCTTCACATATTTCCTTAGGAGTATTATTTTCCTCATCTCAATCTAAGCCTTCCATGGAAATTCGTTAGACGAACTGCATCTTCAACATTTTAGAGTATCATTTTCTCCGTATTCCAATCTAACACTTCCATGGAAATTGCTAGGACGAACTGCTTCTTCAAATATTTTAGAGTATTTATTTTTCTCCTTTTATTCCAGCCTTCAAACCTACCATGGAAATTGCTAGGACGAACTGCTTCTTCAACATTTCTAGAGTATTATTTTCCTTATTCCAATTAACTCTTCCATGGAAAATTGCTAGACGAACTGCATCTTCAAATATTTCCTCTAGAGTGTTTATTTCATTCCAATTCCAACCCTTCCCTGAAATTATTAAGAATGAAGTGCCCATGGAACTAGGACGAACTGCATCTTCAAATATTTCTAGGAGTATTTTTTATTCCTTATTCCATGGAATTGCTAGACCAACTTCTTCAAATATTTTAGAAATTCCTTCCAATAACGAACTGGACGAACTGCATCTTCAAATATTTCTAGGAGTATTATTTTCCTTATTCCAATCTAACCCTTCCATGGAAATTGTTAGGGACGAACTGCATCTTCAAATATTTCTAGGAGTATTATTTTTTCTTATTCCAATCTAACACTACCATGGAAAATTGCTAGGACGAACTGCATCTTCAAATATTTCTAGGGAGTATTATTTTCCTTATTCAAATATTTCTTGCTAGGACGAACTGCATCTTCAAATATTTCTAGGGAGTTTATTTTCCAATTCCAATCTAACCCTACCATGGAAATTGCTAGGACGAACTGCATCTTCAAATATTTCTAGGAGTATTATTTTCCTTATTCCAATCTAACCTACCATGGAAATTGCTAGGACGAACTGCATCTTCAAATATTTCTAGGAGTATTATTTTTTCTCATTCAATCTAACCCTACCATGGAAATTGCTAGGACGAACTGCATCTTCAAATATTTCTAGGAGTATTATTTTCCTTATTCCAATCTAACCCTTCCATGGAAATTGCTAGGACGAACTGCATCTTCAAATATTTCTAGGAGTATTATTTTCCTTATTCAATCTAACCTTACCATGGAAACTGCTAGGACGAACTGCATCTTCAAATATTTCTAGGAGTATTATTTTTTCTTATTCCAATCTAACCCTTCCATGGAAATTGCTAGGACGAACTGCATCTTCAAATATTTCTAGGAGTATTATTTTCCTTATTCCAATCTAACCTACCATGGAAATTGCTAGGACGAACTGCATCTTCAAATATTTCTAGGAGTATTATTTTCCTTATTCCAATCTAACCCTACCATGGAAATTGCTAGGACGAACTGCATCTTTCAGGAGTATTATTTTCCTTATTCCAATCTAACTGCCATGGAAAATTGCTAGGACGAACTGCATCTTCAAATATTTCTCATTTTAGGAGTTAGGAATCTATTTTCCTTATTCAAATCTAACCTATTCTACCATGGAAATTGCTAGGACGAACTGCTTCTTCAAATATTTCTAGGAGTATTATTTTCCTTATTCCAATCTAACCCTTCCATGGAAATTGCTAGGACGAACTGCATCTTCAAATATTTCTAGGAGTATTATTTTCCTTATTCCAATCTAACCCTTCCATGGCTAACGAACTGCATCTTCAAATATTTCTAGGATTTTTCCTATTCCAATCTAACCCTACCATGGAAATTGCTAGGACGAACTGCTTCTTCAAATATTTCTAGGAGTATTATTTTCCTTATTCCAATCTAACCTCTACCATGGAAATTGCTAGGACGAACTGCATCTTCAAATATTTCTAGGAGTATTATTTTCTATTCCAATCTAACCCTTCCATGGAAATTGCTAGACGAACTGCATCTTCAAATATTTCTAGGAGTATTATTTTCCTTATTCCAATCTAACCCCTTCCATGGAAATTGCTAGACGAACTGCATCTTCAAATATTTCTAGGAGTATTATTTTCCTTATTCCAATCTAACCCTTCCATGGAAATTGCTAGGACGAACTGCATCTTCAAATATTTCTAGGAGTATTATTTTCCTTATTCAATCTAACCCTTCCATGGAAATTGCTAGGACGAACTGCATCTTCAAATATTTCTAGGAGTATTATTTTCCTTATTCCAATCTAACCCTACCATGGAAATTGGGACGAACTGCATCTTCAAATATTTCTAGGAGTATTATTTTCCTTATTCCAATCCTAACCCTTCCATGGAAATTGCTAGGACGAACTGCATCTTCAAATATTTCTAGGAGTATTATTTTCCTTATTCCAATCTAACCCTACCATGGAAATTGCTAGGACGAACTGCATCTTCAAATATTTCTAGGAGTATTTTTTTATTCAATCTAACCCTTCCATGGAAATTGTAGGACGAACTGCATCTTCAAATATTTCTAGGAGTATTATTTTCCTTATTCCAATCTAACCTTCCATGGAAATTGCTAGGACGAACTGCATCTTCAAATATTTCTAGGAGTATTATTTTCCTTATTCCAATCTAAACCTACCATGGAATTGCTAGGACGAACTGCATCTTCAAATATTTCTAGGAGTATTATTTTCCTTATTCAATCTAACCCTTCCATGGAAATTGTTAGGACGAACTGCATCTTTAAAATATTTCTAGGAGTATTATTTTCCTATTCCAATAACCCTACCATGGAAATTGCTAGGACGAACTGCATTCTTCAAATATTTCTAGGAGTATTATTTTCCTTATTCCAATCTAACCCTTCCATGGAAATTGCTAGGACGAACTGCATCTTCAAATATTTCTAGGATTATTTTTTTCAATCTAACCTCACCATTCAACTGCATCTTCAAATATTTCTAGGAGTATTGTTTTCCTTATTCATTCTAAGCCTTCCATGGAAATTGCTAGGACGAACTGCATCTTCAAATATTTCTAGGAGTATTATTTTCCTTATTCCATCTAACCCTTCATGGAAATTGCTAGGACGAACTGCATCTTCAAATATTTCTAGGAGTATTATTTTCCTTATTCCAATCTAACCCTACCATGGAAATTGCTAGGACGAACTGCATCTTCAAATATTTCTAGGAGTATTATTTTCCTTATTCCAATCTAACACTTCCATGGAAATTGCTAGGACGAACTGCATCTTCAAATATTTCTAGGAGTATTATTTTCCTTATTCCAATCTAACCCTACCATGGAAATTGCTAGGACGAACTGCTTCTTCAAATATTTCTAGGAGTATTATTTTCCTTATTCCAAATCTCTTATTCCAGCCTAAACCTACCATGAAATTGTTGGACGAACTGCATCTTCAAATATTTCTAGGAGTATTATTTTCCCCTATTCCAATCTAACCCTTCCATGGAAATTGCTAGGACGAACTGCATCTTCAAATATTTCTAGGAGTATTATTTTTCCTATTCCAGCCTAAACCTACCATGGAAATTGCTAGGACGAACTGCATCTTCAAATATTTCTAGGAGTATTATTTTCCTTATTCCAATCTAACCCTTCCATGGAAATTGCTAGGACGAACTGCATCTTCAAATATTTCTAGGAGTATTATTTTCCTTATTCAATCTAACCATTCCTAAATTGTTAGGACGAACTGCATCTTCAAATATTTCTAGGAGTATTATTTTCCTATTCCAGCCTAACCCTACCATGGAAATTGCCTGCATCTTCAAATATTTCTAGGAAATTTTCCTTATTCAATCTAACCCCCTGGAAATTGCTAGGACGGAAATATTTCTAGAACTATTCAATCTAACCTTCCACATGCGAACTGCTCTTCAAATATTTCTAGGAGTATTATTTTCCTTATTCCAATCTAAACCTACCATGAAATTGCTAGGACGAACTGCATCTTCAAATATTTCTAGGAGTATTATTTTCCTATTCAATCTAAACCTTCCATGGAAATTGCTAGGACGAACTGCTTCTTCAAATATTTCTAGGAGTATTATTTTCCTTATTCAATCTAACCCTTCCATGGAAATTGCTAGACGAACTGCATCTTCAAATATTTCTAGGAGTATTATTTTCATTATTCCAATCTAACCCTACCATGGAAATTGCTAGGACGAACTGCATCTTCAAATATTTCTAGGAGTATTATTTTCCTTATTCCATGCTAACCCTACCATGGAAATTGCTAGGACGAACTGCATCTTCAAATATTTCTAGGAGTATTATTTTCCTATTCCAATCTAACACTTCCATGGAAATTGCTAGGACGAACTGCATCTTCAAATATTTCTAGGGAGTATTATTTTCCTTATTCAATCTATTCCAAATTGCTAGGACGAACTGCATCTTCAAATATTTCTATGCCTAACCTACCATGGAAATTGCTAGGACGAACTGCATCTTCAAATATTTCTAGGAGTATTATTTTCCTCATTCCAATCTAACCTTCCATGGAAATTGCTAGGACGAACTGCATCTTCAAATATTTCTAGGAGTATTATTTTCCTTATTCCAATCTAACCTTACATGGAAATTGCTAGGACGAACTGCTTCTTCAAATATTTCTAGGAGTATTATTTTTCCTTATTCCAATCTAACCCTTCCATGGAAATTGCTAGGACGAACTGCATCTTCAAATATTTCTAGGAGTATTATTTTTCAATCTATTCCAATGCTAACGAACTGCATCTTCATGGAAATTGCTAGGACGAACTGCATCTTCAAATATTTCTAGGAGTATTATTTTCCTTATTCCAATCTAACCCTTCCATGGAAATTGCTAGGACGAACTGCATCTTCAAATATTTCTAGGAGTATTATTTTCCTTATTCCAATCTAACCCTTCCATGGAAATTGCTAGGACGAACTGCTTCAAATATTTCTAGGAGTATTATTTTCCTTATTCAATCTAACCCTTCCATGAAATTGCTAGGACGAACTGCATCTTCAAATATTTCTAGGGAGTATTATTTTCCTTATTCCAATCTAACACTTCCATGGAAATTGCTAGGACGAACTGCATCTTCAAATATTTCTAGGAGTATTATTTTCCTCATTCCAATCTAACCCTTCCATGAAAATTGCTAGGACGAACTGCATCTTCAAATATTTCTAGGAGTATTATTTTCCTTATTCCATTTCCTGAAATTGCTAACTGCTTCTTCAAAATATTTCTAATTTTTCCTATTTTCCATGGAAATTGCTAGGACGAACTGCAGTATTATTTTCTTCAATCTAACCCTATTTCTAGGACGAACTTAAATTTTCCTTTCCTCATTCCAATCTAACCTTACCATGGAAATTGCTAGGACGAACTGCATCTTCAAATATTTCTAGGAGTATTTTTTCTTATTTTAACCTTAAATTCCGAACTCTAAATATTTCTAGGAGTATTATTTTCCTTTCCATGGAAATTGCTAGGACGAACTGCTTCTTCAAATATTTCTAGGAGTATTATTTTCCTTATTCCAATCTAACCTTCCATGGAAATTGCTAGACGAACTGCATCTTCAAATATTTCTAGGAGTATTATTTTCCTTATTCCAATCTAACCCTTCCATGGAAATTGCTAGGGACGAACTGCATCTTCAAATATTTCTAGGAGTATTATTTTCCTATTCCAGGACGAACTGCATCTTCAAATATTTCTAGAATTATTTTTTCCTTTCAATCTAACCTTCCCTGAAATTGCTAGGACGAACTGCATCTTCAAATATTTCTAGGAGTATTTTTTCCTTATTCCAATCTAACCCTTCCATGGAAATTGCTAGGACGAACTGCTTCTTCAAATATTTCTAGGAGTATTATTTTCCCTATTCCAATCTAAACCTACCATGGAAATTGCTAGGACGAACTGCTTCTTCAAATATTTCTAGGTATTATTTTCCTATTCCAATTTAACCCTTCCTACATGGAAATTGCTAGGACGAACTGCATCTTCAAATATTTCTAGGAGTATTATTTTCTTATTCAATCTAACCCTTCCATGGAAATTGCTAGGACGAACTGCATCTTCAAATATTTCTAGGAGTATTATTTTCCTTATTCTTCAATCTAAAACCCTTCCATCTAACCCTTCCATGGAAATTGCTAGGACGAACTGCATCTTCAAATATTTCTAGGATTATTATTTTCCAAAACCCTATCTAGGGACGAACTTATCTTCCATATTCCAAACTGCTTTTCTAAGGAGTATTATTTTCCCTTCCAGCCTAAACCTACCATGGAAATTGCTAGGACGAACTGCTTCTTCAAATATTTCTAGGGTATTATTTTCCTATTCCAATCTAACACTTCCATGGAAATTGCTAGGACGAACTGCATTCTTCAAATATTTCTAGGGTATTATTTTTTTCTTATTCAAATCTAAACCTACCATGGAAATTGCTAGGACGAACTGCATCTTCAAATATTTCTAGGAGTATTATTTTCCTTATTCCAATCTAACCCTACCATGGAATTGCTAGGACGAACTGCTTCTTCAAATATTTCTAGGAGTATTATTTTTCCTATTCCAATCTAACCCCTTCCATGGAAATTGCTAGGACGAACTGCATCTTCAAATATTTCTAGGAGTATTATTTTCCTTATTCCAATCTAACCCTTCCATGGAAATTGCTAGGACGAACTGCTTCTTCAAATATTTCTAGGAGTATTATTTTCCTTATTCCAATCTAACCCTTCCATGGAAATTGCTAGGACGAACTGCATCTTCAAATATTTCTAGGAGTATTATTTTCCTTATTCCAATCTAACCCTTCCATGGAAATTGCTAGGACGAACTGCATCTTCAAATATTTCTAGGAGTATTATTTTCCTATTTCCAATCTAACCCTTCCATGGAAATTGCTAGGACGAACTGCATCTTCAAATATTTCTGTATATTATTTTCTTCATTCCAATCTAACCTTCCCTGGAAATTGCTAACTGCATCTTCAAATATTTCTAGGAGTATTATTTTCCTATTCCAATCTAACCTACCATGGAAATTGCTAGGACGAACTGCATCTTCAAATATTTCTAGCATTTTCTTATTCCAAACACTACCCTTCTAGGGAAATTGCTAGGATTTTCCCTAGACTGCATCTTCAAATATTTCTAGGAGTATTATTTTTCCTTATTCCAATCTAACCTTCCATGGAAATTGCTAGGACGAACTGCATCTTCAAATATTTCTAGAGTATTATTTTCCTTATTCCAATCTAACCCTTCCATGGAAATTGCTAGGACGAACTGCATCTTCAAATATTTCTAGGGTATTATTTTCCTTATTCCAATCTAACCTTCCTGGAAATTGCTAGGACGAACTGCATCTTCAAATATTTCTAGGAGTATTATTTTTCCTATTCCAATCTAAACCTTCATGGAAATTGCTAGGACGAACTGCTTCTTCAAATATTTCTAGAGTATTATTTTCCTTATTCCAATCTAACCTTCCATGGAAATTGCTAGGACGAACTGCTTCTTCAAATATTTCTAGGAGTATTATTTTTATTTCAATCCTAACCCTTCCATGGAAATTGCTAGGACGAACTGCATCTTCAAATATTTCTAGGAGTATTTATTTTCCCCTATTCAATCTAACCCTACCATGGAAATTGCTAGGACGAACTGCATCTTCAAATATTTCTAGGAGTATTATTTTCCTTATTCCAATCTAACCCTTCCATGGAAATTGCTAGGACGAACTGCATCTTCAAATATTTCTAGGAGTATTATTTTCCTATTCCAATCCTAACCCTTCCTGAAATTGCTAGGACGAACTGCATCTTCAAATTTTCTAGGAGTATTATTTTCCTCATTTCAATCTAACCCTTCCATGGAAATTGCTAGGACGAACTGCATCTTCAAATATTTCTAGGAGTATTATTTTCCTCATTCAATCTAACACTTCCATGGAAATTGCTAGGACGAACTGCATCTTCAAATATTTCTAGGAGTATTATATTCCAATCTAACCCTTATTTGCTGGACAATTCTTTTCAAAAATTGTTATTTTCCTTATTCAATTTTCTAATTCCAATCTAACACTACCATGGAAATTACTAGGACGAACTGCATCTTCAAATATTTCTAGGAGTATTATTTTCCTTATTCCAATCTAACCCTTCCATGGAAATTGCTAGGACGAACTGCATCTTCAAATATTTCTAGGAGTATTATTTTTCCTTTATTCCAATCTAACCCTTCCATGGAAATTGCTAGGACGAACTGCTTCTTCAAATATTTCTAGGAGTATTATTTCTAACCTTATTCGAACAATCTAACCAGCTAAACCATGGAAATTGCTAGGACGAACTGCATCTTCAAATATTTCTAGGTTTTATTATTTTTCTTATTTAAGTAGACGAATCTAACCCTTCCTTATTCCAATTAACCTTACATGGAAATTGACGAACTGCATCTTCAAATATTTCAGGAGTATTATTTTCCGTTTCAATCTAACACTTCCATGGAAATTGCTAGGACGAACTGCATCTTCAAATATTTCTAGGAGTATTATTTTTCCTATTCCAATCTAAACCTTCCATGGAAATTGCTAGGACGAACTGCTTCTTCAAATATTTCTAGAGTATTATTTTCCTTTTCCAATCTAAACCTTCCATGGAAATTGCTAGGACGAACTGCATCTTCAAATATTTCTAGGAGTATTATTTTCATATTCCAATCTAACCTTCCATGGAAATTGCTAGGACGAACTGCATCTTCAAATATTTCTAGGAGTATTATTTTCCCTATTCAATCTAACCCTTCCATGGAAATTGGTTAGGACGAACTGCATCTTCAAATATTTCTAGGAGTATTATTTTCTTATTCCAATCTAACCCTTCCATGGAAATTGCTAGGACGAACTGCATCTTCAAATATTTCTAGGAGTATTATTTTCCTTTCCATTCCAATCTAACTTCCCATGGAAATTGCTAGACGAACTGTATCTTCAAATATTTCTAGAAGTATTATTTTCCTCATTCCAATCTAACCCCTTCCTGGAAATTGCTAGGACGAACTGCATCTTCAAATATTTCTAGGGAGTATTATTTTCCTCATTCCAATCTAACCTTTCCATGGAAATTGCTAACGAACCTTCTTCAAATATTTCTAGGAGTAAATTTCAGCTAGGACGAACTGCTTCTTCAAATATTTCTAGGGAGTATTATTTTCCTTATTCCAATCTAAACCTTCCATGGAAATTGTTAGGACGAACTGCATCTTCAAATATTTCTAGGAGTATTATTTTCTTATTCAATCTAACCTACCATGGAAATTACTGGGACGAACTGCATCTTCAAATATTTCTAGGAGTATTATTTTTCCAGCCTAAACTCTTCCAATCTAACCCTTCCAACATTTCTAGGAAATTCCAATCTAACCCTTCCTGGACGAAACTGCATCTTCAAATATTTCTAGAATTATTATTTTTATTCAATCTAACCCTATTTGCTAGGACGAAACTTCTTCTTCAAATATTTCAAGTATGAACTGCATTATTTTCTTATTCCAATCTTTCCATGGAAATTCGAACTGCCTCAAATATTTCTAGAGTATTATTTTCTTTTCCAATCTAATCCTTCCCTGAAAACTGCTAGGACGAACTGCTTCTTCAAATATTTCTAGGAGTATTATTTTTCCTTATTCCAGCCTAAACCTACCATGGAAATTGCTAGGACGAACTGCATCTTTCAAATATTTCTAGGAGTATTTTTCCTTATTCAATCTAACACTACCATGGAAATTGCTAGGACGAACTGCATCTTCAAATATTTCTAGAGTATTATTTTCCTTATTCCAATCTAACATGGAAATTGCTAGGACGAACTGCATCTTCAAATATTTCTAGGGATTATTTTCCTTATTCCAATCTAACCTTCCATGGAAATTGCTAGGACGAACTGCATCTTCAAATATTTCTAGGAGTATTATTTTCCTCATTTCCAATCTAACCCTTCCATGGAAATTGCTAGGACGAACTGCATCTTCAAATATTTCTAGGAGTATTATTTTCCTTATTCCAATCTAACCCTTCCTGAAAATTGCTAGGACGAACTGCTTCTTCAAATATTTCTAGGAGTATTATTTTCCTTATTCCAATCTAAACCTACCATGGAAATTGCTAGGACGAACTGCTTCTTCAAATATTTCTAGGAGTATTATTTTCCTTGTTCAATCTAACACTATGGAAATTGCTAGGACGAACTGCATCTTCAAATATTTCTAGGAGTATTATTTTCCTTTATTCCAATCTAACCCTTCCATGGAATTGCTAGGTCGAACTGCATCTTCAAATATTTCTAGGGAGTAATATTATTTTCCTTCCATGGAAATTGGTAGATCTGCATTTCAAACAACCCTTCCTGAAAATTGCTAGAAAACTGTTTTCAAATATTTCTAGCTAGGACGAACTGCATCTTCAAATATTTCTAGGAGTATTATTTTCTTATTTCAATCTATGGAAATTACAGTAGACGAACTGCATCTTCAAATATTTAGAGTATTATTTTATTCCATGGAAACTGCTAGGACGAACTGCATCTTCAAATATTTCTAGGATTATTATTTTCCTCATTCCATCTAACCTTCCCTGAAATTGCTAGACGAACTGCATCTTCAAATATTTCTAGGAGTATTATTTTCATATTCCATTCTAACCCTTCCCTGAAATTGCTAGGAACTCTTTTTCAAATATTTCTAGGAGTATTATTTTCCTATTCAAACTCTACCACATGGAATTTCAGGACGAACTGCTTCTTCAAATATTTCTAGGAGTATTATTTTCTCCTATTCCAATCTAACACTTCCATGGAAATTGCTGGGACGTACTGCTTCTTCAAATATTTCTAGGGAGTATTATTTTCCTTATTCCAATCTAACCCTACCATGGAAATTGCTAGGACGAACTGCTTCTTCAAATATTTCTAGGAGTATTATTTTCCTTATTTTAATCTAACCCTTCCATGGAAATTGCTGGGACAATTTCTACTTCAAATATTTCCAGGAGTATTGTTTTTCCTATTCCAGCCTTAAACCTCTTACTATGGAAATTAAGCAGGACGAACTGCTTCTTCAAATATTTCTAGGAGTGTTATTTCATTCAAACTAACACTACCAGCGTGGAGATTGCTAGGACGAACTGCACTTCAAATATTTAGAGTACATTTTCATTCCACCTAACCCTTCCATGGAAATTGCTAGGACGAACTGTTTTCAAATATTTAGAGCATATTTCTTATTCCAATTCCGTAACCTTCCATGGAATTGTTAGGACGAACTGCACTTTCAAATGCTCTAGGAGTATTATTTCCTATTTCAATCTAACCCTACCATGGAAACTGCTAGACGAACTGCATCTTCAAATATTTAGGAGTATTATTTTCCTTATTCCAATTAACCTTCCATGGAAATTGCTAGGACGAACTGCATCTTCAAATATTTTTAGGAGTATTATTTTCCTTATTCCAATCTAACACTTCCATGGAAATTGCTAGACGAACTGTTTTTCAAATATTTCTAGGAGTATTATTTTCCTATTCAATCTAAACTACTATGGAAATTGCTAGACGAACTGCATCTTCAAATATTTCTAGGGAGTATTATTTTTCCTTATTCAATCTAACCCCTTCCATGGAAATTGCTAGGACGAACCTGCATATTCAAATATTTAGTATTATTTCCTTTATTCCAATCTAACCTTCCATGGAAATTCATGCGACGAACTGCATCTTCAAATATTTTAGGAGTATTATTTTCCTCATTCCAAACCCTCCCTGAAATTGCAGAATGAACTACTTTGGAAATTTTTCCTAGAAATTGCGAAACTGGTCTTCAAATATTTCAACCTTTATTCCACCTTTCCATGGAAATTGATGAACTGCATTTTCTTAGGAGTTTTATTTTTTATTCCAATCTAACCCTTCCATGGAAATTGTTAGGACGAACTGCTTCTTCAAATATTTCTAGAAGTATTATTTTTCATTCCAATTCAATACCATGGAAACCGGTAGACGAACTGCAGAGTATTAATTCAATTCAACCCTTCCCTTTGCTAGACGAACTTATATTTCTAGAGTATTATTTTTCATTCCAATCTAACCTTCCATGGAAATTGCCAGACGAACCGCATCTTCAAATATTTCTGTGGGAGTATTATTTTCCTTATTCCAATCTAACCCTTCCATGGAAATTGCTAGGACGAACTGCTTTCAAATATTTCCTTATTCCAATTATTTTCCGAACTTCTTCAAATATTTATATTATTTCCTAAACCCAACTTTTCCCTGGAATTGCTAGACGAACTGCTTCTTCAAATATTTAGAGTGTTATTTTTCCGTTCTAAAACCTACCATGGAAATTGCTAGGACGAACTGCATCTTCAAATATTTCTAATAGTTATTTCTTATTCCAATTTAACCCTTCCATGGAAATTCGTTAGGATGAACTGCTTCTTCAAATATTTAGGAGTATTATTTTCCTTATTCCAATCTTAACCCTTCCATGGAAATTGCTAGGACGAACTGCATTTCAAATATTTTAGAGTATTTTTCATTCCACCTATTTCATGGAAATAACCTGTACCATGGAACTTATTCTTTATTCGAACTAACTTCCTGGAAATTGCTATAATTTTTCAAATATTTCAGTATTTATTTTCCTTATTCTCATTGGAAATTGTTAGACCTGCAAAATATTTCTAGAGTATTATTTTCCCTTCTAACACTGTACTTCATGGAAATTGCTAGGACGAACTGCATTCTTCCAAATATTTCTAGGAGTATTATTTTCCTTATTCCAATTCAACACTTCCATGGAAATTGCTAGACGAACTGCATCTTCAAATATTTCTAGAGTATTATTTTCCTTATTTCACCTAAACCTACTATGGAAAACCTAGGACGAACTGCATCTTTCAAATATTTCAGAGTATTATTTTCCTTATTCCAATCTAACCCCTTCCATGGAAATTGCTAGACGAACTGCATCTTCAAAATATTTCTAGGAGTATTATTTTCCTTATTCCAATCTAACCCTTCCCTTGAAATTGCTAACGAACTGCTTCTTCTTCAAATATTTAGGAGAATTATTTTTCCTATTCCAGCTTAAAACTACTATGAAATTGCTAGGGACGAACTGTTTTCAAATATTTCTAGAGTGTTATTTTCATTCCTAATCTAACACTACCATGGAGATTGCTAGACGAACTGCATCTTCAAATATTTAGAGTATTATTTCCTTATTCCACCTAAATCCTTCCCATGGAAATTGCTAGGACGAACTGCTTCAAATATTTTAGGAGTATTATTTTCCTTATTCAATCCAACCTTCCATGGAAATGTTAGGAAGAAACTTCGTATCTTCAAATATTTCTAGAGTATTATTTCAATCTAACCCTACCATTTCAATATTTAGGAGTATTTTCCTCATTCCACCATGGAAATTGCTAGGACGAACTGCATTCACATAGTCTTTTTAGAGTAGTATTCCAATCTAATACTTGGAAATTGCCACTGTAAATAGCCTAGAGTCCATGGAAAATTGCTAGACGAACTGCATCTTCAAATATTTAGAGTATTATTTCTCCTTATTCCAATCCAACACTTCCATGGAAATTGCTAGGTCGAATCTGCTTTTTCAAATATTTCTAGGATTATTTTTCCTATTCCAGTCAACCCTACCATGGAAATTGCTACGAACGAACTGTATCTTTCCAAATCCATTCCTTTTTCAGACGAACTTTCAAATATTTAGAGTATTATTCCAATTCCAACCTTCCATGGAAATTGCTAGGACGAACTCAGTATTCAAATATTTAGGAGTATTATTTTCCTTATTCCAATCTAACCCCATGGAAATTGCTAGACGAACTGCATCTTTCAAATATTTTAGGAGTATTATTTTCCTCATTCCAATCTAACCCTTCCCTGGAAATTATGTAGGATGAACTGCATCTCAAAATATTTCTAGGTAGAGTATATTTTATTCCAATCTAAACCTCCATGGAAATTGCTAGGGACGAACTGCATTTTCAAATTTTTTAGGAGTATTTTCCTTATTCCAATCTAACCTTTCCTGAAATTGCTAGAAATTGTATTTCTAGGATGATTATTTTTTCTTTCAGCCTAAACTATTTCTAGGAGTATTATTTTTCAAATATTCCAAGTCTAACCCTATTCCAGCTCCAAACTGGAAAATTGCTAGGACGAACTGCACTTTCTTAAAATATTTCTAGAGTGTTATTTTCCTTATTCCATCCAACACTCCTGGAGATTGCAGGGACGAACTGCATCTTCAAATATTTAGTAGTATTATTTTCCCTTATTCCAATCTAACACTACCATAAAATTGTTAGGAGAACTGCATCTTCAAATATTTAGGAGTATTATTTTCTCATCCAATCTAACCTTCCATGGAAATTGCTAGACGAATTGCATTTCAAATATTTCTAGGAGTATTATTTTTATTTCAATCTAAATTTACCATGGAAATTTTCATAGGACGAACTGTATCTTCAAATATTTTAGAGTATTATTCTTATTCCAATTCCAACTTACCATGGAAATTGCTAGACGAACTGCATCTTCACATATTTCTAGAGTATTATTTTCCCTATTCCAATCTAACCTTCCCTGGAAATTAGACGAACTGCATTTCAAATATTTCTTAGGAGTAATATTTTTTTATTCCAGCCTAAACTTTCCATGGAAATTTAGGACGAACTGCATCTTCAAATATTTAGGAGTATTTTCCTTATTCAATCTAAATTCACCATGAAATTGCTAGGACGAAACTGCATCTTCAAATATTTCTAGGAGTATTATTTTCCTTATTCCAATTCAACCCTTCCATGGAAATTGTTAGGACGAACTGCATCTTCAAATATTTCTAGAGTATTATTTTTCATTCCCAATCTAACCCTTCCATGGAAATTGCCATAGGACGAACTGCATCTTCAAATATTTCTAGGAGTATTATTTTCCTATTTTCAATCTAACTCCTTCCATGGAAATTGCTAGGACGAACTGCATCTTTCAAATTTCTAGGAGTATTATTTTCCCCTATTCCAATTCCAGGGAAATATTATTTTCCTTATTTCAAATACTTAAGTATCCCGTATTCCAATCTAAACCTTCCATGGAAATTTTAGGACGAACTGCATTTCAAATATTTCTAGGAGTATTATTTTCCTATTCCAATCTAAACCTTCCATGAAAATGCTCCTCCGTTAGGACGAACTGCATCTTCAAATATTTCTAGAGTATTATTTTTTATTCCAATTCAACACTTCCCTGGAAATTGCTAGATGAACTGCATTTCAAATATTTAGGAGTATTATTTTTATTCCAATTCAACCCTTCCATGGAAATTGTTAGGACGAACTGCATCTTCAAATATTTCTAGGATATTATTCTTATTCAATCTAACACTACCCATGGAAATTGCTAGGACGAACTGTGACTTCAAATATTTCTAGAGTATTATTTTCCTTATTTCAATCTAACCTTCCTGAAATTGCTAGGACGAACTGCTTCTTCAAATATTTCTAGGAGTATATTTTCCATTCCAGCCTAAACTTACCATGGAAATTGCTTAGGACGAACTGCATCTTCAAATATTTCTAGAGTTTTATTTTCCTCATTCCAATCTAACACCATGGAAATTGCTAGGTCGAACTGTATCTTCAAATATTTCTAGGAGTATTATTTTCCTTTTATTCCAATCTAACCTTCCATGGAAATTGGTAGACGAACTTTCATCTTCAAATATTTCAGAGTAATATTTTCTCATTCCAATCTAACCCTTTCCTGGAAACTGTTAGACGAACTGCACTTCAAATATTTAGGAGTATTATTTTCCATATTCCAATCTAACACTACCATGGAAAATTGCTAGACGAACTGCATCTTCAAATATTTATAGGAGTATTATTTTCCTTATTCCAATCTAACCCTTCCATGGAAATTGCTTAGGACGAACTGCATTTTCAAATATTTCTAGAGTATATTTTTTCCTATTCCAGCCTAAACTTCCATGGAAATTGCTAGGATCGAACTGCTTCTTCAAATATTTCTAGAGTATTATTTTAATTCCAATCTAACACTTCCATGGAAATTGCTGGAACTGCATCTTCAAATACTGCAGAGTATTATTTTCTCATTCCAAAATCTTCCTGAAATTGCTAGGAAACTGTTTTATATTTCTAGAGTTTTTTCAATTCCAGACCCTTACTAAGGAAATTGCTAGGACGAACTGCTTTCCAAATATTTCTAATTATTTTCCTATTCCAGCCTAAAACCTCTACTATGGAAATTGTAGACGAACTTTTTCTTATTTCCAGAGTGTTAACCTTCCATGGAAATTGCTGGAGGAATGAACTGCATCTTCAAATATTTAGGAGAGTATTATTCAATTAACCCTTTGGAAATTGGTCAAATATTTAATTATTTTCCATGGAAAACCTTCCTGAAATTGTAGGACGAACTGCATTTCAAATATTTCTAGGGAGTATTATTTTTCCTATTCCAATCTAAACCTACTATGGAAATTGCTAGGACGAACTGCATCTTCAAATATTTAGGAGTATTATTTTCCTTATTCCAACTCTAACACTACCATGGAAATTGCTAGGACGAACTGCATCTTCAAATATTTCTAGAGCTATTTTCTTTTCCTATTCCATGGAAATTGCTAATGAACTGCATACAATGGAAATTATTCTTTGGATCAATCTAACCCTTCCATTTGCAAAACTATCTTCAAATACTTAGGAGTATTATTTTCCTCATTCCAATGTAACCCTTCCATGGAAATTGCTAGGACGAACTGCATCTTCAAATATTTCCCCTAGGAGTATTTTTCCTATTCCATACTAAGGAAATTGCTAACGAACCTTCTTCCTGAAAATTTTCCTAGGACCTACCATGGAAATTGTACTGCCTTCAAATATTTCTAGAGTATTTTCCTTTTCCTATTCCAGGAGATTGCTAGGTCGAACCTACCATGGAAATTATTTCTCCTCACGAACTGCTTCTTCAAATTAAGCAGATGAACTATCTTAGAATATTTCTTTTCTATTCCAAACCAACCCTACTATGGAAATTGCTAGACGAACTGCATCTTTCAAAATATTTCTAGAGTATTATTTTCCTTATTCCAATTAACCCTTCCATGGAAACTGCTAGACGAACTGCATCTTCAAATATTTCTAGAGTATTATTTTCATTCCAATCAACCCTTCCATGGGAAATTGCTAGGAAGAACTGCATATCTTCAAATATTTTAGGAGTACATTTTTATTTCAATCTAACCTTCCATGGAAATTGCTAGGACGAACTGCATCTTCAAATATTTAGGAGTATTATTTTCCTATTCCAATTGTAACCTTCCATGGAAATTTCTAGGACGAACTGCTTTTCAAATATTTCTTAGAGTATCATTTTCCTTATTCCAATCTAACACTTCCATGGAAATTGCTAGGACGAACTGCATTTCAAATATTTAGAGTATTTATTTCCGGTTCCACCTAACCTTCCATGGAAATTTTTCAAATATTTCTATTCCACCTAACCCTTCCATGGAAATTAAGTAGACGAATTGCATCTTCAAATATTTAGGAGTATTATTTTTATTTCAATCTAACCCCTTCATGGAAAATTGCTAGGACGAACTCGTGGGTATATTCACATATTTAGGAGTATTATTTTCCTTATTCCAATCTAACCTTCCATTGAAATTTCTAGATGAACTGCATCTTTCAAATATTTCTAGGAGTATTGATTTTCATTCCAATCTAACCCTTCCATGGAAATTCGTTAGGTCGAACTGTTTCTTCAAATATTTCTAGAGTATTATTTTTCCTATTCTTGTTTCAAACCTACCATGGAAATTGTTAGGACGAACTGCATCTTCAAATATTTCTACGAGTATTATTTTCCTTATTCCAATTCAACCTTCCATGGAAATTGCAGATGAAACTTCAATTCTTCAAATATTTCTAGAGTATTATTTTCCATATTCCAATCCAACCTTCCATGGAAAAATGCTAGGACGAACTGCATTCAAATATTTTAGGAGTATTATTTTCCTTATTCCAACCTAACCCTTCCATGGAAAGTGCTAGGAAGAACTGCATCTTTTCCAAACAGCAAACTCTCTACGATGGAAAGTGCTCGGACGAAATGCATTTCTCATTAGTATTATTTTTCCAGCCTAATTGTAGGTCGATTAAATATTTCTAGGAGTATTATTCCTTATTCCAATCTAAACCTTCCATGGAAATTGTTTGAAGAACTGCTTCTTCAAATATTTCTAGGAGTTTATTTTCCTTATTCCAATCTAACACCACACATATGGAAATTGCTAGGACGAACTGCATATCAAATATTTCTAGAGTATTATTTTCCTTATTCCAATTTAACCTCTTCCATGGAAATTGGTAGACGAACTGCAGCTTCAAATATTTCTAGAGTATTATTTTCTTATTCCAATCTAACCCTTCCATGGAAATTGCTAGGACGAACTGCATTTCAAATATTTCTAGGAGTATTATTTCTTATTCCAATTTAACCCTACCATGGAAATTGCTAGGACGAACTGCATCTTCAAATTTATAGGAGTATTATTTTTTATTCCAATCAACCTAAATTAACAGACGAACTGATTAAATATTTCTAGGAGTATTATTTTCCCATTCGAATCTAACCTTCCATGGAAATTGCTAGACGAACTGCATCTTCAAATATTTCTAGGAGTATTATTTTCCTTATTCCAATTCAACCCTTCCATGGAAATAGAAATTAAGACGAACTGCATCTTCAAATATTTCTAGGAGTATTGTTTTCCTATTCCAGCCCAATCTAACCCTTCCTGGAAAAATTAACTTGAAATTAAGGACGAACTGCATTTTTAAAATATTTCTAGGAGTATTATTTTCTTATTCCAGACTAAACTCTTTACAAGGAAATTGTTAGGACGAACTGCTTCTTTCAAATATTTCTAGGAGTATTATTTTCCTCATTCCAATCTAAACCTTCCATGGAAATTGTTAGGGACGAACTGCATCTTTAAATATTTAGAGTATTATTTTCTCATTCCAATTTACCATGGAAATTGCTAGACGAACTGCTCCTTCAAATATTTCTAGGAGTATTATTCTTTATTCCAATCTAACCCTTCCATGGAAATTGTTAGGACGAACTGCATCTTCAAATATTTCTAGAGTATTATTTTCCTTATTCCAATCTAACCTTCCATGGAAATTGCTTGACGAACTGTATCTTCAAATATTTCTAGAGTATTATTTTCCTTTTCCAATCAAACCTACCATGGAAATTGCTATAGGACGAACTGCATCTTCAAATATTTCTAGGAGTATTATTTTCCTATTCCAATCTAACACTACCATGGAAATTGCTAGGACGAACTGCATCTTCAAATATTTCTAGGAGTATTATTTTCCTTATCCAATCTGACCCTTCCCAGGAAAATTGTTAGGACGAACTGCATCTTCAAATATTTCTAGGAGTATTATTTTTCCTATTCCAGCCTGAACTTCCATGGAAATTGCTAGGACGAACTGCATCTTCAAATATTTCTAGAGTATTATTTGCCTTTTATTCCAATCTAACCTTCCATTGAAATTGCTAGACGAACTGCATCTTCAAATATTTCTAGGTGTATTATTCTTATTCCAATCTAACACTACCATGGAAATTGTTAGGACGAACTGCATCTCAAATATTTCTAGAGTATTATTTTCCTTATTCCAAACCCTCCATGGAAATTGCCGAACTGCATCCAAATGGAAATTACTAGGACGAACTGCATCTTTTAAATATTTCTAGAGTATTATTTTCCTTATTCCAATCTAACCCTTCCATGGAAATTGTTAGGACGAACTGCATCTTCAAATATTTCTAGAGTATTATTTTCTTATTCCAATCTAACACTACCATGGAAATTGTGTTTGACGAACTGCATCTTCAAATATTTCTAGGAGTATTATTTTCCTTATTCCAATCTAACCCTTCCTTGAAATTGCTAGGATGAACTGCATCTTTCAAATATTTCTAGAGTATTATTTTCCTTATTCAGCTCTAACCTTTACCATGGAAATTGCTAGGGACGAACTGCAACTTCAAATATTTCTAGGAGTATTATTTTCCATATTCCAATCTGACACTCTTTCAGGGAAATTGTTAGGACGAACTGCATCTTCAAATATTTAGGAGTATTATTTTTTCTATTCCAGCTTATTCCATGGAAATTGCAACCTTCTTCCAAATGGAAATTTGCTTATTCTCAATCTAATCCCTTCCATTGAAATTAGGACGAACTGCATCTTCAAATATTTCTAGGTGTATTATTTTCCTTATTCCAATCTAACCCTTCCATGGAAACTGCTAGACGAACTGCTTCTTCAAATATTTCTAGGAGTATTGTTTTCCTATTCCAGCCTAACCCTACCATGGAAATTGCTAGGACGAACTGCATCTTCAAATATTTCTGTGGAGTATTATTTCTTCTTATTCCAATCTTAACCCTTCCATTGAAATTCGTTAGACAAACTGCATCTAAAATATTTAGAGTATTATTTTGATTCCAATCTAACCTTCCATGGAAATTGTTAGGACGAACTGCATCTTCAAATATTTCTAGAGTATTATTTTCTTATTCCATGGAAATTGCTAGGACGAACTGCATTATTTCTAGAGTATTATTGCTATTCCACCCAATACAGAAATTGGTTAGGACGAACTGCTTCTTCAAATATTTCTAGAGTATTATTTTCCTTATTCCAATCTAACCCTTCCATGGACATTGTTAGGACGAACTGCATCTTCAAATATTTCTAGAGTATTATTTTTCCTATTCAATCTAACACTTCCATGGGAAATTGTTTTAGGACGAACTGCATCTTCAAATATTTCTAGGAGTATTATTTTCCTTATTCCAATCTAAACTACCATGGAAATTATAGGGACGAACTGCATCTTCAAATATTTCTAGGAGTATTATTTCCGTATTCAGATCTAACACTTCATGGAAATTGCTAGGACGAACTGCAACTTCAAATATTTCTAGGAGTATTAATTTCCATTTCAATCTAACACTTCCAGGAAATTTTGCTGGGACGAACTGCATCTTCAAATATTTCTAGGTGTATTATTTTTCCTTATTCAATCTAACCCTTCAATGAAATTGCTAGGACGAACTGCATTTCAAATATTTCTAGGATATTTATTTTCCTTATTCCAATCTAACCTTCCATTGAAATCGCTCGGACGAACTGTATTCCTCAAATATTTCAGGTGTATTATTTTCCTTATTCTAATCTAACACTACCATGGAAACTGCTAGGACGAACTGCATCTTTAAATATTTCTATGAGTATTATTTTCCCTATTCCAGCCTAACCCTACCATGGAAATTGGTTAGGACGAACTGCATCTTTCTTCTAATATTTTTTCTATTCGAATTATTTGCTTTTCCAAATTCAAGGAGTATTATTTTTCCTATTCCAGCCTATTGCTAGGACAATTGCAAGGACGAAACTGCATTCTCAAATATTTCTAGGAGTATTATTTTTCCTTATTCTAATCTAACCCTACTATGGAAACTGCTAGGACAAACTGCATCTTCAAAATATTTCTAGGAGTATTATTTTCTTATTCCAGCTCAACACTTACCATGGAAATTTGCTAGGATGAACTGCATCTTCAAATATTTCTTAGAGTATTTTCCTTATTCAAATCTAACCTTCCATTTGAACTGCACTTCAAATTTTCTAGGATTATTTTCCTATTCCAGCCTAACTGCATGGAAATTTGACGAACTGCATCAAATATTTCTAGAGTATCATTTCTTATTCCAATCTAACACTTCCATGGAACGATAGGACGAACTGCATCTTCAAATATTTCTAGTGTATTTTTTTATTCAATCCCCTAACCTTACCAAAAGGAAATTTCTAGGACGAACTGCATCTTCAAATATTTCTAGGAGTATTATTTTCCTATTCCAATCTAACTTCCTTCATTGAAATTGCTAGGACGAACTGCATCTTAAAATACTTAGGAGTATTATTTCCTATTCCAATCTAAAACTTCCATGAAATTGTTAGACGAACTGCATCTTCAAATATTTCTAGAGTATTATTTGCTCCAATCTAACCCTTCCATCTAAGGAACCTCCTTCAACATTTCTAGAGTATTATTTTCCTAGGATGACTTTTACCATGGAAATTGCTAGGATGAACTGCTTCAAATATTTCTATTCCATTTTTAACCCCACAATGGAAATTGCTAGACGAACTGCAACTTCAAATTTTCCTCGTTCAATCTAATTTCTATAGTACATTGCTAGACGAACTTCATCTTCAAATATTTCTAGGAGTATTATTTTCCCATTCCAATCTAACCTTCCATGGAAATTGGGACGAATAGCATCTTCAAATATTTCTAGAAGTATTGTTTTCCTTATTCCACGAATCTACCATGGAAATTGCTAGGACGAACTTTGCATCTTCAAATATTTCTAGAGTATTATTTTATTCCAATCTAACCCTACCATGAAATTAAGTGTTAGGACAACTGCATCTAAATATTTCAGGACGATTATTGCGTCTTCCAATCTAACTCCTTCCAAGGAAATTTCTAGGATGTATTATTTTCCCTATACCAATCTGACTTCCGACAATTCCTACTTACCATGGAATTTGCTAGGACAACTGCATCTTCAAATATTTCTAGCTGTATTATTTTCGTTATTCGAATGTAACACTACCATGAAATTGCTGGGACGAACTGCATCTTCAAATATTTCTAGGAGTATTATTTTCCTTATTCAATCAATCTAACCTTCTTCCATTGACATTATTGGGACGGAAATTGTTAGGACGAACTGCATTCTCTTCAAAATATTTCTTTTAGAGTATTATTTTCTCATTCCAATCTAACCCTTCCTGAAATTGCTAGGACGAACTGCTTATTCAAATATTTCTATGGTATTATTTTCCCTATTCCAGCCTAACCCTACATGAAATTGTTGGACGAACTGCATTTTAAATATTTCTAAGGGTATTTTTTTCCTTCCAATCTAACACTACCATGGAAATTGCTAGGACGAACTGCATCTTCAAATATTTCTACGAGTATTATTTTCCTATTCAATCTAATTTCCATGGAAATTAAGTAGATGAACTGTATCTTCAAATATTTCTAGAGTATAATTTTTTTATTCTAATCTAACTTCCCATGGAAATTAGGGACGAACTGCATATTCAAATATTTCTAGGAGTATTATTTTCCTTATTCCAATCTAAATACTACCATGGAAATTGCTAGGACAACTGTATCTTTCAAATATTTCTAGGAGTATTATTTTTTTCCAATCTAACCTTCCCTGAAATTGCTAGGATGAACTGCATCTTCAAATATTTTCTAGTAGTATTATTTTCTTATTCCCTTCTAACCTACCATGGAAATTGTTAGACGAACTGCATCTTCAAATATTTCTAGGAGTATTTTTCTCATTCCAATCTAACCCTACCATGAAACTGATAGGACGAACTGCATTCAAATATTTCTGGGAGTATTATTTTCCTTATTCCAATCTAACCCACCATGGAAATTGCTGGGACGAACTGCATCTTCAAATATTTCTAGGAGTATTATTTTCCCTATTCCAATCTAAGCTTCCATGGAAATTACTGAAGACAGAAGTGCATCTTCAAATATTTCTAGAGTATTATTTTTTTTCCTATTCCACCCCTCCTGAAATTGCAACTGCTTCTTATATATTATTTGCTATTCCACACCAAAATACTGCATCTTCAAATATTTCTGGGAGTATTATTTCATTATTCGAATCTAACCCTTCCATTGAAATTGCTAGGAGGAACTGCATCTTCAAATATTTCTAGGAGTATTATTTTCCTATTCAGCTGTTTACCATGGAAATTGCTAGGACGAACTGCATCTTCAAATATTTCTAGGATATTATTTTCCTATTCAATCTAACCTTACATGGAAATTGCTAGGACGAAATATGACTTCAAATATTTTCAGGAGTATTATTTTCCTTGTTCAATCTAACTCACCTGAAATTGCTAGGACAGACTTCATCTTCAAATATTTCTAGAGTATTATTTTCCTTTTAAATCAAAATCTAGGACGAACTGCTTCCATGTTATTTTCTGTTCCAAACTAACACTGGAGATTGCTAGGACGAACTACCTTCAAATATTTCTAGGAGTATTATTTTCCTTATTCATTTAACCCTTCCATGGAAATTGCTAGGACGAACTTCATCTTCAAATATTTCTAGGAGTATTATTTTCCTTATTCCAATCTAACCCTTCCATGGAAATTGCTAGAAGAACTGCATCTTCAAATATTTTCTTGGAGTATTATTTTCCTTTTATTTCAATCTAACCCTACCATGGAAAAACTGCTAGGACGAACTGGCACTTTCACATATTTCTAGAGTATTATTTTCCCTCATTCCAATCAGGAAATTAAGTAGACGAACTTGCATCTTCAAATATTTCCTGGAGTGTTAATTTTCCGTATTCCAATCTGGGCTTCTATGGAAATTGTTAGACGAACTGGTTTTCAAATATTTCTAGGATATTATTCCTATTCCAGCCTAACCTACCATGGAAATTGCTAGGACGAACTGCATCTTCAAATATTTCTAGGGAGTATTATTTTCTTATTCAATCTAACCCTACCATGAAATTGCAAGAACAGACCGTATATTCAAATATTTCTAGAGTATTTTCTTTATTCCAAATCTAAAATTAAGGACGAACTACCCTTCATAGAGTATTATTTTCTCATTCCAATCTAACCCTTCTGAAATCTTCGAACTATTTCTATTTGGGAGTATTATTTTTCCCTATTCTTGCCTAACCCTACCATGGAAATTGTTAGGACAGAACTGCATCTTCAAATATTTCTGGGGTATATTGCTTTCCTTATTCCAATCTAACCCTTCCATGGAAATTGATAGGACGAACTGCATCTTCAAATATTTCTAGGTTATTTTCCCTATTCCAATCTAACTTTCTCCATGGAAATTCTGCAGGACGAACTGCATCTTCAAATATTTCTAGAGTATTATTTTCTTATTCCAATCTAACCTACCATGAAATTGATAGACGAACTGCATTTCAAATATTTTCCTTCTAGTAGTATTATTTTCCTTATTCCAATCTAACCTTCCATGGAAATTGTTAGGACGAACTGCATCTTCAAATAGGAGTAGAGTATTTCCCTTTCATTCTAACCCTACATGGAAATTGCTAGGATTAACTGCATCTTCAAATATTTCTAGAATTATTATTTTCCTTATTCCAATCTAAACTTCCAAGGAGAAATTGCTAGGACGAACTGCATCTTCAAATATTTCTAGGAGTATTATTTTATTTCAATCTAACCCTTCCATTGAACTGCTAGACGAACTGCATCTTCAAATATTTCTAGGAGTGTTTTCCTCATTCCAATCTAAGCTTCCATGGAAATTGCTGGGACGAACTGCATCTTCAAATATTTCTAGAGTATTATTTTTCCTTATTCCAATTCAACCCTACCTTGGAAAATTGCTAGGACGAACTGTAACTTCAAATATTTCTAGGAGTATTATTTTCCTTATTCCAATCTAACTCTACCAGGTGCATTGCTAGACGAACTGCATCTTTCAAATATTTCTAGGAGTATTATTTTCCTTATATTCCACCATGGAAATCTAACCCTTCCAAATGGAAATTTCTAACCCTTCCTGAAATTGCTAGGACGAACTGCTTCTTCAAATATTTAGAGTATTATTTTATTCCAATTTAACCATTCCATGGAAATTGTTAGGACGAACTGCATCTTCAAATATTTCTAGGAGTATTATTTTCTTATTCCAATCTAACCCCATGGAAATTTTTAGGACGAACTGCATCTTCAAATATTTCTAGGGTATTATTTTCCCTGATTCCAATCTAACCTTCCATGGAAATTGCTAGGACGAACTGCATCTTAAATATTTCTAGGAGTATTATTTTCCTTATTTCAATCTAACCCTACCATGGAAACTGTTAGGACGAACTGCATCTTCAAATATTTCTAGGGAGTATTATTTTCCTATTCCAATCACTTCCATGGAAATTGCTAGGACGAACTGCATCTTCAAATATTTCTAGGAGTATTATTTTCCTTATTCCAATCTAACCCTTCCATGGAAATTGCTAGGACGAACTGCTTTTCAAATATTTCTAGGGAGACATTTTCCTTATTCAAATTCCATGGAAATTGTTAGGACGAACTGCATCTTCAAATATTTCTAGGAGTATTATTTTTCATTCTAATCTACCATTCCCTGGAAAACTGCTAGGACGAACTGCATCTTCAAATATTTCTAGGAGTATTTTCCTTATTCCAATCTAACCCTCCCTGGAATTCCAACTCCCCAGCCAAACTCACCATTCAAATTGCTAGACGAACTGTTTCTTCAAATCTTATTTTTCCATGGAAATTGCTAGACGAACTGCATCTTCAAATATTTCTAGAGTATTATTTTCTATCCTTCCAATCCTAACCCTTCCCTGAAAATTGCTAGGACGAACTGCTTCAAATATTTTCTAGGGGAGTATTATTTTTTCCTATTCCAGCCTAAACTTCACCATGGAAATTGCTTGGACGAACTGCTTCTTCAAATATTTCTAGGAGTATTATTTTCTTATTCAAACTAACACCATGGAGACTAGGAAACTGGGCATCTTCAAATATTTAGGACGAACTTCCATCTAACCTTCCTGGAAATTGCTAGACGAACTGCTTCTTCAAATATTTCTAGAGTATTATTTTCCTTTATTCCAATCTAAACCTTCCATGGAAATTGTTAGAAGAACTGTATCTTCAAATATTTCTAGGAGTATTATTTTCCTATTCCAATCTCACTGCTAGGACGAACATGGAAATTGCTAGGACGAACATTCCAATTGTCTTCAAAAATTTCTAGACGAACTGTATTATTTTCCTTATCATTCCAATCTAACCCTTCCTGGAAATTGCTAGGGACGAACTGTTTCTTCAAATATTTTCCTAGGAGTATTGTTTTCCCTATTCCAGCCTAAACCTACCATGGAAATTGCTAGGACGAACTGCATCTTCAAATATTTCTAGGGTATTATTTTCTTCATTCCAATCTAACCCTTCCATGAAATTGCTAGGACGAACTGCATCTTCAAATATTTCTAGAGTATTATTTTTCCTCTTCCAATTTAACCCTTCACTGGAAATTGCTAGGACGAACTGCTTCTTCAAATATTTCTAGTATATTTTCATTCCAATCTAAACCTTCCATGAAATTGCTTCGAACTGCTTCTTCAAATATTTCTAGGGTATTATTTTTTCCTATTCTGTTTCAAACTTACCATGGAAATTGCTAAAACTGCATCTTTCAAATATTTCTAGGAGTATTATTTTCCTTATTCCAATCTAAACATTCCATGGAAATTAAGTAGATGAACTGCATCTTCAAATATTTCTAGGGAGTATTATTTTCCTTATTCCAATCTAACCCTTATGGAAATTACTGGGACGAACTGCATCTTCAAATATTTCTGGGAGTATTATTTTCCTTATTCCAATCTAACCCTTCCCTGAAATTGCTAGGACGAACTGCTTCTTCAAATATTTCAGTAGTATTATTTTTCTTATTCAATCTTAAACCTACCATGGAAATTGTTAGGACGAACTGCTTCTTCAAATATTTCTAGGAGTATTATTTTCCTTATTCCAAACTAAATACTACCATGGAAATTGCTAGGACGAACTGCATCTTTCAAATATTTCTAGGAGTATTATTTTCCTTATTCAATCTAACCCTTCCATGGAAATTGCTAGGACGAACTGCATCTTCAAATATTTCTAGAGTATTATTTTCCTATTCCAATCCTAACCTACCATGGAAACTGCTAGGACAAACTGCATCTTAAAATATTTCTAGGAGTATTATTTTCCTTATTCCAATCTAACCCTTCCATGGAAATTGCTAGGACGAACTGCATCTTCAAATGTTTCTAAAGTATTATTTTCCTATTCCAATCTTGCCCTTCCATGGAAATTGCTAGGACGAACTGCATCTTCAAATATTTCTAGGGAGTATTATTTTCCTTATTCCAATCTAACCCTTCCTTGGAAATTGCTAGGACGAACTGTTTCTTCAAATATTTCTAGATTATATTTTCCAATCTAACCCTTCCATGGAAATTGTTAGGACGAACTGCTTCTTCCTATATTTCTAGAGTATTATTTTCATGAAATCTAATACTTCCATGGAAATTGCTGGACGAACTGCATCTTCAAATATTTCTAGGGAGTATTATTTTCCTTATTCCAATCTAACCCTTCCATGGAAATTGCTAGGACGAACTGCATATTCAAATATTTCTAGAGTATTATTTTCCTTATTCCAATCTAAACCTACCATGGAAACTGCTAGGACGAACTGCATCTTTCAAATATTTCTAGGAGTATTATTTTCATTCCAATCTAACACTTTCCATGGAAATTGCTAGGACGAACTGCATCTTCAAATATTTCTAGGAGTATTATTTTCCTTATTCCAATCTAACCTTCCATGAAATTGCTAGGATGAACTGCATCTTCAAATATTTCTAGGGAGTATTATTTTTACTTATTCCAATCTAACCCTTCGATGGAAATTTGCTAGGGACGAACTGCTTCTTCAAATATTTCTAGGAGTATTATTTTCCTTCCAATCTAACACTTCCATGGAAATTAAGTAGGACGAACTTATCTTCAAATATTTCTAGGAGTATTATTTTCCTTATTCCAATTTTCGAACTCCTTCCAGTAGTCCAACCCTTCCATGGAAATTGTTAGGACGAACTGCTTCTTCAAATATTTAGAGTATTATTTTCCCTATTCCAATCTAACCCTACCATGGAAATTTCTAGGACGAACTGCATCTTCAAATATTTCTAGGAGTATTATTTTTCCTATTCCAATCTGTTCCTTCCATGGAAATTGCTAGGACGAACTGCATCTTCAAATATTTCTAGGAGTATTATTTTCCTTATTCAATCTAACCCCTACCATGGAAACTGCTAGGACGAACTGCATCTTCAAATATTTCTAGGAGTATTATTTTCCTATTCCAATCTAACCCTACATGGAAATTGCTAGGACGAACTGCATCTTCAAATATTTCTAGGAGTATTATTTTCTCATTCCAATCTAAGCCTTCCTGAAATTGCTAGGACGAACTGCATCTTCAAATATTCTAGGAGTATTATTTTCCTATTCCAGCCAACCCTTCCATGGAAATTGCTAGGACGAACTGCTTCTTCAAATATTTCTAGGAGTGTTATTTCTTTTCCCTATTCCGAACTAAATATTTCACCTTATTCCAATCTAACCCTTCCATGGAAATTGCTAGGACGAACTGCTTCTTCAAATATTTCTAGAGTATTATTTTATTCAATCTAACCCTTCCATGGAAATTGCTAGGACGAACTGTTTCTTTCAAATATTTCTAGGAGTATTATTTTCTTATCAGCTAACCCTTCATGGAAACTGCTAGGACGAACTGCGTCTTTCAAATATTTCTGGAGTATTATTTTCTTATTTCAATCTAACCCTTCCATGGAAATTGCTAGGACGAACTGCATCTTCAAATATTTTCTAGTATCATTTTTCCGTATTCCAATCTAACCCTTCTGGAAATTGCTAGGACGAAGTGCTTCTTCAAATATTTCCTAGGAGTATTATTTTTCCTATTCCAGCTTAAACCTACCATGGAAATTCGTTAGGACGAACTGCTTCTTCAAATATTTCTAGGGAGTATTATTTTCCTTATTCCAATGTAACCTTCCATGGAAATTGCTAGGACGAACTGCATCTTCAAATATTTCTAGAGTATTATTTTCCTTCCAATCTAACCTTCCCTGCAAATTGCTATAGGACAGAAGTGCTTCTTCAAATATTTCCCTAGGAATTATTTTTCTATTCCAGCCTAAACCTTCCATGAAATTGCTAGGACGAACTGCATCTTCAAATATTTCTAGGAGGTATTTTCCCTTATTCCAACTAACCTTACCATGGAGATTGCTAGGACGAACCGTATCTTCAAATATTTCTAGGAGTATTATTTTCTCATTCCAATCTAACCCTTCCATGGAAATTGCTAGGACGAACTGCTTCTTCAAATATTTCTAGGAGTATTATTTTCGTTATTCCAATCTAACCCTTCATGGAAATTGCTAGGAAGAACTGTTTCTTCAATATTTCTAGGAGTATTATTTTTCTATTCTAGCCTAAACCTACCATGGAAACTGCTAGGACGAACTGTATCTTCAAATATTTCTAGGAGTATTATTTCCTTATTCCAATTGTAACCCTTCCATGGAAATTGCTAGGACGAACTGCATTTCAAATATTTTAGAGTATTATTTTCCGTATTCCAATCTAACACTTCCATGGAAATTGCTAGGACGAACTGTCTTCAAATATTTCTAGGAGTATTATTTTTTCCTATTCCAACACTACCATGGAACGAACTGCATCTTCAAATCTAGAACCTATTCCAATCTTCTTCAAATATTTCTAAATTATTATTTTATTCAAATATTCTGGCCTAAACCTAACCCTGGAAATTGCTAGGACGAACTGCATCTTCAAATATTTCTACGAGTATTATTTTCCTTATTCCAATCTAACCCTTCCCTGGAAATTGTTAGGATAAACTGCATTATTTTTCCTTTTTCCAATAAACCTTGGAAATTGTTAGGACGAACTGCATCTTCAAATATTTCTACGAGTATTATTTTCCTCATTCAATCTAAATTTTCCATGGAAATTGCTAGGATGAACTGCATCTTCAAAATATTTCTAGGAGTATTATTTTCCTTATTCCATCTAACCCTTTCCATGGAAATTGCTAGGACGACCGCTTCTTCAAATATTTCTAGTAAATTATTTTCCTTATTCAATCTAACCTTCCATGACGAACTGCATCTTCAAATATTTCTAGGAGTATTATTTTCCTCATTCAATCTAACCCTACCATGGAAATTGCTAGGACGAACTGCATCAAATATTTCTAGAGTATTATTTTTTTATTCCAATCTAACCCTTCCATGGAAATTGCTAGACGAACTGCATCTTCAAATATTTCTAGGAGTATTATTTTCCTTTATTTCAATCTAACCCCTGGAAACTGCTAGGACGAACTGCATTTCAAATATTTCTAGAGTATTATTTTCCTCATTCCAATCTAAACCTTCCATGAAATTGCTAGGACGAACTGCACATCTTCAAATATTTCTAGGAGTATTATTTTCCTTATTCCATCAACCCTTCCCTGAAATTGCTAGGACAGCTGCATTCAAATATTTCTAGAATTGTTATTTTCCTTATTCCAGAACCTTGGAAATTGCTAGGACGAACTGCTTCTTCAAATATTTCTAGAGTATTATTTTCCATTCCAATCTAACACTACCATGGAAATTAAGGACGAACTGCATCTTCAAATATTTAGAGGAGTATTATTTCCCTTATTCTAGGACGAACTGCTTCTTCAAATATTTCTAGTACCTTCCCCTTCCATGGAAATTGCTAGGACGAACTGCATCTTCAAATATTTCTAGGGAGTATTATTTTCCTTATTCCAATCTAACCTACCATGGAAATTTCTAGGACGAACTGCATCTTCAAAATATTTCTAGGAGTATTATTTTTCCTTATTCCAATCTAACCCTTCCATGGAAATTGCTAGGACGAACTGCATCTTCAAATATTTCTAGGAGTATTTTTTCCTCATTCAATCTAACCCTTCATGGAAACTGCTAGGACGAACTGTCTCTTTCAAATATTTCTAGGAGTATTTTTTCCTATTCCAATCTAAACCTTCCATGGAAATTGCTAGGACGAACTGCTTCTTTCAAAAATACTTAGGAGTATTATTTTCCTTATTCCAATCTAACGAACAAATATTTCTACCATGGAAATTGCTAGGGACGAACTGCTTCTTCAAATATTTCTAGGAGTGTTATTTTTTTATTCTTATTCCATGGAGATTGCTAACGAACTATCTTCAAATATGGAAATTCCACCTGCACTACCATGGAAATTGCTAGAACTGCATCTTCAAATATTTCTAGAGTATTATTTTCCTTATTCCAATCTAACCCTTCCATGGAAATTGCTAGGACGAACTGCATCTTCAAATATTTCTAGGAGTATTATTTTTCCTTATTCCAATCTAACCTCCATGGAAATTACTAGGACGAACTGCATCTTCAAATATTTAGGAGTATTATTTTCCTTATTCCAATCTAACCCTTCCATGGAAATTGCTAGGACGAACTGTATCTTCAAATATTTCTAGAGTATTATTTTCCTTATTCCAATCTAACCCTTCCATGAAATTGCTAGGACAGAACTGCATCTTCAAATGTTCTGGGAGTATTATTTTCATCCTTCCAATCTAACCCTTCCAACTGAAATTTTCTAGGAGTATTATTTTTTTATTCTAGGACGAACTGCATCTTCAAATATTTCTAGGAGTATTATTTTCATTATTCCAATCTAAACCTTCCATGGAAATTGCTAGGACGAACTGCTTTTCAAATATTTCTAGTAGTATTATTTTCCTTATTCCAATCTAACCCTTCCATGGAAATTGTTGGGACGAACTGCATCTTCAATATTTCTAGAGTATTATTTTCCTTATTCAACTGCACTTTCATCTAAACTACCATGGAAATTGCTAGGACGAACTGCATCTTCAAATATTTCTAGGAGTATTATTTTTCCTATTTCAATCTAACCCTACCATGGAAACTGGTAGGACGAACTGCATCTTCAAATATTTCTAGGAGTATTATTTTCCCCATTCCCAATCTAACCCTTCCCTTGAAATTTTCTAGGGACCCTTATTCAATCTGCCCTTCCTGAAATCTTCAAATATTTCTAGGGAGTATTATTTTCCCTATTCCAGCCTAAACCTTCCATGAAATTGCTAGACGAACTGTTTTTCAAATATTTCTAGGAGTGTTATTTTCCTTATTCCAAACTAACACTACCATGGAGATTAAGCTGGGACGAACTGCTCTTCAAATATTTCTAGGAGTATTATTTTCCTTATTCCAATCTAACCTTCCATGGAAATTAGTTAGGACGAACTGTTCTTCAAATATTTCTAGGAGTATTATTTTTCTTATTCCAATCTAACCCTTCCATGGAAATTGCTAGGACGAACTGCATCTTCAAATATTTCTAGGGAGTATTATTTTCCTTATTTCAATCTAACCCTTCCATGGAAACTGCTAGGACGAACTGCATCTTCAAATATTTCTAGGGAGTATTATTTTCCTTATTCCAATCTAAGCCTTCCATGGAAATTAGGGACGAATTGCATCTTCAAATATTCTAGGAGTATTATTTTCCTCATTCCAATCTAACACTTCCATGGAAATTGCTAGGACGAACTGCTTCTTCAAATATTTCTAGGAGTATCATTTTCCGTATTCAATTTTAAACCTACTTCCATGGAATTGCTAGGATGAACTGCTTCTTCAAATATTTCTAGAGTATTATTTTCCTTATTCAATTAAACCTACCATGGAAATTGCTAGGACGAACTGCATCTTCAAATATTTCTAGGAGTATTATTTTCCCTTATTCCAATCTAACCTCTTCCATGGAAATTGCTGGGACGAACTGCATCTTCAAATATTTCTAGGAGTATTATTTTCCTTATTCCAATCTAACCCTTCCATGGAAAATTGCTAGGACGAACTGCATCTTCAAATATTTCTAGGAGTATTATTTTCCTTATTCCAATCTAACCTTCCATGGAAATTGCTGAGACGAACTGCATCTTCAAATATTTCTAGGATATTATTTTCCTCATTCCACCTAAACCTTCCATGAAATTGCTAGGATGAACTGTTTTTTCAAATATTTCTAGAGTATTATTTTTTCCTATTCCAGCCTAAACCAACCATGGAAATTGCTAGGACGAACTGCTTCAAATATTTCTAGAGTATTATTTTCCTTATTCCAATCTAAACCTTCCATGGAAATTGTTAGGACGAACTGCTTCTTCAAATATTTCTAGAGTATTATTTTCCTTATTCCAATCTAACACTACCATGGAAATTGGCTAGGGACGAACTGCTTCTTCAAATATTTTCTAGAGTATTATTTTCTTATTCCAATCTAACCCTTCCATGGAAATTGTTAGGACGAACTGCATCTTCAAATATTTCTAGGAGTATTATTTTCCTATTCAATCTAACCCTTCCATGGAAATTGTTAGGGACGAACTGCATCTTCAAATATTTCTAGGAGTATTATTTTCCTTATTCCAATCTAACCCTTCCATGGAAATTGCTAGACGAACTGCATATTCAAATATTTCTAGGAGTATTATTTTTTCCTTATTCCAATCTAACCCTTCCATGGAAATTGCTAGGACGAACTGCATCTTCAAATATTTAGGAGTATTATTTTTCCTATTTCAATCTAACCCTTCCATGGAAATTTACTAGGACGAACTTTATTCTTAAATATTTCTAGGAGTATTATTTTCCTTATTCCACCCTAAACCTTCCATGGAAATTGCTAGACGAACTGCATCTTCAAATATTTCTAGGAGTATTATTTTCCTTATTCCAATCTAACCTTCCATGGAAATTGCTAGGGATGAACTGCATCTTCAAATATTTCTAGGAGTATTATTTTCCTTATTCCAATCTAACACTTCCATGGGAAATTGCTAGGACGAACTGCTTCTTCAAAATTTCTTAGGAGTATTATTTTCCTTATTCCAATCTAACACTACCATGGAAATTGCTAGGACGAACTGCATCTTCAAATATTTCAAGTATTATTTCCTTATTCCAATCTAACCCTTCCCTGGAAATTGTTAGGACGAACTGCATCTTCAAATATTTCTAGTAGTATTATTTTCCTTATTCCAATCTAACCCTCCATGGAAATTGTTAGGACGAACTGCATCTTCAAATATTTCTAGGAGTATTATTTTCCTATTCCAATCTAACACTACCATGGAAATTGCTAGGACGAACTGCATCTTCAAATATTTCTGGAGTATTATTTTCCTTTTCCACCCAACCCCTTCCATGGAAATTGCTAGGACGAACTGCCATTCAAATATTTTAGGAGTATTATTTTCCTTATTTCAATCTAACCCTACCATGGAAAACTGCTAGGACGAACTGCATCTTCACATATTTCTAGGAGTATTATTTTCCTCATTCCAATCTAAGCCTTCCATGGAAATTGCTAGGACGAACTGTTTTCAAATATTTCTAGGAGTATTATTTTTCCTTATTCCAATTCAACCCCCTGAAATTGCTAGGGACGAACTGCTTCTTCAATATTTCTAAATATTTTTCCTATTCAGGAACCTACTATGAAATTTATTTTCCAAATATTCTAGAGTGTTATTTTCCTTATTCTAAAACTACCATGGAGATTGCTAGGACGAACTGCATTTCAAATATTTCTAGGAGTATTATTTTCCTTTATTCCAATCTAACACTTCCATGGAAATTGCTAGGACGAACTGCTTCTTCAAATATTTCTGAGAGTATTATTTTTCTTTCCCAATCTAACCCTTCCATGGAAATTGCTAGACGAACTTTAATCTTCAAATATTTCTAGAGTATTATTTTCCTTATTTCAATCTAACCTTCCATGGAAACTGCTAGGACGAAACTGCATCTTCAAATATTTCTAAGAGTATTATTTTCCTTATTCCAATCTAACCCTTCCATGGAAATTGCTAGACGAACTGCATCTTCAAATATTTCTGGGAGTATTATTTTCCTCATTCCAATCTAACACTTCCATGGAAATTGCTAGGACGAACTGCATCTTCAAATATTTCTAGGAGTATTATTTTTCCTATTCCAGCCTAAAACCTACCATGGAAATTGCTAGGACGAACTGTTCTTCAAATATTTCTAGGGTATTATTTTCCTATTCAATCTAAACCTACCATGGAAATTGCTAGGACGAACTGCTTCTTCAAATATTTCTAGAGTATTATTTTCCTTATTCAATCTAACCTACCATGGAAATTGCTAGGTCGAACTGCATCTTTAAATATTTCTAGGAGTATTATTTTCCTTATTCAATCTAACCTTTCCATGGAAATTGGTAGGACGAACTTAAGAGTCTTCAAATATTTCTAGATGAACTGCATCTTCAAATATTATTTTTCCTCATTCCAATCTAACCCTTCCTGAAATTGCATTCCTAGGAAATTTTTTCCTATTCCAGACGAACTTCGAACTGTTTCTTCAAATATTTCTAGGAGTATTATTTTCTATTCCAGCCCCTAAACCTACCATGGATATTTCTAGGACGAACTGTTGCTTCTTCAAATATTTCTAGGAGTATTATTTTCCTTATTCCAATCTAACCTACCATGGAAATTGGTAGGACGAACTGCATCTTTCAAATATTTCTAGGGAGTATTATTTTCCTTATTCCAATCTAACCCTTCCTGAAATGGAAAAATATTTCTAGGAGTTTATTTTTCCATTCCAGCTAGGATGAACTGCATTTCAAATATTTCTAGGAAATTGCTAGACGAACTTATTTTTTCCTTATTCCCAATTCTAAATTGGGTTAGGATGAACTGCATCTTCTTCCATGGAAATTGCTAGGACGAACTGCATCTTAAATATTTCTAGGAGTATTATTTTCCTCATTCCAATCTAACCCTTCCCTGGAAATTGCTAGGACGAACTGCTTCTTCAAATATTTCTAGGGAGTATTTTTTTTATTCTGCCCTAAACCTACCAAGGAAATTGTTAGGACGAACTGCTTCTTCAAATATTTCTAGGAGTATAATTTTTCCTATTCAGCCTAAACCTTACCATGAAATTGCTAGGACGTACTGCTTCTTCAAATATTTCTAGAGTTTTTTCCTTATTCCAATCTAACACTACCATGGAGATTAAGGGGTCGAACTGCATCTTCAAATATTTCTAGGAGTATTATTTTCCTCATTCCAATCTAATACCTACCATGGAAATTGCTAGGACGAACTGCATCTTCAAATATTTCTAGGAGTATTATTTTCTTATTCCAATCTAACCCTTCCATGGAAATTAAGGACAACTGCATCTTTCAAATATTTCTAGGGGTATTATTTTCCTTATTTCAATCTAACCTACCATGGAAACTGCTAGGACGAACTGCATCTTCACATATTTCTAGGAGTATTATTTCCTCATTCCAATCTAAGCCTTCCATGAAATTGCTAGGACTAACTGCATCTTCAAATATTTCTAGGAGTATTATTTTCCTATTCCAATTCCAACCTTCCCTTGAAATTGCTAGGACGAACTGCTTCTTCAAATATTTCTAGGAGTATTATTTTCCTATTCCAGCTAAACCTACCATGGAAATTTCTAGGACGAACTGCTTCTTCAAATATTTCTAGAGTGTTATTTTTCCTTATTCTAATCTTTCACTACCATGGAGATTGCTGACGAACTGCATCTTCAAATATTTAGGAGTATTATTTTCTTATTCAATCTAACCCTTCCATGGAAATTGCTAGGGACGAACTGCTTCTTCAAATATTTCTAGGAGTATTATTTTCCTTATTCCAATCTAACCCTTCCATGGAAATTGCTAGGACGAACTGCATCTTCAAATATTTCTAGGAGTATTATTTTCCTTATTTCAATCTAACCCTACCATGGAAATTGCTAGGACGAACTGCATCTTCACATATTTCTAGGAGTATTATTTTCCTCATTCCAATCTAAGCCTTCCATGGAAATTTCTAGGACGAACTGCATCTTCAAATATTTCTAGGAGTATCATTTTCCGTATTCCAATCTAACCCTTCCATGGAAATTGCTAGGACGAACTGCTTCTTCAAATATTTCTAGAGTATTATTTTTCCCATTCCAGCCTAAACCTACCATGGAAAATTGCTAGGACGAACTGTTTCTTCAAATATTTCTAGGAGTATTATTTTCCTTATTCCAATCTAACACTACCATGGAAATTAAAGGGACGAACTGCATTCTTCAAATATTTCTAGGAGTATTATTTTCCTTATTCCAATCTAACCCTTCCTGTGAAATTGCTAGGACGAACTGCATCTTCAAATATTTCTAGGAGTATTATTTTTCTTATTCCAATCTAACCCTTCCATGGAAATTGCTAGGACGAACTGCATCTTCAAATATTTCTAGAGTATTATTTTCCTCATTTTCAATCTAACCCTTCCCTGGAAATTGCTAGGTCGAAGTAAATATTTCTAGGGTATTATTTTTCCTATTCCTTCCTGGAAAATTGCTAGGACGAACTGCTTCTTCAACTATTTCTGGAGTTTTATTTCCTCATTCCAATTAACACTACCATGGAGATTGCTAGGTCGAATTGCATCTTCAAATATTTCTAGGAGTATTATTTTTTATTCCAATCTAACCATGGAAATTGGTAGGACGAACTGCATCTTCAAATATTTCTAGGAGTATTATTTTCCTTATTCCAATCTAACCCTAAATTGCTAGGACGAACTGGAAATATTTCTAGGTCCAACTGCCACCATGGAAATCTAGAAACTGCATTTCTAAAATATAGGAGTATTATTTTCCTTATTCCAATCTAACCCTTCCATGGAAATTGGTAGACGAACTGTATCTTCAAATATTTCTAGGAGTATTATTTCATTCCAATCTAACCCTTCCATGGAAATTGCTAGGACGAACTGTATCTTCAAATATTTCTAGAGTATTATTTCTTATTCCAATCAACACTTCCATGGAAATTAGACGAACTGCATCTTCAAATATTTCTAGGAGTATTATTTTCTCATTCCAATTCCAAATTGCTAGGACGAACTTCCAAATGGAATTATTTTTCTTTTATTCCAGACTGTAACCTACATGAAATTGCCTTCAAATATTTCTATTTATCCTTCCTATTCCATTAAACCTACCTTCATGGAAATTCGTTAGGACGAACTGCTTCTTCAAATATTTCTAGGAGTATTATTCCAATCTAACACTACCATGGAGATTGCTAGTCGAACTTCTTCAAATATTTCTAGATATTTTCTTATTCCAATCTTACATGGAAATTGTCTGCCATAGGACGAACTGCTTCTTCAAATATTTCTAGGAGTATTATTTCATTCCAATCTAACCCTTCCATGGAAATTGCTAGGACGAACTGCATCTTCAAATATTTCTAGGAGTTATTTTCTTATTTCAATCTAACCTACCATGGAAATTGCTAGACGAAACTGCATTTCAAATATTTCTAGGAGTATTATTTTTCCTATTCCAATCTAAACCCATGGAAATTGCTAGGACGAACCGTGTATCTTCAAATATTTCTAGGAGTATCTTCAAATCTAACACTTTTGCTAGGGAGGTTAATATTTCTTATTCCAGCTTCAAACCTACCATGGAAATTGCTAAGACGAACTGTTTTTCAAATATTTCTAGGAGTATTATTTTCCTTATTCCAATCTAACACTACCATGGAAAATTGCTAGGATGAACTGCATTCTCAAATATTTCTAGAGTATTATTTTCCTTATTCAATCTAACCCTTCCATGGAAATTGCTAGGATAACCGCATCTTCAAATATTTAGGAGTATTATTTTTCCTATTCCAGCCTAAACCTTACATGGAAATTGCTAGGACGAACTGCTTCTTCAAATATTTCTAGGAGTATTATTTTCTCATTCCAATCTAACCCTTCCTGAAATTGCTAGGACGAAGTGCTTTCAAATATTTCTAGGGAGTATTATTTTTCCTATTCCAAAACTTATGGAAATTAGGACGAACTTAACTATTTCTAGGAGTTTTATTTTCCTCATTCCAATCTAACCTACCATGGAAATTGCTAGGTCGAACTGCATCTTCAAATATTTCTAGAGTATTATTTATTCCGAATCTAACCCTTCCATGGAAATTGTAGACGAACTGCATCTTTCAAATATTTCTAGGAGTATATTTTCCCTCATTCCAATCTAACCTTCCCTGAAATTGCTAGACGAACTGCTTTCAAATATTTCTAGGTATTATTTTCCTTATTCCAATCTAACACCACCATGGAAATTGCTAGGACGAACTGCATCTTCAAATAAAATATAGAGTATTATTATTTTTATTCCAATCTAAACCTTCCATGGAAATTGCATAGGACGAACTGCATCTTCAAATATTTCTAGGAGTGTTATTTTCTTTTCCCTTATTCAATCTAACCCTTCCATGAAATTGCTAGGACGAACTGCAAAATACAGGAGTATTTATTCCTTATTCCAATCTAACCCCTTCCATGGAAATTGCTAGGTCGAACTGCATCTTCAAATATTTCTAGGAGAATATTTTCCTTAATTCCAATCTAACCCTACCATGGAAATTGCTAGGACGAACTGTTTCTTCAAATATTTCTAGGAGTATTATTTTTCTTATTCCAGACTAAACCTACCAAGGAAATTACAGTTAGGGACGAACTGCTTCTTCAAATATTTCTAGGAGTATTATTTTCCTATTCCAGCCTAAACCTACCATGGAAATTGCTAGGACGAACTGCTTCTTCAAATATTTCTAGAGTAAGTATTTTATTCCAATCTAACACTACCATGGAGATTGCTAGGTCGAACTGCATCTTCAAATATTTATAGGAGCATTATTTTCCTTATTCCAATTCAACCTTCCATGTGCAAATTGGTAGATGAACTGCATCTTCAAATATTTCTAGGAGTATTATTTTCAATCTAATCCCTTCCATGGAAATTACAGACGAACTGCCAAATCTAACCCTTATTTTCCTCATTCCAATCTAACCTTCCTGAAATTGCTAGGACGAACTGCATCTTCAAATATTTCTAGGAGTATTATTTTCCTATTCCAATCTAACGCTACCATGGAAATTGCTAGGACGAACTATCTTCAAATATTTCTAGGAGTATTATTTTCCTTGTTCAATCTAGCCCTTCCCTGAGTACTAGGACTGCTTCTTCCAAATATTTCTAGGGTATTATTTTTTCCTTATTCCAAATCTAACACTTCCATGGAAATTGCTAGGACGAACTGCATCTTCAAATATTTCTAGGAGTATTATTTTCCTTATTCCAATCTAACCCTTCCATGGAAATTGCTAGGACGAACTGCATCTTCAAATATTTCTAGGAGTATTATTTTCCTTATTCCAATCTAACCCTTCCATGGAAATTGCTAGGACGAACTGCATCTTCAAATATTTTCTAGGAGTATTATTTTCCTTATTCCATCTAACCCTTCCATGGAAATTGCTAGGACGAACTGCATCTTCAAATATTTCTAGGAGTATTATTTTCCTTATTCCAATCTAACCCTTCCATGGAAATTTTAGGACGAATTGCATCCCTAGGACGAATTTTCCCTATTCTTCAAATATTTCTAGGAGTATTCAAATTTTCTATTCCAATTTAAATCTACCAATAATTGCTAGGACGAACTGCTTCTTCAAATATTTCTAGGGAGTATTATTTTCCTTATTCCAGCTAACCTTACCATGGAAATTGCTAGGACGAACTGCATCTTCAAATATTTCTAGGAGTATTATTTTCCTTATTCCAATCTAACCCTTCCATGGAAATTGCTAGGACGAACTGCATCTTCAAATATTTCTAGGAGTATTATTTTCCTTATTCCAATCTAACCCTTCCGGAAATTGCTAGGACGAACTGCATCTTCAAATATTTCTAGGAGTATTATTTTCCTCATTCCAATCTAACCCTTCCCTGGAAATTGCTAGGACGAACTGCTTCTTCAAATATTTCTAGGAGTATTATTTTCCTTATTCCAATCTAACACTACCATGGAAATTGCTAGGACGAACTGCATCTTCAAATATTTCTAGGAGTATTATTTTCCTTATTCCAATCTAACCCTACCATGGAAATTGCTAGGACGAACTGCATCTTCAAATATTTCTAGGAGTATTATTTTCCTTATTCCAATCTAACCCTTCCATGGAAATTGCTAGGACGAACTGCATCTTCAAATATTTCTAGGAGTATTATTTTCCCTATTCCAGCCTAACCTTACCATGGAAATTGCTAGGACGAACTGCAACTTCAAATATTTCTAGGAGTATTATTTTTTCCCATTCCAATCTAACCTACCATGGAAATTGCTAGGACGAACTGCTTCTTCAAATATTTCTAGGAGTATTATTTTCCTCCTCCAAACTAACCTTCCATGGAAATTGCTAGGACGAACTGCATCTTCAAATATTTCTAGGAGTATTATTTTCCCTATTCCAATCTAACCTTCCATGAAATTAGGACGAACTGCATCTTCAAATATTTCTAGGAGTATTATTTTCCTTATTCCAATCCTAAACCTACCATGGAAATTGCTAGGACGAACTGCATCTTCAAATATTTCTAGGAGTATTATTTTTCTTATTCCAATCTAACCCTTCCATGGAAATTGCTAGGACGAACTGCATCTTCAAATATTTCTAGGAGTATTATTTGCCTTATTCCAATCTAACCCTTCCATGGAAATTGCTAGGACGAACTGCATCTTCAAATATTTCTAGGAGTATTATTTTCCTTATTCCAATCTAACCTTCCATGGAAATTGCTAGGACGAACTGCATCTTCAAATATTTCTAGGAGTATTATTTTCCTTATTCCAATCTAACCCTTCCATGGAATTGCTAGGACGAACTGCATCTTCAAATATTTCTAGGAGTATTATTTTTCTATTCCAATCTAAACCTTCCATGGAAATTGCTAGGACGAACTGCATCTTCAAATATTTCTAGAGTATTATTTTCCTTATTCCAATCTAACCCTTCCATGGAAATTGCTAGGACGAACTGCATCTTCAAATATTTCTAGGAGTATTATTTTTCTTATTCCAATCTAAACCTTCCATGGAAATTGCTAGGACGAACTGCTTCTTCAAATATTTCTAGGAGTATTATTTTCCTTATTCCAATCTAACACTACCATGGAAATTGCTAGGGACGAACTGCATCTTCAAATATTTCTAGGGAGTATTATTTTCCTTATTCCAATCTAACCCTTCCATGGAAATTGCTAGGACGAACTGCATCTTCAAATATTTCTAGGAGTATTATTTTCCCTATTCCAATCTAAACCATTACCATGGAAATTGCTAGGGACGAACTGCATCTTCAAATATTTCTAGGAGTATTATTTTCCTATTCCAATCTAACCCTTCCATGGAAATTGCTAGGACGAACTGCATCTTCAAATATTTCTAGGAGTATTATTTTCCTTATTCCAATCTAACCCTACCATGGAAATTGCTAGGACGAACTGCATCTTCAAATATTTCTAGAGTATTATTATTTTCTTATTCCAATCTAACACTTCCATGGAAATTGCTAGGACGAACTGCATCTTCAAATATTTCTAGGAGTATTATTTTCCTTATTCCAATCTAACCCTTCCATGGAAATTGCTAGGACGAACTGCATCTTCAAATATTTCTAGGAGTATTATTTTCCTTATTCCAATCTAACCTTCCATGGAAATTGCTAGGACGAACTGCATCTTCAAATATTTCTAGGAGTATTATTTTCCTTATTCAATCTAACCCTTCCATTGAAATTGCTAGGACGAACTGCATCTTCAAATATTTCTAGGAGTATTATTTTCCTCATTCCAATCTAAACTACCATGGAAATTGCTAGGACGAACTGCATCTTCAAATATTTCTAGGAGTTTTTTTTTCCTCCTTCCAATCTAACCCTTCCATGGAAATTGCTAGGACGAACTGCATCTTCAAATATTTCTAGGAGTATTATTTTCCTAATCCAACCTAACACTACCATGGAAATTGCTAGGACGAACTGCATCTTCAAATATTTCTAGGAGTATTATTTTCCTTATTCCAATCTAACCCTTCCATGGAAATTGCTAGGACGAACTGCATCTTCAAATATTTCTAGGAGTATTATTTTCCTTATTCCAATCTAACCCTTCCATGGAAATTGCTGGGACGAACTGCATCTTCAAATATTTCTAGGAGTATTATTTTTCCTTATTCCAATCTAAACCTACCATGGAAATTGCTAGGACGAACTGCATCTTCAAATATTTCTAGGAGTATTATTTTCCTATTCCAATCTAACCCTTCCATGGAAATTGCTAGGACGAACTGCATCTTCAAATATTTCTAGGAGTATTATTTTCCTATTCCAATCTAACCCTTCCATGGAAATTGATAGGACGAACTGCTTCTTCAAATATTTCTAGGAGTATTATTTTCCTTATTCCAATCTAACCTTCCATGGAAATTGCTAGGACGAACTGCATCTTCAAATATTTCTAGGAGTATTATTTTCCTATTCCAATCTAACCCTACCATGGAAATTGCTAGGACGAACTGCATCTTCAAATATTTCTAGGAGTATTATTTTCCTTATTCCAATCTAACCTTCCATGGAAATTGCTAGGACGAACTGCATCTTCAAATATTTCTAGGAGTATTATTTTCCTTATTCCAATCTAACCCTCCATGGAAATTGCTAGGACGAACTGCATCTTCAAATATTTCTAGGAGTATTATTTTCCTCATTCATTCCATGGAAATTCTAGGACGAACTGCATCTTCAAATATTTCTAGAGTATTATTTTCCTTATTCAATCTAACCCTTCCATGGAAATTGCTAGGACGAACTGCTTCTTCAAATATTTTTTCTAGGAGTATTATTTTTCCTATTCCAGCCTAAACCTACCATGGAAATTGCTAGGACGAACTGCTTCTTCAAATATTTCTAGGAGTATTATTTTCCTTATTCCAATCTAACACTACCATGGAAATTGCTAGGACGAACTGCATCTTCAAATATTTCTAGGAGTATTATTTTCCTTATTCCAATCTAACCCTTCCATGGAAATTGCTAGGACGAACTGCATCTTCAAATATTTCTAGGAGTATTATTTTCCTTATTCCAATCTAACCCTTCCATGGAAATTGCTAGGACGAACTGCATCTTCAAATATTTCTAGGAGTATTATTTTCCTTATTCCAATCTAACCCTTCCATGGAAATTGCTAGGACGAACTGCATCTTCAAATATTTCTAGGAGTATTATTTTCCTTATTCCAATCTAACCCTTCCATGGAAATTGCTAGGACGAACTGCTTCTTCAAATATTTCTAGTAGTATTATTTTCCTTATTCCAATCTAACCCTTCCATGGAAATTGCTAGGACGAACTGCATCTTCAAATATTTCTAGGAGTATTATTTTCCTTATTCCAATCTAACCCTTCCATGGAAATTGCTAGGACGAACTGCATCTTCAAATATTTCTAGGAGTATTATTTTCCTCATTCCAATCTAACCCTTCCCTGGAAATTGCTAGGACGAACTGCTTCTTCAAATATTTCTAGGAGTATTATTTTCCTTATTCCAATCTAACCCTTCCATGGAAATTGCTAGGACGAACTGCATCTTCAAATATTTCTAGGAGTATTATTTTCCTTATTCCAATCTAACACTACCATGGAAATTGCTAGGACGAACTGCATCTTCAAATATTTCTAGGAGTATTATTTTCCTTATTCCAATCTAACCTTCCATGGAAATTGCTAGGACGAACTGCATCTCTTCAAATATTTCTAGGAGTATTATTTTCCTTATTCCAATCTAACCCTTCCATGGAAATTGCTAGGACGAACTGCATCTTCAAATATTTCTAGGAGTATTATTTTTCCCTATTCCAATCTAAAACTTCCATGGAAATTTTATTCAGGACGAACTGCATCTTCAAATATTTCTAGGAGTATTATTTTCCTTATTCCAATCTAACCCTTCCATGGAAATTGCTAGGACGAACTGCATCTTCAAATATTTCTAGGAGTATTATTTTCCTTATTCCAATCTAACCTTCCATGGAAATTGCTAGGACGAACTGCATCTTCAAATATTTCTAGGAGTATTATTTTCCTTATTCAATCTAACCTTCCATGGAAATTGCTAGGACGAACTGCATCTTCAAATATTTCTAGGAGTATTATTTTCCTTATTCCAATCTAACCCTTCCATGGAAATTGCTAGACGAACTGCATCTTCAAATATTTCTAGGAGTATTATTTTTCCTATTCCAATCTAAACCTACCATGGAATGGAAATTAACTGCATCTTCAAATATTTCTAACTGCATTCTTCCAAATATTTCAGGGACGAATTATTTTCCTTATTTCCAATCTAACCCTTTCATGGAAATTGGAAATTGCTAGGACGAACTGCATCTTCAAATATTTCTAGGAGTATTATTTTCCTTATTCCAATCTAACCCTTCCATGGAAATTGCTAGGACGAACTGCATCTTCAAATATTTCTAGGAGTATTATTTTTCTTATTCCAATCTAACCCTTCCATGGAAATTGCTAGGACGAACTGCTTCTTCAAATATTTCTAGGAGTATTATTTTCCTTATTCCAATCTAACCCTTCCATGAAATTGCTAGGACGAACTGCATCTTCAAATATTTCTAGGAGTATTATTTTCCTTCCCAATCTAACCCTTCCATGGAAATTGCTAGGACGAACTGCATCTTCAAATATTTCTAGGAGTATTATTTTTTCATTTCCAATCTAAACCTTCCATGGAAATTGCTAGGACGAACTGCATCTTCAAATATTTCTAGGAGTATTATTTTCCTTATTCCAATCTAACCCTACCATGGAAATTGCTAGGACGAACTGGATGAACATCTTCAAATATTTCTAGGAGTATTATTTTCCTTATTCCAATCTAACCCTTCCATGGAAATTGCTAGGACGAACTGCATCTTCAAATATTTCTAGGAGTATTATTTTCCTTATTCCAATCTAACCTTCCATGGAAATTGCTAGGACGAACTGCATCTTCAAATATTTCTAGGAGTATTATTTTCCTTATTCCAATCTAACCCTTCCATGGAAATTGCTAGGACGAACTGCATCTTCAAATATTTCTAGGAGTATTATTTTCCTTATTCCAATCTAACCCTTCCATGGAAATTGCTAGGACGAACTGCATCTTCAAATATTTCTACGAGTATTATTTTCCTTATTCCAATCTAATCTTCCATGGAAATTAAGTAGATGAACTGTATCTTCAAATATTTCTAGAGTATTATTTACTTATTCTAATCTAACTATCCCATGGAAATTAAGGACGAACCGTTTATTCAAATATTTCTAGGAGTATTATTTTCCTTATTCCAATCTAAATACTACCATGGAAATTGCTAGGACGAACTGTAATCTTTCAAATATTTCTAGGAGTATTATTTTTATTCCAATCTAACCTTCCCTGAAATTGCTAGATGAACTGGCCTTCAAATATTTCTAGTAGTATTATTTTCTTATTCCAATCTAACCTTCCATGGAAATTGTTAGACGAACTGCATCTTCAAATATTTCAGGAGTATTTTTCTCATTCCAATCTAACACTACTATGAAATTGCTAGGACGAACTGCATCTTCAAATATTTCTAAGTATTATTTTCCTTATTCCAATCTAACCTTCCATGGAAATTGCTAGGACGAACTGCATCTTCAAATATTTCTAGGAGTATTATTTTCCTCATTCCAATCTAAGCTTCCATGGATATTGCTAGGACGAACTGCATCTTCAAATATTTCTAGAGTATTATTTTCCTCCTTCCAATTCTAACCTCTCATGAAATTGCTTAGGACGAACTGCTTCTTCAAATCTTTCTAAATTTTCCTATTTCACCATGGAAATACTTAGGAGTATTATTTTCTTATTCAATCTAACCCTACCTTGGAAATTGCTAGGACGAACCGCATCTTCAAATATTTCTAGGAGTATTATTTTTCCTAATTCAGCCTAACTTACCATGGAAATTGCTAGGACGAACTGTATCTTCAAATATTTCTAGATATTATTTTCCTTATTCCAATCTGACACTTACATGGAAATTGCTGGGACGAACTGCGTATCTTCAAATATTTCTGGGAGTATTATTTTTCCCTGTCAATCTAACTTTCCTGAAATTACAGACAAGGCTTCTTCAAATATTTTAGGACGATTTTCATCTTCAAATGTTCTAGGACGAACTGCTTCTTCAATATTTCTAGAGTTTATTCCCAAACTAACCCTACCATGGAGACTGATAGGACGAACTGCATCTTCAAATATTTCTAGGAGTATTATTTTCCTTATTCCAATCTAATACTACGGAAATTGCTAGGACGAATGGCATTCAAATATCATTTTAGAGTATATTTTCCTTATTCCAATCTAAATCCTTCCTGGAAATTGCTAGGATGAACTGTTTCTTCAAATATTTCTAGTATTATTTCCTTATTCATTTCCAACCTTCCATGAAATTGTTTGTAGTTAGGGACGAACTGCATCTTTCAAATATTTCTAGGAGTATATTTTTTCTCATTCCAATCTAACACTACTATGGAAATTGTTAGACGAACTGTATCTTCAAATATTTCTTAGGAGTATTATTTTCCTTATTCAATCTAACCTTCCATGGAAATTACAGGGACGAACTGCATTCCCAAATATCAGGGTATTATTTTTCTCATTCAATTCATTTCCATGGAAATTAAGTAGGGACGAACTGCATCTTCAAATATTTTAGGAGGCTATTTATCCTTCAATCTAACCCTTCCTGAAATTGTTAGGACGAACTTTTCAAACATTCAAATATTTCTTATTCCAATCTAACCCTTCCTGAAATTGCTAGACGAACTGTTTTCAAATATTTTCATTCTAGTTCCTTATTCCAATCTAACCTTCCATGGAAATTGTTAGGGACGAACTGCATCTTCAAATATTTCTAGGGTATTATTTTTCCTTATTCATGGAAATTGCTAGGATCCTCTTCAAATATTTCTGGATTATTTTCCTTATTGCAATAACCTTCCAAGGACCGAACTGCATCTTCAAATATTTCTAGGTATTATTTTCCTTTCAGCTAACCCTACCATGGAACTGCTGAGACGAACTGCATTCAAATATTTCTAGAGTATTATTTTCCTTCATTCCAATCTAACCCTTCCAGGAAATTGCTAGGACCGAACTGCATCTTCAAATATTTCTAGAGTATTATTTTCCTTATTCCAATCTAACCCTTCCATGGAAAATTGCTAGGATGAGGACGAACAGCATCTTAACCTTCCAAAATATTTCTTTTCTAGAGTATTATTTTCCTTATTCAATTTAACCCTACCATGGAAATTATAGGACAATTGCATCTTCAAATATTTCTAGAAATTATTTATTTTCCTTCCTGAAATTCCAGGATCTAACCTACCATGGAAATTGTTAGGACGAACTGCATCTTAAAATATTTCTAGGAGTATTATTTTCCTTCCAATCTTAATCTAACGAACCTTCAAATATTTCTAGAAATTGCCAATGGAAATTAAGACCACGACTGCATCTTCAAATATTTCTAGGAGTATTATTTTCCTTATTTCAATCTAACCCTACCATGGAAATTGCTGGACGAACTGCATCTTCAAATATTTCTAGGGAGTATTATTTTCTATTCAGATATAAACCTACCATGGAAATAGATAGGACGAACTGCATCTTCAAATATTTCTAGGAGTATTATTTTCCTTATTCAATCTAACCCTTCCCTGAAATTGCTAGGACGAACTGCTTCTTCCTATATTTCTGGAAACTGTATTATTTTCATATTTCTAATCTAACCATTCCATTACCATGGAGATTTAGGACGAACTGCATCTTCAAATATTTCTAGAGTATTATTTTCCTTATTCCAATCTAACCCTTCCTGGAAATTGCTAAGGACGAACTGCTTCTTCAAATATTTCTTTTCAAATATTTCTAGGAGTATTATTTTTCCTATTCAGCCAAACTAACCATAGGAAATTGCTAGACGAACTGTTTCTTAAATATTTTAGGAGTATTATTTTTCTTATTCCAATGTAATTTTCCTTGTTCCAATCTACTGCATTTCTATTTCTAAGTATTATAGGACAAGAACTGCTTCTTCAAATATTTCTGGAGTATTATTTTCCATATTCCAATCTAAACCTTCATGGAAATTGCTAGGACGAACTGCATCTTCAAATATTTTCTGGGAGTATTATTTTACTTATTCTAATCTAACCACTTCCATTCCATAAATTATAGGACAACCATCTTCAAATATTTCAGAGTATTATTTTCTATTCCAATCTAGCCTTCCATGGAAGTGCTAGGATTGACTGCATCTTAAATATTTCATAGGTATTATTTTCCTTGTTCAATCTAACCCTACCATGAAACTACTAAGGACTGCATCTTCACATATTTCTAGAATTATTTTTTCCTCATTCCAATCAAGCCTTCCATGGAATTGCTAGGACGAACTGCATCTTCAAATGTTCTAGGAGTATTATTTTCATCCTTCAATCAACCCTTCTCAAATTGCTAGGACGAACTGCATCTTCAAAATATTTCTGAGGAGATATTTTTCCTTCCATTCAGCCACTACCTATGGAAATTGCTAGGACGAACTGCATCTTCAAATATTTCTAGGAGTATTTTTTTATTCCAATCTAACCCTTCCATGGAAATTGCTAGGACGAACTGTAATCTTCAAAATATTTCTGAGACGAATCTAACCCCTTCATATATTTCTAGGGACGAACTGCATTATTTTTAGAGTATTCATTCTAAACGTTCCATGGAAATTGCTAGGACGAACTGCATCTTCAAATATTTCTAGAGTATTATTCTTATTCCAATAACCCTTCCTGAAATTGCTAGGATGAGCTGCATCTTCAAATATTTCTAAGTCTAATTCCACTCCAACCTTCCATGGAAATTGCTAGGACGAACTGTTTCTTCAAATATTTCCTGGAAATTAAGAATGAACTGTATCTTTCAAATATTTCTAGAGTATTATTTTCTTATTCCAATCTAACCTTCCTGGAAATTGCTTTAGGACGAACTGTACCTTCAAATATTTAGTAGTATTATTTTTCCTATTCAGCCTAAACCTACCATGGAAATTGTTAGGACGAACTGCATCTTCAAGTATTTCTTCCAGGAGTGTTGTTTTCCTTATTCAAAACTTAGATATTTATTTTCCTTATTCTACCAACCTTCCAAGGGAAATTGCTGGACGACAGGCAAATATTTTCATCTTCATTCTTTATTTCTGGGGAAACCGTATTGAAACCATGTTAATTTTTAGGAGGCTTCCCATGGAAATTGCTAGGACGAACTGCATCTTCAAATATTTCTATATTATTTTCTTATTCCAATCTAACCTTTCCATTGAACAAATTACTGGGACCTTCACATCTTAAAATATTTAGGAGTATTATTTTTCCTATTCAGCCTGAACCTACCATGAAATTGCTAGGACGAACTAAATATTTTAGGAGGCTCTTATTCTAATCTAACACTACTAAGGAGATTGCTAGACGAACTGCATCTTCAAATATTTCTAGGGTATTATTTTTCTTATTCCAATCTTACACTACCATGGAAATTACGGGACGAACTGCACTTCAAATATTTCTAGGAGTATTTTTTCCTTATTCCAATCTAACCCTTCCATGGAAATTGCTGGGACGAACTGCATCTTGATATTTCTGGGAGTATTATTTCCTTATTTCAATCTAACCCTTACCATGGAAAACCGCTAGACGAACTGCATCTTCACATGTTTTAGGAGTATTATTCATTCCAATGTTTTCCATGGAAATTAGGGACGAACTGCATTAAATTTCCTTATTCCAATCTAACCCTTCCCTGAAATTGTTAGGATGAGTTGCATCTTCAAATATTTCTAGGAGTATTATTTTCCTTATTCCAATCTAACCATTCCTGGAAATTGCTAGGACGAACTGCTTCTTCAAATATTTCTAGGGAGTATTATTTTCCTATTCCAATCTAAACCTTCCATGGAAATTGCTAGGACGAACTGCTTCTTCAAATATTTCTAGGAGTATTATTTTCCTTATTCCATCTAACCCTTCCATGGACATTGCTAGGACGAACTGCGATCTTCAAATATTTCTAGGTGTATTATTTTCCTTATTCCAATCTAACCCTATCCAAATGGATTATTTTCTCATTCCAATCTGGAAATTTCTAGGACGAACTGCATCTTCAAATATTTCTAGGAGTATTATTTTCCCTCATTCAATCTAACCTTCAAATATTTCCATGGAACCATTGCTAGGACGAACTGCATCTTCAAATATTTATTATTTTTCCTATTCCAATCTAAGTATTATTCTTCAAATATTCAGTATTGACACCTAACACTAACCCTTCGACATTGCTAGGACGAACTGCATCTTCAAATATTTCTAGGAGTATTTATTTTTATTCCAATTATTCAATCTTCCTTCCTCTTCAAATTTGCTTATTTCAATTCCAACTCCCCATGGAAAACCAGAATCAGCTTACCTTCAAATATTTCTAGTAGTATTATTTTCCCATATTCCAATCTTAACCTTTGTTCAAATATTTTGAAATTGTTAGGACGAACTGTTTTCAAATCTTCAAATATTTCTAAAACCCACCAAGTATTAAATTGCTTCTTCAAAATATTCAATCCTCTAATTTAATACTACCTATGGAAATTGCTAGGACGAACTGCATCTTTCAAATATTTCTAGGAGTATTATTTCCTATTCAATCTAACCCCTTCCATGGAAATTGCTAGGACGAACTGCATCTTAAATATTTCTAGGAGTATTATTTTCCTTATTTCAATCCCCAACTTTCCATGGAAATTGCTAGGACGAATTGCATCTTCAAATATTTCTGGGGAGTATTATTTTCTTATTCCAATCTAACCCTTCCATGGAAATTGCTAGGGACGAACTGCAAAATATTTCTAGGTGTATTATTTTCCTCATTCAATCTAACCCTTTCCCTGAAATTGTTAGGACATCTTCAAATATTTCTAGGGTAATATTTTCATTTCTATTCCAATCTAAACCAACCAAGGAAATTAGGACGAACTGGCTTCTTCAAATATTTCTAGGAGTATTATTTTTCCTATTCCAATCTAAACCTACCATGGAAATTGCTAGGACGAACTGCATCTTCAAATATTTCTGGAGTATTATTTTCCTTATTCAATACAACACTGGAGATTGCTTAGGACGAACTGCATCTTCAAATATTTCTAGGAGTATTATTTTCCTATTCCAATTTAACCCTACCATGGAAATTGCTAGGACGAACTGCATCTTCAAATATTTCCTGGGTATTATTTTCCTCATTCAATCTAACCCTTCCATGAAATTGTTAGGACGACAGCATCTTCAAATATTTCTAGGGTATTATTTTCTCATTCCAATCTAACCCTTCCATGGAAATTGCTAGGACGAACTGCATCTTCAAATATTTCTAGAGTATTATTTTCCTATTCCATCTAACCCTTCCATGGAAATTGCTAGGGACAACTGCATCTTCAAATATTTCTAGGAGTATTATTTTCCTTATTCCAATCTAACCCTTCCTTCAAATATTTCTAGAATTATTTTCCTTATTCCAGGACGGACGACTGCATCTTCAAATATTTCTAGGGTATTATTTTCCTTATTCCAATCAATCTAACCTTCTTCAAACATATTTCTAGGAATTATTTTTCTATTCCAATCTAACCCCTTCCAACTGGGACGAACTGCATCTTCAAATATTTCTAGGAGTATTATTTTCCTATTCCAATCTAACCCTTCCATGGAAATTGCTAGGACGAACTGCATCTTCAAATATTTCTAGGAGTATTATTTTCCTTATTCCAATCTAACCTACCATGGAAATTGCTAGGACGAACTGCATCTTCAAATATTTCTAGGAGTATTATTTTTCTTATTCCACCATGGAAATTGTTAACGAACTACCATGGAAATTTTCTAGGACGAACTGCATCTTTGCTAGGAAATATTTTCTAGGAGTATTATTTTTCCCTATTCCACCTAAAACCTCCATGGAAATTGCTAGGACGAACTGTATCTTCAAATATTTCTAGAGTATTATTTTCCTTATTTCAATCTAACCTTCCATGGAAACTGCTGGGACCGAACTGCATTTTCAAATATTTCTAGGAGTATTTCCCCTTATTCCACCTAACACTTCCATGAAATTGCCAGGGACGAACTGCATCTTCAAATATTTCTAGGAGTAGTATTTTTCTTATTCCAATCTAACCCTTCCTGAAATTGCTAGGACGAACTGCTTCAAATATTTCTAGGAGTATTATTTTTTCTATACCATGGAATTGCTAAAACTACCAGAGTGGAAACATTGGAGATTGCTGGGACGAACTGCATCTTCAAATATTTCTAGGAGTATTATTTTCCTTATTCCACCCAACCCTTCCATGGAAATTACTGACGAACTGCTTCTTCAAATATTTCTAGAGTATTTTTTCTTTATTCCACCCAACCCTTCCATGGAAATTGCTAGGATGAACTACTTCTTCAAATATTTCTAGAGTATTATTTCCTCGTTCCAATCTAACCTCGTCGTAGGAAACCAGCATAGGACGAACTGCATCTTCAACATATTTCTAGGAGTATTATTTCCTCATTCCAATCTAACACTTCCTAGAAATTCGCTAGGACGAACTTCTTCTTCAAATATTTCCTAGGAGTATTATTTTCCGTATTCAATCTAACCTTCCATGGAAATTGCTAGGACGAACTGGGTTTCTTTAAATATTTCTAGGAGTATTATTTTTCCCATTCCAATCTAAACTCACCATGGAAATTGCTGGGACGAACTGTTTTTCAAATATTTCAAATTATTCCAATCTAACACTACCATGGAAAATGTATTATTTCCCTTTTATTCCAATCTAACCCTTCCATGGAAATTGCCTGGGACGAACTGCATCTTCAAATATTTTATTTTCCTTATTCCACCTAACCTTCCATGGAAATTGTATTAATTTTCTTCAAATATTTCTAGAGTTTATTTTATTCCAATCTAACCTTCCATGGAAATTGCTAGGACGAACTGCATCTTCAAATATTTCTAGGTGTATTTTTTCCTTTTTCCTATTCTAAGCCTTCCATTTTGACATTTTCTAGGACAAACTGAAATTGCATCTTCAAATATTTCTAGGAGTATTATTTTTCCTATTCAGCCTAAACCTACCAATTACTAAACTGCTTCCTATATTTAGAGTTATTTTCTATTCGAATTTAACACTACCATGGAGATTGCTTCTTCAAATGTTTCTAGGAGTATTATTTTTTGTGTTTCCATTTGGTCTATTCCAAATATTTTAGAGGTTATTTTTCTTATTCAATCTACCCCGAAAATTGCTAGGACGAACTGGATCTTCAAATATTTCTAGGTGTATTATTTTCCCTATTCCAATCTAAAACCTTCTGGAAATTGCTAGGACGAACTGCATCTTCAAATATTTCTAGGAGTATTATTTTCCCTGTTCCAATCTAACCCTACCATGGAAATTGCTAGGACGAACTGTATCTTCAAATATTTCTTGGAGTATTATTTTTCCTTATTCAATCTAACCTTCCATGGAAATTGTTAGGACGAACTGCATCTTCAAATATTTCTAGGAGTATTATTTTCCCTATTCAGTCCTAACCTATGAAACTGGGACGAACTGCATCTTCTAATATTTCTAGGGTATTATTTTCCTCATTCAATCTTTCATAAATTGCTAGGACGAACTGCATCTTCAAATATTTCTGGAGTATCATTTCCTTGTTCCAATTTAACCCTTCCCATGAAATTGCTAGGACGAACTGCTTCTTCAAATATTTCTGGGGAGTATTATTTTCCTTATTCAATTAAACCTACCATGGAAGTTGCTAGGACAACTGCATATTCAAATATTTCTAAGATATTATTTTTCTTCAGCCCTAACCCTACCTTAGATTTAACATTTGTCCTTTAATGTTTCGGAGTATTATTTTCCCTATTCAGCTTCTTTCTACATGGTCACGACTGCATCTTCAAATATTTCTTGGAGTATTATTTTCCTTATTCAATCTAACCCTTCCATGGTAGTGGGACGGACTGAACTATTTCTGGAGTATTATTTTCTCTATTCCAATCCTAACCCTTCCTGAAATTACTAGGACGAACTGCTTCTTCAAATATTTCTAGGAGTATTATTTTCCTATTCCAGCCTAAACTTACCATGGAAATTTAGGACGAACTGCATCTTCAAATATTTCTAGGGTATTATTTTCCTTATTCTAATCTAACCTACCATGGAAATTGCTGGACGAACTGTATCTTCAAATATTTCTAGGAGTATTATTTTCCTCATTCCAATCTAAGCCTTCCATGGAAATTGCTAGGACGAACTGCATCTTCAAATATTTCTAGAGAATTATTTTCCTTATTCCAAATCTAACACTTCCATGGAAATTGCTAGGACGAACTGCATCTTCAAATATTTCTAGAGTATTATTTTCCCTATTCCAATTCAACCTGCCATGGAAATTGCTGGGACGAACTGCATCTTCAAATATTTCTGGGAGTATTATTTTCCCATGGAAATTCATTCTTTCAATCCAATCTAACACTTCCAACTGCAACTTTAAATAAATTTCTAGAAATTTTTCCTTTCCAGGAAACTTCAGACGAACTGCTTTTCAAATATTTAGAGGATCTTAACACTAGGACTAGGACGAATCGTCTTTCTAAGGAGTATTATTTTTCCTATTCCACCTAAACCTTCCATGGAAATTGCTAGGACGAACTGCATCTTCAAATATTTCTAGGATATTATTTTCTTATTCCAATGTAACCCTTACATGGAAATTGCTAGGACGAACTGCATCTTCAAATATTTCTAGGAGTATTATTTTCCTCATTCCAATCAACCCTTCCATGGAAATTGCTAGGGACGAAGTCTTCTTCAAATATTTCTAGAGTATTTTATTCTATTCCAGCCTAAACCTGTGGAAATTAGGACAGAACTGCTTTCCGAACTAATATTTCTAGGAGTTTTATTTTTTCTTATTCAAATCTAACACTACATGGATTGCTAGGACGAACTGCATCTTCAAATATTTCTAGGAGTATTATTTTTCCTTATTCCATCCTAACCCTTCCATGGAAATTGGTAGGACGAACTGCATCTTCAAATATTTCTGAATTCCAATTTTCCTGGAAATTGCTCGGACGAACTGCATATTCAAATATTTTCTAGGAGTATTATTTTCCTTCCAATCTAACACTACCATGAAATTGCTAGGACGAACTGCATCTTCAAATATTTCTGGGGATTATTTTCCTTATTTCAATCCTAACCCTTCCATGGAAACTGCTAGGACGAACTGCATCTTCACATATTTCTGGGAGTATTATTTTCCTATTCCAATCTAAGCCTTCCATGGAAATTGCTAGACGAACTGCATCTTCAAATATTTCTAGGAGTATCATTTTCGTATTCCAATCTAACCTTCCATGGAAATTGCTAGGACGAACTGCTTTTCAAAATATTTCTAGGAGTATTATTTTCCTCATTCCAATCTAAACCTACCATGAAATTGCTAGGGACGAACTGCTTCTTCAAATATTTCTAGGAGTATTATTTTTCTTATTCCAGACTAAACCTTCCAAGGAAATTGCTAGGACGAACTGCATATTCAATGATTTCTTTAGAGTATTATTTTCCTATTCCAGCCTAAACTCACCATGGAAATTGCTAGGACGAACTGCATCTTAAATTTCTGAGGATATTTTTTATTCCAATCTAACACTTCCCATGGAGATTGCTAACCCTTCCAAATACTTCTAGGTATTCCAATCTAGGTTCCATGGAAATTGCTAGGACGAACTGCTTCTTCAATATTTCTAGAGTATTAATTTTTCCTTATTCCAATCTAAACCTACCATGGAAATTGCTAGGACGAACTGCATCTTCAAATATTTCTAGAGTATTATTTTCCTTATTTCAATCTAACCCTTCCATGGAAACTGCTAGGACGAACTGCATCTTCAAATATTTCTAGAGGGTATTTTTTTCCAATTATTCAATCCTAGACGAACTTCCATGGGAGTATCATTGGAAATTGCTAGGACGAACTGCTTTAGCAAATATTTCTAGGAGTATTATTTTTCCTATTCCAGCCTTCCAATCTAAGACACTTTCCAAATGGAGTATTATTTTTCTAATCTAACACAGACATGGAAATTGCAAAACTGCATTTCTGGAGTATTATTTTCCTTATTCCATCTAACCCTTCCATGGAAATTGCTAGGACGAACTGCATTCAAATATTTAGGAGTATTATTTTCCTTATTCCACCTAACCTTTACTGGGACGAACTGTCAGTATCTTCAAATATTTCTAAGGTATTATTTTCTATTCCAATCTAACCCTTCCATGGAAATTGCTAGGACGAACTGCATCTTCAAATATTTTGGAGTAAATTAGGACGAACTTTTCTTCAACTATTTCTAGGAGTTTTCCTCATTCAATCTAACCATGGAGATTGCTAGGTCTGCATATTCAAATATTTCTAGTATTATTTTTTTCCTTATTCCAATCTAACCCTTCCATGAAATTGCTAAGACGAACTGCATCTTCAAATATTTCTAGGAGTGACCTTTTTCTCATTCCCTTGAAATCTAACTGCTTTTTCCTAATTTTCTTATTCCAATAACTACAGAAATTGTTGTTGCTACTTCTAAATAAAGACAAAGTATTTCTAATCTAACCTTCCATTTTCCTAAATTTTCTAAACCTTCCAATGCCAACCTGCCAAGGAAACGGACAATTGCATCTTCAAATATTTTCTAGGAGTATTTTTTCCTTATTCCAATCAACCCTTCCATGGAAATTGCTAGACGAACTGCATCTTCAAATATTTCTAGGATTATTTTCCCTTAACCTTCCAATCTAACCCTTCCATGGAAATTGCTAGGACGAACTGCATCTTCAAATATTTCTAGGAGTATTATTTTCCTCATTCCAATCTAAACCTTCCATGGAAATTGCTAGGACGAACTGCATCTTCAAATATTTCTAGGAGTATTATTTTCCTTATTCCAATCTAACCTTCCTGGAAATTGCTAGGACGAACTGCATCTTCAAATATTTCTAGGAGTATTATTTTCCTATTCTTCAATCTAACCCTACCATGGAAATTGCTAGGACGAACTGCATCTTCAAATATTTCTAGGAGTATTATTTTCCTTATTCCAATCTAACACTACCATGGAGATTGCTAGGACGAACTGCATCTTCAAATATTTCTAGGAGTATTATTTTCCTTATTCCAATCTAACCCTTCCATGGAAATTGCTAGGACGAACTGCTTCTTCAAATATTTCTAGGAGTATTATTTTCCTTATTCCAATCTAACCCTTCCATGGAAATTGCTAGGACGAACTGCATCTTCTATATTTTTAGGGTTGATTTCACTTCCATTCCAAGGACGAACTGCATCTTCCATGGTATTAATTTCGCTGAGGATCTAAACTGCATCTTCAAATATTTTAGGAGTATTTTCCTTATTCGAATCTAACCCTTCCCTGGAAATTTGATGGGACATTGCTTCTTCAAATGTTTCTAGGTATTATTTTTCTTATTCAATCTAAACCTACCATGGAAATGCTCAGACAGGCTGCATATTCAAATATTTCTAGGGTGTTATTTTTCCTTATTCTAATCTAACACTGTGGAGTTGCTAGGACGAACTTCATCTTCAAATATTTCTGGGGTATTGTTTTCTATTCAGCTAAGCCTACCATATTATTTTCTGGGTATTATTCCAATCTAACCCTTCCTACCATGGAAATTGCTAGGACGAACTGCATGTTTCAAATATTTCTAGATTATTTTCCTATTCTATTTTCCATATTCAAATATTTCTAGACCCTTCCATGGAAATTGCTGGGACGAACTGACATCTTCAAATATTTCTAGGAGTATTATTTTCCTTATTCCAATCTAACCCTTCCATGGAAATTGCTAGGACGAACTGCTTCTTCAAATATTTCTAGGAGTATTATTTTTCCTTATTCCAATCTAACCCTTCCTGGAAATTGCTAGGACGAACTGCATCTTCAAATATTTCTAGGGATTATTTTTCCTATTCCAATCTAACCCTTCCATGGAAATTGCTAGGACGAACTGCTTCTTCAAATATTTCTAGGAGTATTATTTTTTCTCTATTCCAATCTAAACCCTATTTCAAGGAGTATTATTTTCCTTATTCCAATGGAAATTGCTAGGACGAACTGCATCTTCAAATATTTCTAGGTATTATTTTCCTTTTCCAATCTCATTTCAAAATCTAACCTTATTCTCTAACCATGGAAATTGCTAGGACGAACTGCATCTTCAAATATTTCTAGGAATTGTATTATTTTCCTTTATTTTCCAATCTAACCCTCCATGGAAATTGCTAGGACGAACTGCATCTTTCATTTCTAGGAGTATTATTTTCCTTATTCCAATCTTTCCATGGAAATTGGTAGGACGAACTGCATCTTCAAATATTTCTAGGAGTGTTATTTTCCTCATTCCAATCTAACCCTTCCATGGAAATTGCTAGGACGAACTGTATCTTCAAATATTTCTAGGAGTATTATTTTCCTTATTCCAATTTAACCCTACCATGGAAATTGCTAGGACGAACTGCATCTTCAAATATTTCTAGGAGTATTATTTTCCTTATTCAAATTTAACACTACCATGGAAATTGCTAGGACGAACTGCATCTTCAAATATTTCTAGGAGTATTATTTTCCTTATTCCATCTAACCCCTTCCATGGAAATTGCTAGGACGAACTGCATCTTCAAATATTTCTAGAGTATTATTTTTTTCCTTCCAATCTATAATGTTCCATGGAAATTGCTAGGACGAACTGCATCTTCAAATATTTCTAGGAGTATTATTTTCCTTATTCCAATCCTAACCCTTCCATGGAAATTGCTAGGACGAACTGCTTCTTCAAATATTTCTATTATTTTCCTATTCCAATCTAAACCTTTACCATGGAAATTGCTAGGACGAACTGCATCTTCAAATATTTCTAGGAGTATTATTTTCCTTATTCCAATCTAACCATTCCATGGAAATTGCTAGGACGAACTGCATCTTCAAATATTTCTAGGAGTATTATTTTCCTTATTCAATCTAACCCTTACATGGAAATTGCTAGGACGAACTGCATCTTCAAATATTTCTAGGAAATTATTTTTCCTATTCCAATCTAACCCTTCTGGAAATTGCTAGGACGAACTGCTTCTTCAAATATTTCTAGGAGTATTATTTTCATTCAATCTAACACTACCATGGAAATTGCTAGGACGAACTGCATCTTCAAATATTTCTAGGAGTATTATTTTTCTTATTCCAACTAACCCTTCCATGGAAATTGCTAGGACGAACTGCTTCTTCAAATATTTCTAGGGTATTATTTTCCTCATTTCAATCTAACACTACCATGGAAATTGTGGACAGACTGCATCTTCAAATATTTCTAGGAGTATTATTTTCCTTATTTCAATCTAACCCTTCCAGGTACATTGATAGGACGAACTGCATCTTCAAATATTTCTGGAATTATTATTTTTCCTATTCCCTTCTAACCCTTCTATGGAAATTGCTAGGACGAACTACATCTTCAAATATTTCTAGGGTATTATTTTCCATATTCGAATCTAACCTGTGGAAATTGTGGGACGAAATGCATCTAGGAATATTTTTCCTATTCCAGAATTATTTTTCACATATTTCTAGGGTCTAACCCTACCATGGAAATTGCTAGGACGAACTGCATCTGCCAAATATTTCTAGGAGTATTATTTTCCTATTCAATCTAACCCTACCATAGAAATTGCTAAGGCGAATTTGCATCTTCAAATATTTTCTAGGGTATTATTTTTCCTATTCTAGCCTAAACGTGCCACAGACATTATAGGACGAACTGCATCTCAAATATTTCTAGGGTATTGTTGCTATTCAATCTAGCCTTCAAATATTTCTAAATTTCCTTGTTTAAATCTAAAATTATGGAGGAACTGCATCTTTAAATATTTCTAGAGAATTATTTTCCCTATTCAGATCTCTTCCAGAAATTGCTAGGACGAACTGTATCTTCAAATATTTCTAGAATTATTTTTCCCTGTTCATTCTAAACCTTCAATGGAGTACTAGGACGAACTGTATCTTCAAATATTTCTAGGGTATTATTTTCCTTATTCCAATCTAACCCTTCCAGGTATTGCTGGGACGAACTTCATCTTCAAATATTTCTAGGAATATTATTTTTCCATATTCAATCTAACCCTACCATGGAAATCGCTCGGACGAACTGCACTTCTTCAAATATTTCTAGGTCATTGTTTTTCATGTTAATTTAAACTACCATGGAAATTGCTAGGACGAACTGCATGTTCAAATATTTCTAGAGGTATTATTTTCTTATTCAATCTAAGCCTACCATAGAAATTGCTGGGACAAGCTGCATCTTCCAAATATTTCTGGGGTATTTTTTCCCTATTCCAGCCCTAACCCTCCATGGAAATTGCTAGGATAAATCTTCAAATTGTTTTACTGCCTTCACATATGGAAATTGCTAGGACGAAATTGCTAGGACTTCTTCAAATATTTCTAGGAGTATTATTTTCCTTATTCCAATCTAACACTTCCATGGAAATTGCTAGGACGAACTGCATCTTCAAATATTTCTAGGTGTATTATTTTCCTATTCCAATCTAAACCTACCATGGAAATTGCTAGGACGAACTGCATCTTCAAATATTTCTAGGGTATTATTTTCCTTATTCCAATCTAACCCTTCCATGGAAATTGCTAGGACGAACTGCATCTTCAAATATTTCTAGGGAGTATTATTTTCCTTTCCAATCCAATCTAACGAAATTGCCATCTTCAAAATATTTCTAGAGTATTATTTTCCTCATTCCAATCTAACACTACCATGGAAATTAGGACGAACTGCAAATATTTTCTAGGAGTATTATTTTCCTCATTCCAATCTAACCTTCCATGGAAATTGCTAGGACGAACTGCTTCTTCAAATATTTCTAGGGAGTATTATTTTCCTTATTCAATCTAACCTTCCATGGAAATTGCTGGGATGACAGGCAAATATTTCTAATATTTTTACTTATTCAATCTAACCATTCGATTTTAGGACCTGCTTCAAATGCAAGGGTATTGTTTTCATGATGATTAACACTACCATGGAAATTGCTGGACAGACTGCGTCTTAAATATTTCTGGGAGTATTATTTTCTTATTCAATCTAACCCCTTCCTGGAAATTGCTAGGACGAACTGCTTCTTCAAATATTTCTGTAGTATTATTTTCCTTCCAGCCTAAACCTTCCATGGAATTGTTAGGACGAACTGCATCTTCAAATATTTCTAGGAGTGTTATTTCCTCATTCCAATCTCACACTATGGAAATTGCTAGGTTGAACTGCATCTTCAAATATTTCTAGGAGTATTATTTTCCTTATTCAATCTAACCTTCATGGAAATTGGTTGGACGAACCATCTTCAAATATTTCTAGGAGTATTATTTTCCTTATTTTCAATCTAACCCTTCCTGAAGTGCTAGGTTGAACCATCTTCAAATATTTCTAGGAGTATTATTTTCCTCATTCCAATCTAAGCCTTCATGGACATTGCTAGGACGAACTGCATCTTCAAATATTTCTAGGAGTATTATTTTTTCCTATTCAATCTAACCCTTCACTGGAGACGGGGACGAACTGCATCTTCAAATATTTCTAGGGTATTATTTTTCCTATTCAACCCTAAACCTACCATGGAAACTGCTAGGACGAACTGCTTCCTAGAATGTAGGTTCCAATCTACTTTTCTGTGGAAATTGCTAGGACGATTGCATCTTCAAATATTTCTAGGGTATTATTTTTTCTTATTCCAGCCTAACTTTGGGGAAGTTGCTAGGACTGAACTGCATCTTCAAATATTTCTGGAGTATTATTTTCCTTATTCAATCTAACCCTACCATGGAATTACTAGGACGACTGCATCTTCAAATATTTCTAGGGTATTATTTTCTCATTCCCAATCTAACCCTTCCATGAAACTGATAGGACGAACTGCATCTTCAAATATTTCTAGGGTATTATTTTTCCTATTCCGGCCTAAACCTACCATGGAAATTGCTAGGACGAACTGCATCTTCAAATATTTCTGGGAGTATTATTTTCCCTATGTTCAAACTAACTACCAAAATTATAGGACGAACTGCATCTTCAAATATTTCTAGGAGTATTGTTTTCTATTCAGCCTAAACTGCATGGAAATTGCTAGGACGAACTGCATCTTCAAATATTTCTAGGGTATTTTTTCCTATTCAATCTAACCTTCCATGGAAATTGCTAGGACAAACTGCATCTTAAAATATTTCTGGAGTATTATTTTCCTTATTCCAATCTAACCCCTTCCATAGGAAGAACTGCTCTTCAAATATGGAACTGCAATCTTCAAATATTTCTAGGACAGACTGCTATTATTTTCCTTATTCAAATTTAACCCTACAATGGAAATTGCTAGGACGAACTGTAACTTCAAATATTTCTAGGGAGTATTATTTTCCTTATTCAATCCTATATGACTCTACCGGGTATTCAATTTAACTACCATGGACGAATTGCATCTTCAAATATTTCTGGAATTTATTTCCTTATTCCAATCTAACCTTCCATTCTAGGACGAACTGGATCTTCAAATATTTCTGGGAGTATTATTTTTCCAATCTAACCATGGAAATTGCTAGGACGAACTGCATCTTCAAATATTTCTAAAGTATTATTTTCCTTATTCAATTTAACCCTACCATGAAATTGCTAGGACGAACTGCATCTTCAAATATTTCTAGGGTATTATTTTCTTCGGCCTATCACCTTCCATTGAAATTGCTAGGACCCAACTGCATCTTCAAATATTTCTAGGAGTATTATTTTCCTTATTCAATCTAACACCGCCATTGCATGCATCTTCAACTGCTAGGACGAACTGCCTTATCTTCAAATATTTCTAGGATTATTTCATTTTCCTTATTCAAATCTAACCATTCTAGCATAAATTGCTAGGACGAACTGCATCTTCAAATATTTCTAGGATGTATTTTTTTTCCTTATTCAATCTAACACTACCATGGAAATTGCTAGGACGAACTGCATCTTCAAATATTTCTAGGGTATTATTTTCCTTATTCCAATTTAACCCTACCATGATGCTAGGACTGAACTGCTTCTTCAAATATTTCTAGGGGTATTATTTTTCTTTATTCAATCTAACCCTTCCATGGAATTGCTAGGACGAACTGCATCTTCAAATATTTCTAGGAGTATTATTTTCCTCATTCCATCTAACCCTTCCCATGGAAATTGCTAGGACGAACTGGATCTTCAAATATTTCTAGGAGTATTATTTTTCCTTATTCAATCTAACCCTACTACCTTCAGGTATTTTTCCCTATTTACCATGGGACACGACTGCATCTTCAAATATTTCTAGGTGTATTATTTTTCTTATTTCAATCTAACCCTACCATGGAAACTGCTAGGACGAACTGCATCTTCAAATATTTCTAGGAGTATTATTTCCCTACCCCATTCTGGGGACGAACTCTAAATATTTCTAGGGTATTATTTTCCTTCCACATGGAAACTGCTAGGACGAACTGCCATCTTCAAATATTTCTAGGGTATTATTTTCCTTATTCAATCTAACCCTTCACTGGAATTGCTAGGACGAACTGCATCTTCAAATATTTCTAGGGTATTATTTTCCTATTCCAGCCTAAACCTACCATGGAAATTACTTGGACGAACTGCTTCTTCAAATATTTCTAACCCCTTATTCAATCTAACCTACCATGGAAATTGCTAGGACGAACTGCATCTTCAAATATTTCTAGGGTATTATTTTCCCTATTCCAGCCTAATTCCTTATTCAATTTAACCATGGAAATTGCTAGGACGAACTGCATCTTCAAATATTTCTAGGAGTATTTTTTCCTTATTCCAATCAAATACTTCCATGAAATTGCTGGGACGAACTGCATCTTCAAATATTTTAGGAGTATTATTTTCCTTATTCCAATCTAACCCTTCCCTGGAATTGATAGGACAAACTGGATTAAATACGAAGGAGTGCTTCTTCAAAACCCTATGGAAATTGCTAGGACGAACTATTTTCAAATATTTCTAGGAGTAAACCTACTTCTGTGGAAATTATGGACAGGCTTCTTCAAATATTTCTTGAGTATTATTTTCCTTATTCCAAACTAACCCTACCATGAAATTACTAGGACGAACTGCATCAAATTCTAAATATTTCTATTCAGTACCACAACCATTTTATTGCTTCTTCAAATATTTCTAGAGTATTATTTTCCTATCTAACCCTACCATGGAAATTGCTAGGACAGACATCTTCAAATTCAAATATTTCTTATTCGAATCTAACACTTATTTTCCTGCATCTTCAAATCTTTAGGAGTATTATTTTTTCCTATTCTATTCATGGAAATTGCTAGGACGAACTGCATCTTCAAATATTTCTAGGGATATTATTTTCCTTATTTCAATCTTACCCTACCATGGAAACTGCTAGGACGAACTGCATCTTCAATATTTCTAGGGTATTATTTTCCTTATTCCAATCTAAGCCTTCCATGGAAATTGCTAGGACGAACTGCATCTTCAAATATTTCTAGGGTATCATTTTCCGTATTCAATCTAACCCCTTCCATGGAAATTTTAGGACGGATCTTCAAATATTTCTAGGAGTCCTTCCTAAACCTACCATTCTAGGACGAACTGCATCTTCAAATTTTCTAGGAGTATTATTTTCCCTGTTAATCCTAACCCTTCCATAGAAATTGGGACAATTGCATCTTCAAATATTTCTAGGAGTATTATTTCCTTATTCAATCTAACCATTTCCCTGGAAATTGCTAGGACGAACTGCGTCTTCAAATATTTCTAGGGTATTATTTTTCCTATTCAGCCTAACCCTACCATGGGTGTGCTAGGACGAACTGCTTCTTCAAATATTTCTAGGGTATTATTTTTCCTTATTCAATCTAAACCTACCGTACCATGAACTGCATCTTCAAATATTTCAGGACATTCAATTTAACCCTACCAGTATTAGGACGAACTTCATCTTCAAATATTTCTAGGAGTATTATTTTCCCTTATTCAATTTAACTTTTCCTTCATAGGTGCTAGGACGAACTGCTTCTTCAAATATTTCTAGGAGTATTATTTTCCTCATTTCAATCTAACACTACCATGGAAATTGCTAGGACGAACTGCATCTTAAATATTTCTGAGTATTGTTTTCCCTATTCCAATCCTAACCCCTCCTGGAAATTGCTCGGACGAGCTGCTTCTTCAAATATTTCTTGGAGTATTATTTCCTTATTCCAATCTAACCCTTCTGCAAATTATTAGGACGAACTGCATCTTCAAATATTTCTAGGGTATTATTTTCTCTCATTCCAATCTAACGAACTGCTTCTTCGACTATTTCTAAATTATTTTCCCTAGGAACCCTACCATGAAATTGCTGGACATCTTCAAATATTTCTAGGGTATTATTTTCCTTATTCAATCTAACCCCTTCCATAGGTAATTGCTAGGACGAACTGCATCTTCAAATATTTCTAGGGTAATATTATTTTCTAACCCTACCATGAAACTGCTGGGACGAACTGCATCTTCATATTTCTAGGAGTTTATATTCCTTATTCCAATCTAACACTACCATGTGGAAATTGCTAGGACCCAGGCATAACAAATATTTCTAGGATTATTTTCCCTATTCAATCTAAGCCTTCCTGGAAATTGCTAGGACGGACACTGCATCTTCAAATATTTCTAGGAGTATTATTTTTCCCTATTCCAGCCTAAACCTACCATGGAAATTGCGAGGACGAACTGCATCTTCATATTTCTAGGGTATTATTTTCCTTATTCTAATCTAACACTACCATGGATATTGCTAGGATGAACTGCATCTTCAAATATTTCTAGGAGTATTATTTTCCTTGTTCTATCTAACCCTTCCATGGACATTGCTAGGACGAACTGCATCTTCAAATATTTCTAGGAGTATTATTTTTCCTTATTCAATCAACCTTCTGTAAAATTGCTGGGACGAACAGCATCTTCGTATTTCTAGAAGTTCATTTTCCCTTATTCCAATCTAAACTTCCATGGAAACTGCTAGGACAACTGCATCTTCAAATATTTCTAGGGTATCATTTTCCTTGTTCAATCTAAGCCTTCCATAGAAATTGCTAGGACGAACTGCATCTTCAAATATTTCTAGGAGTATCGATTTTCCCGTATTCGAATCCTAACACTTCCATGGAATTGCTAGGACGAAATATTTCTAGGGTATCTTCAAATATTTCCATGGAAATTTCCTTATTCAATCTAGCTGTAAATGTTTCTGGGGACGAACTTTCCTTGTGGACTAAAGGTATTATTTTCATGTTCAATCTAACCATGGAAATTGATGGAACGAACTGCATCTTCAAATAAATTTTTAGGAGTATTATTTTCCTTATTCAATCTTACTACCATGGAAATTGGTCGGACGAACTGCATATTCAAATATTTCTGAATTATTATTTTCCTCATTCAATCTAACACTACCTGGAAATTGCTAGGGACGAACTGCTTCTTTAAATATTTCTAGGGTATTATTTTCCCTATTCAACTAACCTTCCATGGAAATTGCTAGGACGAACTGCATCTTCCAAATATTTCTAGGAGTATTGTTTCCTTGTTTCAATCCTAACCTACCATGGAGCTGCTAGGACGAACTTTTTCAAATACTGCTATTCTTCCTACCATGGATTTGCTAGGACATTATTAGGGTTTTTTTCTTATTCCAATCTAAGCCTTCCGTAAAATTGCTAGGACGAACTACATCTTCAAATATTTCTAGAATTATTATTTTCTTGTTGCAATCTAACCACTCCTGGAAATTGCTGGACGAACTGCTTCTTCAAATATTTCTAGGAGGTTTATTTTCCGTTCCCAATCTAACACTTCCATGGAAATTGCTAGGACAAATTTTGCATCTTCAAATATTTCTAGGAGTATTATTTTCCTTATTCCAATCTAACCCTTTCATACTGCTAGGACGAACTGCTTCTTCAAATATTTCTAGGGGTATTATTTTTTTCCTATTCAAATAAACCTACCATGGAAGATTTCTAGGGACGAACTGCCCTATCTTCAAATATTTTCAAATAGGGGATTATTTTCATATTCCATCTAACCCTACCATGGAAATTACTGGGACGAACTGCATCTTCAAATATTTCTAGGAGTATTATTTTCCTTGTTCCAATCTAACCCTTCCTGGAAATTGCTAGGATTTCTGCTTCTTCAAATATTTCTAGGAGTATTATTTTTTGTTCAGCCTAAACCTACCATGGAAATTGCTAGGACGAACTGCATCTTCAAAATATTTCTAGGTGTATTATTTTCCTTATTCAAATCTAACCCTACCATGGAAATTGCTAGGACGAACTGCATCTTCAATATTTCTATATTTTCCTCATTCAATCTAAGCCTTCCATGGAAATTGCTAGGACGAATTTAGCATCTTCAAATATTTCTAGATTTATTTTCCTTATTCCAATCTAACCCTTCCGCCAAATTGCTAGGACAGACTTCATCTTCAAATATTTCTAGAATTATTATTTTCCTTTTCAATCTAACCTACCATTAGGACGAACTGCTCTTCCATGAAATTCGAATCTAACACTATTGCTAGGACGGAACTGCATCTTCAAATATTTCTGGGATTATTTTTCCTTATTCAATCTAACACTACCATGGAAATTGCTAGGACGAACTGCAGGATCTTCAAATATTTCTAGGGTATTATTTTCCTTATTCCAATCCCTAACACTACCATGGAAATTGCTAGGACGAACTGCATCTTCAAATATTTCTAGGTGTATTATTTTCCTTATTCAATCTAACCTTCCATTGAAATTGCTAGGACAAACTGGGAAATTGCTAGGGCTAGAACTGCATCCTTCCATTCCCAATCTATTTCTAACCCTTCAGGACAGACATCTTCAAATATTTCTAGGATTATTATTTTCTAATCTAACCTTCCATGGAAATTGCTAGGACGAACTGCTTCTTCAAATATTTTCTGGGGTATTATTTTTCCTCATTCCTAAACCTTCCATGGAAATTACTAGGACGAACTGCATCTTCAAATATTTCTAGAATTTTTTCCTTTTCCCATCCTAACCCTTCCATGGAAATTGTTAGGACGAACTGCATCTTCAAATATTTCTAGGAGTATTATTTTCCTTTTAATCTTGGACACCCTTCCAATGGAATTTTCTCATTCAATCTAACCTACCATTAAAATTGCTAGGACGAACTACTTCAAATGTTCTAGAATTTGCTATTTCACGAACTGCATCTTCAAATATTTCTAGGAGTATTATTTTCCTCATTCTAATCTAGCCTAACCCTACCATGGAAATTGCTAGGACGAACTGCTTCTTCAAATATTTCTAGGAGTATTATTTTCCTTATTCCAATCTAACTCTTCCAGGTAAATTGCTAGGACGAACTGCATCTTCAAATATTTCTAGGATTATTATTTTCCTTATTCCAATCTAACCCTACCATGGAAATTGCTTTTCCGACGAACTGCATATTCAAATATTTCTAGGGATTATTAATTTCCTTATTCCAATCTAACCCTACCATGGAAATTGCTAGGACGAACTGCATCTTCAAATATTTCTAGGGTATTATTTTCCTTATTCAATCTAACCTTCCATGGAAATTGCTAGGACGAACTGCTTCTTCAAATATTTCTAGGTGTATTTTCCTTATTCCAATCTAACACTACCTGTACATTTGCTAGGACAATTTAATCTTCAAATATTTCTACGAATTACCGTTATTCCATCCTAACCGTACCACCAGGAAATTGCTAGGACGAACTGCATCTTTAAATATTTCAGGAGTATTATTTTCCCTATTCCATCTAACCCTTCCATAGAAATTGCTAGGACGAACTGCATCTTCAAATATTTCTAGGTGTATTATTTTTATTATTCCAATCTAACACTACCATGGAAACTGCTAGGACAGACTGCATCTTCAAATATTTCTAGGATATTATTTTCCCTATTCTATCAACCTTCTGTGGAAATTGCTGGACGAACTGCATCTTCAAATATTTCTAGTAGTATTTTTTTCCTATTCCAATCTAACCCTACCATGGAAATTGCTAGGACGAACTGCCTTCTTCAAATATTTCTAGGAGTATTATTTTCCTTATTCCAATCTAACACTTCCATGGAAATTGCTAGGACGAACTGCATCTTCAAATATTTCTAGGAATATTATTTTCCTATTCCAATCTAACCTACCATGGAAATTTCCTTATTCCAATATAGCTTGGGACGAACTGCATCTTCAAATATTTCTAGGAGTATTATTTTCCTTATTCCAATCTAACACTACCATGGAAAATTTATAGGACGAACTGCATCTTCAAATATTTCTAGGAGTATTATTTTCCTATTCCATATTTGGGACAAACTACCATATTTCTAGGAAATTATTCCGTCCGACACTGTAGGACGAACTGCATCTTCAAATATTTCTAGTATTATTTTCCATATAAATCTTAACCCTACCATAAATTTTCTGGACGAACTTCATCTTCAAATTTTCTAGGTGTATTATTTTTCTATTCAATTCGGATATTGCTGGGACGAACTGCATCTTCAAATGGATTATTTTTATTCAATCTAACCCTACCATGGAATTTGGACGAACTGCATCTTCAAATATTTCTAGGAGTATTATTTTCCTTATTCCAATCTAACCCTTCCATGGAAATTGCTAGGACGAACTGCATCTTCAAATATTTCTAGGAGTATTATTTTTCCCTATTCCAATCTAACCCTACCATGGAAATTGCTAGGACGAACTGCATCTTCAAATATTTCTAGGAGTATTATTTTCCCTTATTCCAATCTAACACTTCCATGGAAATTGCTAGGACGAACTGCATCTTCAAATATTTCTAGGAGTATTGTTTTCCTTTCCATTCCTTTCCATTGAAATTGCTAACGAACTGCATCTTCAAATATTTCTAGGAATTGTTTTATTCATTCAGCTAACCTTACCATGGAAATTGTTAGGACGAACTGCATCTTCAAATATTTCTAGGAGTATTATTTTTTTCCCAACACTTCAATCTAAATTGCCCTGCATCCATGGGAATGACTTTTCCTTGGGACAGACTGCATCTTCAAATATTTCTAGGAGTATTATTTTCCCTATTCCAATCTAAGCCTTCCATGGAAATTGCTAGGACGAACTGCGTCTTCAAATATTTCTAGGAGTATTATTTTCCTTATTCCAATCTAACCCTTCCATGGAAATTGTTAGGACGAACTTCATCTTCAAATATTTCTAGGAGTATTATTTTCCTTATTCCAATCTAACCCTACCATGGAAATTATTGGGACAACTGCATCTTCAAATATTTCTAGGAGTATTATTTTCCTTATTCCAATCTAACACTACCATGGAAATTGCTGGGACGAACTGCATCTTCAAATATTTCTAGAGTATTATTTTCCTTATTCCAATCTAACCCTACCATGACAATTGCTAGGACAGAACTGCATCTTCAAATATTTCTAGGAAAATTATTTTCCTCATTCAATCTAACCCTTTCCATGGAAATTGCTAGGACGAACTGCATCTTCAAATATTTCTAGAGTATTATTTTCCTTATTCCAATCTAACACCTACCATGGAAATTGCTTGGACGAACTGCATCTTCAAATATTTCTAGAGTATTTTTCCTTTCAATCCTAACCTTCATGGGATTCTTATTCACGAATGCATCTTCAAATATTTCTAGGAGTATTATTTTTCTATTCCAAACTACCCCTCCATGGAAATTGCTGGGACGAACTGCATCTTCAAATATTTCTAGAATTATTTTTAGGAACACTACCATGGAAACTGCTAGGACGAACTGCTTCAAATTTTCTAGGGAGTATTATTTTCCTATTCCAACCAACCATTTCCATGGAAAAATTAGGACGAACTGCATCTTCAAATATTTCTAGGAGTATTATTTTCCTTATTCCAATCTAACCCTACCATGGAAATTGCTAGGACGAACTGCATCTTCAAATATTTCTAGGTGTATTATTTTCTTATTCCAGCCTAACCCTTCCATGGAAATTGCAAGGACGAACTGCTTCTTCAAATATTTCTAGAGTATTATTTTTTTTATTCCAATCTAACCCTACCATGGAAACTGCTAGGACGAACTGCATCTTCAAATATTTCTAGGAGTATTTTCCTTATTTTTTCCTTATTCAATTGCTAACCTTCTGCATCTTCAAATTGCTAGGATTATTTTCCTATTCTAGCAAATATTTCTAGGGACGAAATATCATTTTACTTATTCCAATCTAAATTTCATGGAAATTGCTAGGACGAACTGCATCTTCAAATATTTCTAGGAGTATTATTTTTTCTTATTCCAATCTAACCCTTCCATGGAAATTGATAGGACGAACTGCATCTTCAAATATTTCTAGGGAGTATTATTTTCCTTATTCCAATCTAACCCTTCCATGGAAATTGCTAGGACGAACTGCATCTTCCAAATATTTCTAGGACGAATTATTTTCCTTATTCCAATCTAACCCTTCCATGGAAATTGATAGGTACGAACTGCATCTTCAAATATTTCTAGGAGTATTATTTTCAATCTAACCCTCAAAATCGCCAAACTGCATCAAATATTTAGAAATTTTCCTTAGGACTGAACTGCATCTTCAAATATTTCTAGGACGAATTATTTTTCTTATTCCAATTTTCTAACCCTTCCATAGGAAATTGCTAGGACGAACTGCATCTTCAAATATTTCTAGGAGTATTATTTTCCTTATTCCAATCTAACCCTACCATGGAAATTTCTAGGGACGAACTGCATCTTCAAATATTTCTAGGTATTATTTTCCTTATTCTAATCTAACCCTACTGGAAATTGCTAGGACGAACTGCATCTTCAAATATTTCTATTGTTTTTTCTTGAATTAACACTTCCATGGTATTTATAGGACGAACTGCCTTCAAATATTTCTAATTATTTTTTTCACTTCAAATTGCAAGGACGAACTGCATCTTCCAAATATTTCTAGGAGTATTGTTTTCCTTATTCCAATCTCTTCCATGGAAATTGCTTGGACGAACTGCATCTTCAAATATTTCTAGGAGTATTATTTTCCTTATTCAATCTAACTTTTCTACCATGGAAATTGCTAGGACGAACTGCATCTTCAAATATTTCTAGGAGTATTATTTTATCATTTTCTAACCCTTCATTCCGAACTGCTAACCTAGGTGTATTATTTTTCATCTATTCCAGCCTAATTACCAATGGAAATTTTGGCATCTTCAAATATTTCTTATTATTTTCAATCTTGCCCTACCATGGAAACTGATAGGACGAACTGCATCTTCAAATATTTCTAGGAGTATTATTTTCCTTATTCTAACCCTACCATGGAAATTGCTGAGACGAACTGCTTCTACCAAATATTTCTAGGGTATTATTTTTCCTATTCCAATCTACGAACTTGGACAATCTTCAAATATTTCTAGGGAGTATTATTTTCCTCATTTCAATCTAACCCTTCCATGGAAATTGCTAGGACAGAACTGCATCTTCAAATATTTCTAGGGTATTATTTTCTTATTCCAATCTAACCCTTCCATTGAAATTGCTAGGACAGAACTGCATCTTCAAATATTTCTAGGAGTATTATTTTCCTATTCAATCTAACCCTTCCCTGGAAATTGCTGGGACGAACTGCATCTTCAAATATTTCTAGGAGTATTATTTTTCCTATTCCAGCCTAACCTACCATGAAATTGCTAGGACGAACTGCTTCTTCAAATATTTCTAGGAGTATTATTTTCCTTATTCAATCTAACTTTTTCTACATTGACATTGCTGGGACGAACTGCATCTTCAAATATTTCTAGGAGTATTATTTTCCTTATTCAATCTAACCCTTCCATGAAATTGCTAGGATGAACTGCATCTTCAAATATTTCTAGGAGTATTATTTTCCTCATTCCAATTCTAACCCTTCCATGGAAATTGCAGGACGAACTGCATCTTCAAATTTTCTGAGGATTATTTTCCATATTCGAATCTAACACCATGGAAATTGCTAGGACAAACTCATCTTCAAATATTTTAGATATTATTTTCCAATCTAACCTTCCATGGAAATTGCTAGGACGAACTGCATCTTCAAATATTTCTGGGAGTATTATTTTCCTTATTCAATCTAACCCTTCCATGGAAATTGCTAGGACGAACTGCTTCTTCAAATATTTCTAGGAGTATTATTTTCCTTATTCAATCTAACCCTTCCATGGAAATTGCTAGGACGAACTGCATCTTCAAATATTTCTAGGAGTATTATTTTCCTTATTCCAATCTAACTTTCATGGAAATTGCTAGGACGAACTGCATCTTCAAATATTTTGCTAATGTAACCATTATTTTCCTTATTCCAATTTTCCTAACCCTTCCATGGAAATTGCTAGGACGAACTGCATCTTCAAATATTTCTAGAGTATTATTTTCCTATTCCAATCTAAAACTACCATGGAATTTGATAGGACGAACTGCATCTTCAAATATTTCTAGGAGTATTATTTTTATCCTTAATCCAACCCTTCCTAAATTGCTAGGACGAACTGCATCTTCAAATATTTCTAGAGTTATTATTTCCAGCTTCTTATTCCAATGCTAAATCTACCATGTACCATGAAATTGCTAGGACGAACTGCATCTTCAAATATTTCTAGGAGTATTATTTTCCTTATTCAATCTAACCATTTCAAATATTTCTAGGAAATTGCGACGAACTAGGACGAACCATCTTCAAGTATTTCTAGGAGTATTATTTTCCCTATTCCAACCCTAAACGTACAATGAAATTGCTAGGACGAAATGTAACTTCAAATATTTCTGGGAGTATTATTTTTCCTTATTCCAATCTAACCCTTACAGGTAAATTGCTAGGACGAACTTCATCTTCAAATATTTCTAGGAGTATTATTTTCCTTATTCCAATCCAACCTTCCATGGAAATTGTTAGGACGAACTGCATCTTCAAATATTTCTGAGGGTATTATTTTTCCTATTCCAATTATTTGCCTAAACCTACCATGGAAATTGCTAGGACGAACTGCTTCTTCAAAATATTTCTAGGAGTATTATTTTCCTTATTCCAATCTAACACTTCCATGGAAACTGCTAGGACGAACTGCATCTTCAAATATTTCTATGAGTATTATTTTCCAATTTCAATTGCTATCGAACCCTTCCAATAACTATTTTCTATTCGACAACTACCATGGATATTGCTAGGACAAATATTTCTAGGAGTATTATTTTCCGAAATTGCTGGGACGAACTGCATCTTCAAATATTTCTAGGAGTATTATTTTCATTATTCCAATCTAACCCTTCACTGGAAATTGCTAGGACGAACTGCTTCTTCAAATATTTCTAGAGTATTATTTTTCCTATTCCAATCTTCTTCCATGGAAATTGCTAGGACGAACTGCATCTTCAAATATTTCTAGGAGTATTATTTTCCATGTTCAATCTATTTTTGATAGGACGAACTTAATCTTCAAATATTTCTAGGAGTATTATTTTCCCTATTCAAAAACCTACCATGGAAATTGCTAGGACGAACTGCATCTTCAAATATTTCTAGGAGTATTATTTTCCTTATTCCAATTTAACCCTTCACATGAAATTGCGGACGAACTGCATTTTCAAATATTTCTAGATATTATTTCTTCATTCAATCTAACCTTCCATGGAAATTGCTAGGACGACTGCATCTTCAAATATTTCTAGGAGTATTATTTTTCCCTATTCCAATCTAAAACCTTCCTGGGAAATTGCTAGGACGAACTGCTTCTTCAAATATTTCTAGGAGTGTTATTTTCCCTATTCCAAACTAACCTACCATGGAGATTGCTAGGACGAACTGCATCTTCAAATATTTCTAGGAGTCAGTATTTTTAACTTCCATTTGCTAGGAACTGAACTGCTTCAAATATTTCTAGGAGTATTATTTTATTCGAATCTAACCCTACCATGGAAATAGGACGAACTGCATCTTCAAATATTTCTAGGAGTATTATTTTTCTTGTTCCAATCTAACCCTCCATGGAAATTAGGACGAACTGCAACACAAATATTTCTGACAATGTGACTCTACCAGGTACATTGCTAGGACGAACTGCATCTTCAAATATTTCTAGGAGTATTATTTTCCATATTCAATCTAACCCTACCTGAAATTGCTAGGGACGAACTGCATCTTCAAATATTTCTAGGAGTATTATTTTCCTTATTCAATTTAACCCTTCCATGGAAATTGTTAGGACGAACTGCATCTTCCTATATTTCTAGGAATTATTTTCTATTCGAATCTAACCCCTTTGGAAATTGCTGAATAAACTCATTCAATATTTCTGGGAGTATTATTTTTTCCTTATTCCAATGGAAATTGCTAGGACGAACTGCATCTTCAAATATTTCTAGGAGTATTATTTTCCTATTCCAATCTAACCTTCCCATGGAAATTGCTAGGACGAACTGCATCTTCAAATATTTCTAGGAGTATTATTTTATTATTCAATCTAATCCTCCATGGAAATTGCTAGGACGAACTGCATCTTCAAATATTTCTAGGAGTATTATTTTCCTTGTTCCAATCTAACCTTCCATGGAAATTGCTAGGACGAACTGCATCTTCAAATATTTCTAGAGTATTATTTTTCCTTATTCCAATCTAACCCTTCCATGGAAATTGCTAGGACGAACTGCATCTTCAAATATTTCTAGGAGTATTATTTTCCTTATTCCAATCTAACACTTCCATCCTGAAATATTTCAGAGGACGAACTGCTGGAAATCTTCAAATATTTCTAGGAGTATTATTTTCTTATTCCAATCTAACCTTCCCTGGAAATTGCTAGGACGAACTGCTTCTTCAAATATTTCTAGGAGTATTATTTTCCCTTATTCAATCTAACCTTCCATGGAAATTGTTAGGACGAACTGCATCTTCAAATATTTCTAGAGTATTATTTTCCTTGTTCCAATCTAACCCTTCCCATGGAAATTGCTAGGACGAACTGCATCTTCAAATATTTCTAGGGAGTATTATTTTCCTTATCTCCAATCTAACCTTCTTCATGGAAATTTTCCTTATTCCAATCTAACCCTAGGATGAACTGGACGAATTGCATCTTCAAATATTTCTAGGAGTATTATTTTCCTCATTCAATCTAACACTACCATGCATCTTTCAAATATTTTAACCTAATACTCCATCTTCGAACTGCATGGAATTATTTTCCTTATTCCAATCTAACCCTTCCATGGAAATTGCTAGGGACGAACTGTACTAAATCAAATATTTCTAGTAGATTTGTTTTCCTTCCAATCTAACCTTCCATGAAAATTGCTAGGACGAACTGCATCTTCAAATATTTCTAGGAGTATTATTTTCCTATTCCAGCCTAATCTCACCATGGAAATTGAACGAACTGCATCTTCAAATATTTCTAGGATTATTTTTTTCCTTATTCCAATCATTGTTAGACGAACTTCTTCCAATGGAAATTGCTAGGACGAACTTGCATCTTCAAATATTTCTAGGGAGTATTATTTTCCTTATTCCAATCTAACCCTACCATGGAAATTGCTAGGACGAACTGCATCTTCAAATATTTCTAGGAGTATTATTTTCCTCATATTCCAATCTAACCCTTCCATGGAAATTGCTGAGGACGAACTGCATCTTTCAAATATTTCTAGGACGAACTATTATTTTTTTCCTTATTCCAATCTAACCCTTCCATGAAATTGCTAGGACGAACTGCTTCTTTTCAAATTATTTTCTATTCAGTATTATTTTCTTATTCAAATGTTTCTAAACCTTATTCCATGGAAATTGCTAGGACGAACTGCATCTTCAAATATTTCTAGAGTATTATTTTCCTATTCAGCCTAACCCTACCATGGAAATTGCTAGGACGAACTGCATCTTCAAATATTTCTAGGAGTATTATTTTCCTTATTCCAATCTAACACTTCCATGGAAATTGCTAGGACGAACTGCATCTTCAAATATTTCTAGGTGTATTATTTTTTCTATTCCAGCCTAACCCTACCATGGAAATTAAGTACGAAATTGCTTCTTCAAATATTTCTAGGAGTATTATTTTTTTTATTCCAATCTAACCTACCATGGAAATTGCTAGACGAACTGCATCTTCAAATATTTCTAGGTGTATTATTTTCCTATTCCAATCTAACACTACCATGGAAATTGCTAGGACGAACTGCATCTTCAAATATTTCTAGGGATTATTTTTTTTCCAATAACCCTACCATGGAAATTGATAGGACGAACTGCATCTTCAAATGGGAATTATTTTTCCTTATTCCAATCTAACCCTACCATGACAAACTGCATGAAACTGTATTTTCAAGCTAACCCCTTCAAATATTTTCTAGAGTAGGGAAATTTGCTTGCATTTCAAATATTTCTAGGTATATTTTTCCATTCCAATGTAAAACCTTCCATGGAAATTGCTAGGACGAACTGCATCTTCAAATATTTCTAGGAGTATCATTTTCCTTATTCCAATCTAACACTACCATTGAAATTGCTAGGACGAACTGCATCTTCAAATATTTCTAGGAGTATTATTTTCCTTATTCCAATCTAACACTACCATGGAAATTGCTAGGACGAACTGCATCTTCAAATATTTCTAGGAGTATTATTTTCCTTTCCAATCTATTCCAATCTAACGAACTTCCTGGAATTATTTTCTTATTCCAATATAACTAGGACGAACTGCTTCTTCAAATATTTCTAGGATTATTATTTTTTCCGAACTGCATCTTCAAAAGGAGTATTGTTTTCCTAAACCTACCATGGAAATTGCTGGACGAACTGCATCTTCAAATATTTCTAGGAGTATTATTTTCCTTATTCGAATCTAACACTACCATGGACATTGCTAGGACGAACTGCATCTTCAAATATTTCTAGGTGTATTATTTTCCTTATTCCAGTCTAACCCTACCATAGAAATTGCTAGGACGAACTGCATCTTCAAATATTTATGAGAGTATTATTTTTGCTTATTCCAAATCTAACCCTTCCATGGAAATTGCTAGGACGAACTGCATCTTCAAATATTTCTAGGAGTATTATTTTCCTTATTCCAATCTAACCCTTCCCTGGAAATTGCTAGGACGAACTGCTTCTTCAAATATTTCTAGGAGTATTATTTTCCTTATTCCAATCTAACCTTCCATGGAAATTGCTAGGACGAACTGCATCTTCAAATATTTCTAGGAGTATTATTTTCTTATTCAATCTAACCCTACCATGGAAATTGCTAGGACGAACTGCATCTTCAAATATTTCTAGGAGTATTATTTTCCTTATTCCAATCTAACCCTTCCATGGAAATTGCTAGGACGAACTGCATCTTCAAATATTTCTAGGTATATTATTTTCCTTATTTCAACTGCTAACCTTATTATTTCATGGAAATTGGACGAACTGCATCTTCAAATATTTCTAGGAGTATTATTTTCCTTATTCCAATCTAACCTACCATGGAAACTGCTAGGACGAACTGCATCTTCACATATTTCTAGGAGTATTATTTTCCTCATTCCAATCTAAGCCTTCCATGGAAATTGCTAGGACGAACTGCATCTTCAAATATTTCTAGGAGTATTATTTTCCTTATTCCAATCTAACCCTTCCCTGGAAATTGCTAGGACGAACTGCTTCTTCAAATATTTCTAGGAGTATTATTTTTCCTATTCCAGCCTAAACCTACCATGGAAATTTCTAGGACGAACTGCTTCTTCAAATATTTCTAGGAGTTTTCCTGTATTCAATTTTCCTTGAAATTCCTAATCATCTTCAACATTTCTAACATACTAAATATTTCTAGAGTATTATTTTCCTATTCCAGCCTAACCCTTGAAATTGCTAGGACGAACTGCATCTTCAAATATTTCTAGAGTATTATTTTTCCTTATTCCAATCTAAACCTTTCCATGGAAATTGCTAGGACGAACTGCATTCTTCAAATATTTCTAGGAGTATTATTTTCCTTATTCCATATGGAAATCCAATTCCTAACCTTCTTCAAATATTTCTAGGAATTATTTTCCATATTCCAATCTAACCCTACCATGGAAATTGAGGACGAACTGCATCTTTCAAATATTTCTAGGAGTATTGCATTTTCAACATTATTCCATTAACCCTTGGAAATTGCTAGGACGAACTGGCATCTTCAAATATTTCTAGGAGTATTATTTTCCTTATTCGAATCTAACCCTACCATGGAAATTAACGAACTGCATCTTCAAATATTTCTAGGAGTATTATTTTCCTTATTCCAATCTAACCTTCCATGGAAATTGCTAGGACGAACTGCATCTTTCAAATATTTCTTAGGAGTATTATTTTCCTTATTCCAATCTAACATTATTTTCTTCCATGGAAATTGCTAGGACGAACTGCTTCTTCAAATATTTCTAGGAGTATTATTTTCCTTATTCCAATCTAACACTACCATGGAAATTGCTAGGACGAACTGCATCTTCAAATATTTCTAGGAGTATTATTTTCCTTATTCCAATCTAACCCTTCCCTGGAAATTGCTAGGACGAACTGCTTCTTCAAATATTTCTAGTAGTATTATTTTCCTTATTCCAATCTAACCCTTCCATGGAAATTGTTAGGACGAACTGCATCTTCAAATATTTCTAGGAGTATTATTTTCCTCATTCCAATCTAACCCTTCCCTGGAAATTGCTAGGACGAACTGCTTCTTCAAATATTTCTAGGAGTATTATTTTCCTATTCCAATCTAACCTGTTATGGAAATTGCTAGGACGAACTGCATCTTCAAATATTTCTAGGAGTATTATTTTCCTTATTTCAATCTAACCCTACCATGGAAACTGCTAGGACGAACTGCATCTTCACATATTTCTAGGAGTATTATTTTCCTCATTCCAATCTAAGCCTTCCATGGAAATTGCTAGGACGAACTGCATCTTCAAATATTTCTAGGAGTATTATTTTCATCCTTCCAATCTAACCCTTCACTGGAAATTGCTAGGACGAACTGCTTCTTCAAATATTTCTAGGAGTATTATTTTTCCTATTCCAGCCTAAACCTACCATGGAAATTGCTAGGACGAACTGCTTCTTCAAATATTTCTAGGAGTATTATTTTCCTTATTCCAATCTAACACTACCTTGGAAATTGCTAGGACGAACTGCATCTTCATATATTTCTAGGAGTATTATTTTTCCTATTCCAGCCTAAACGTACCATGGAAATTGCTAGGACGAACTGCATCTTCAAATATTTAGGAGTATTATTTTCTTATTCCAATCTAACCAAAATTGCTAGACGAACCATCTTCCAATATTTCTAGGATTAATTTTCTATTCCTGAAATTGGCAGACGAACTGCATCTTCAAATATTTCTAGAGTATTTTTAATTATTTTCCCTTGCTAGGACGAACTTTCAATCTAGGAGTATTATTTTCCCAATCTAAACCCATGGAAATTGCTAGGACGAACTGCATCTTCAAATATTTCTAGGAGTATTATTTTCCATATTCCATCTTATTCCAAACTAACGAACTGCTTCTTCAAATGGAGATTTTTCCTATTCCAAACTTAACCCTACCATGGACGACGAACTGCATCTTCAAATATTTCTAGGAGTATTATTTTCCTTATTCCAATCTAAACCTTCCATATCTTCATATTTTATGGAAATTGCTAGGACGAACTGCATCTTCAAATATTTCTAGGAGTATTATTTTCCTATTCAAATCTAACCCTTCCATGGAAATTGCTAGGACGAACTGCATCTTCAAATATTTCTAGGAGTATTATTTTCCTTATTCCAATCTAACCTTCCATGAAATTGCTAGGATGAACTGCATCTTCAAATATTTCTAGGAGTATTATTTTCCTATTCCAATCTAAACCTAATGGAAATTGCTAGGACGAACTGTTTCTTCAAATATTTCTAGGAGTATATTTTCCAAATTCCAAACTAACCTTACATGGAAATTGCTAGGACGAACTGCATCTTCAAATATTTCTAGAGTATTATTTTTATTCCAATCTAACCCTTCCATGGAAATTGCTAGGACGAACTGCTTCTTCAAATATTTCTAGAGTATTATTTTCCTATTCCAATCTAAACCTTCCATGGAAATTGTTAGGACGAACTGCATCTTCAAAATTTCTAGGAGTATTATTTTCCTTATTCCAATCTAACCCATGGAAATTGCTAGGATGAACTGCATATTCAAATATTTCTAGAGTATTATTTTATTATTCAATCTTCCCTTCCATGGAAATTGCTAGGACGAACTGCTTCTTCAAATATTTCTAGGAGTATTATTTTCTTATTCCAATCTAAATTTTCCATGGAAATTGCTAGACGAACTGCATCTTCAAATATTTCTAGGAGTATTATTTTCCTTATTCCAATCTAACCCTTCCATGGAAATTGCTAACCATTCCATGGACGAACTGCATCTTCAAATATTTCTAGGAGTATTATTTTTCTCATTCCAATCTAAACCTACCATGGAAATTGCTAGACGAACTGCTTCTTCAAATATTTTTCTATATTATTTTCCTATTCCAATCCCAAACCTACCATGGAAATTGCTAGGACGAACTGCATCTTCAAATATTTCTAGGAGTATTATTTTCCTTATTCAATCTAACCCTTCCATGGAAATTGCTAGGACGAACTGCATCTTCAAATATTTCTAGAAGTATTATTTTCCTTATTCCAATTCCATGGAAATTCCATGGAAAATTGCTTAGGACGAACTGCCACCTCTTCAAATTGCTATTTCTAGGAGTATTATTTTCCTTATTCCAATCTAACCCTTCCATGGAAATTGCTAAATATTTCTAGACGAACTGCGATCTTTCAAATATTTCTAGGAGTATTATTTTCCTTATTCCAATCTAACCCTTCCATGGAAATTGCTAGGACGAACTGCATCTTCAAATATTTCTAGGAGTATTATTTTCCTTATTCCAATCTAACCGAACTTCCTTCAAATATTTCTAGACGAACTGCCATCTTCAAATATTTCTAGGAGTATTATTTTCCTTATTCCAATCTAACCCTTCCATGGAAATTGTTAGGACGAACTGCATCTTCAAATATTTCTAGGAGTATTATTTTCCTCATTCCAATCTAACACTACCATGGAAATTGCTAGGACGAACTGCATCTTCAAATATTTCTAGGAGTATTATTTTCCTTATTCCAATCTAACCCTTCCATGGAAATTGCTAGGACGAACTGCATCTTCAAATATTTCTAGGAGTATTATTTTCCTTATTCCAATCTAAACCCTTTATTTTATATTCATGGAAATTGCTAGGACGAACTGCATTCTTCAAATATTTCTAGGAGTATTATTTTCTCATTCCAATCTAACACTACCATGGAAATTGCTAGGACGAACTGCATCTTCAAATATTTCTAGGAGTATTATTTTCCTTATTCCAATCTAAACCTTCCATGGAAATTGCTAGGACGAACTGCATCTTCAAATATTTCTAGGAGTATTATTTTCCTTTATTCGAACAATCTAACCTTCCATGGAAATTGCTAGACGAACTGCATCTTCAAATATTTCTAGGAGTATTATTTTCCTTATTCCAATATTTCTAAGTATTATTTTTCCTATTCCAGCCAAACCTACCATGGAAATTGCTAGGACGAACTGCATCTTCAAATTATTTTCCTTTATTCCAAACTAACCCTTCCATGGAAATTGCTAGGACGAACTGCATCTTCAAATTTTCTAGGAGTATTATTTTTCCAATTCCAATCTAACCCTTCCATGGAAATTGCTAGGACGAACTGCTTCTTCAAATATTTCTAGGAATTATTTTTCCTTATTCCAATCTAACCTTCCATGGAAATTGCTAGGACGAACTGCATCTTCAAATATTTCTAGGAGTATTATTTTCCTTATTTCAATCTAACACTTCCCATGGAAATTGCTAGGACGAACTGCATCTTCAAATATTTTCTAGGAGTATTATTTTCCTTATTCCAATTAACCTTCCATGGAAATTGCTAGGACGAACTGCATCTTCAAATATTTCTAGGAGTATTATTTTCCTTCCAATTATTTCAATTAACCTACCATGGAAACCGAACTGCATCTTCAAATATTTCTAGGAGTATTATTTTCCGTATTCCATGGAAATTGCTAACGAACTGCATTCAAATATTTCTCTAGGAGTATTATTTTATTCCATGGAAATTGCTAGGACGAACTGCATCTTCAAATATTTCTAGGAGTATTATTTTCCTATTCCAGCCTAAAACCTTCCATGGAAATTGCTAGGACGAACTGCATCTTCAAATATTTCTAGGAATTATTTTCCTTATTCCAATCTAAACCTTCCATGGAATTGAGGACGAACTGCATTTCAAATTTTCTTATTTTTCCTATTCCAATCTAACCCTTCCATGGAAATTGCTAGGACGAACTGCATCTTCAAATATTTCTAGGAGTATTATTTTCCTTATTCCAATCTAACCCTTCCATGGAAATTGCTAGGACGAACTGCATCTTCAAATATTTCTAGGAGTATTATTTTCCCTCTATTCCAAAATCTAACCCCTTCCATGAAATTGCTAGGACGAACTGCATCTTCAAATATTTCTAGGAGTATTATTTTCCTTATTCCAATCTAACCCTTCCATGGAAATTGCTAGGACGAACTGCATCTTCAAATATTTCTAGGAGTATTATTTTCCTTATTTTCCAATCTAACCCTTCCATGGAAATTGCTAGGACGAACTGCATCTTCAAATATTTCTAGGAGTATTATTTTATTCCAATTAAACCTTCCAAAATCTAACCCTTCCATGGAGTATTATTTTCCTTATTCCAATCTAACCTTCCATGGAAATTGTTAGGACGAACTGCATTTCAAATATTTCTAGGAGTATTATTATTTAACCCTTCCTTGAAATTGCTAGGAAACTGCATCTTCAAATATTTCTAGGAGTATTATTTTCCTTATTCCAGCAAACCTTCCATGGAAATTGCTAGGACGAACTGCATCTTCAAATATTTCTAGGAGTATTATTTTCCTTATTCCAATCTAACCCTTCCATGGAAATTGCTAGGACGAACTGCATCTTCAAATATTTCTAGGAGTATTATTTTTCTCATTCCAATCTAACCCTTCCATGGAAATTGCTAGGACGAACTGCATCTTCAAATATTTCTAGGAGTATTATTTTCCTTATTCCAATCTATTCCAAATTGCTAGGAAACTGCTTCTTCAAATATTTCTAGGAGTATTATTTTCCTTATTCAATCTAACCCTTCCATGGAAATTGCTGGACGAACTGCATCTTCAAATATTTCTAGGAGTATTATTTTCCTTATTCAATCTAACCTGGAAATTGCTAGGACGAACTGCATCTTCAAATATTTCTAGACCCCAATCTAACCATGGAAATTGCTAGGACGAACTGCATCTTCAAATATTTCTAGGAGTATTATTTTCCTTATTCCAATCTAACCCTTCCATGGAAATTGCTAGGACGAACTGCATCTTCAAATATTTCTAGGAGTATTATTTTCCTTATTCCAATCTAACCCTTCCATGGAAATTGCTAGGACGAACTGCATCTTCAAATATTTCTAGGAGTATTATTTTCCTTATTTCAATCTAACCCTACCATGGAAACTGCTAGGACGAACTGCATCTTCACATATTTCTAGGAAATTTTCCTTATTCCAACGAACTGGACGAACTCATTTCAAATATTTCTAGGAGTATTATTTTTCTTATTCCAATCTAACCCTTCCATGGAAATTGCTAGGACGAACTGCTTCTTCAAATATTTCTACGAGTATTATTTTCCTTATTCCAATCTAACCCTTCCATGGAAATTGCTAGGACGAACTGCATCTTCAAATATTTCTAGGAGTATTATTTTCTTATTTTCTAACTTGGATTCCATCTTCAAATATTTCTAGGACCCTTATTCCTAACCCTTCCATGAAATTGCTAGGACGAACTGCATCTTCAAATATTTCTAGGAGTATTATTTTCCTTATTCCAATCTAACCCTTCCATGGAAATTGCTAGGACGAACTGCATCTTCAAATATTTCTAGGAGTATTATTTTTCCTTATTCCAATTAACCCTATGGAAATTGCTAGGACGAACTGCATCTTCAAATATTTCTAGGAGTATTATTTTCCTTATTCCAATCTAACCCTTCCATGGAAATTATTTTGGACGAACTGCATCTTCAAATATTTCTAGGAGTATTATTTTTTCTTATTCCAATCTAACCCTTCCATGGAAATTGCTAGGACGAACTGCATCTTCAAATATTTCTAGGAGTATTATTTTCCTCATTCCAATCTAAGCCTTCCATGGAAATTGCTAGGACGAACTGCATCTTCAAATATTTCTAGGGAGTATTATTTTTCCTTATTCCAATCTAAACCTACCATGGAAATTGCTAGGACGAACTGCATCTTCAAATATTTCTAGGAGTATTATTTTCCTTATTCCAATCTAAACCTTCCATGGAAATTGCTAGGACGAACTGCATCTTCAAATATTTCTAGGAGTATTATTTTCCTTATTCCAATCTAACCCTTCCATGGAAATTGCTAGGACGAATTCTGCATTGCTTCAAATATTTCTAGGAGTATTATTTTCCTTATTCCAATCTAACCCTTCCATGGAAATTGCTAGGACGAACTGCATCTTCAAATATTTCTAGGAGTATTATTTTCCTTATTCCTAATCTACGAATTGCATCTTCACATATTTCTAGGAGTGAAAATTAACCTAGAACTGCATCTTCAAATATTTCTAGGAGTATTATTTTTTTATTCCAATCTAACCTTCCATGGAAATTGCTAGGACGAACTGCTTCTTCAAATATTTCTAGGAGTATTATTTTCCCATTCCAATCTAACCTTCCATGGAAATTGCTAGGACGAACTGCATCTTCAAATATTTCTAGAGTATTATTTTCCTTATTCCAATCTAACACTTTCCATGGAAATTTCTAGGACGAACTGCATCTTCAAATATTTCTAGGAGTATTATTTTCCTTATTCCAATCTAAACCTTCCATGGAAATTGCTAGGACGAACTGCATCTTCAAATATTTCTAGGAGTATTATTTTCCTTATTCCAATCTAACCCTTCCATGGAAATTGCTAGGACGAACTGCTTCTTCAAATATTTTCTAGGAGTATTATTTTCCTTATTCCAATCTAACCCTTCCATGGAAATTGCTACCATGGAGTTTATTTTCCCTATTCCAATTAACCCTTCCATGGAAATTGCTAGGACGAACTGCATCTTCAAATATTTCTAGGAGTATTATTTTCCTATTCCAATCTAACACTACCATGGAAATTGCTAGGACGAACTGCATCTTCAAATATTTCTAGAAATTTTCTATTCCAGAAACCTTCCATGGAAATTGCTAGGACGAACTGCTTCAAATATTTCTAGGAGTATTATTTTTCCTTATTCCAATCTAACCCTACCATGGAAATTGTTAGGACGAACTGCATCTTCAAATATTTCTAGGAGTATTATTTTCCTTATTCCAATCTAACCCTTCCATGGAAATTGCTAGGACGAACTGCATCTTCAAATATTTCTAGGAGTATTATTTTCCTTATTCCAATCTAACCCTTCCATGGAAATTTTCCAATCTATTGCTAGGACGAACTGCATTCTTCAAATATTTCTAGGAGTATTATTTTCCTATTCCAATCTAACCCTTCCCATGGAAATTGCTAGGACGAACTGCATTCTTCAAATATTTCTAGGAGTATTATTTTCCTTATTCCAATCTAACCCTACCATGGAAATTGCTAGGACGAACTGCATCTTCAAATATTTCTAGGAGTTATTTTCCTTATTCCAATCTAACACTTCCCATGGGATTAGGACGAACTGCTTTTCAAATATTTCTAGGAGTATTATTTTCCTTATTCCAATCTAACCTTCCATGGAAATTGCTAGGACGAACTGCATCTTCAAATATTTCTAGGAGTATTATTTTCCTTATTCCAATCTAACACTTCCATGGAAATTTCTAGGACGAACTGCATCTTCAAATATTTCTAGGAGTATTATTTTCCTTATTTCAATCTAACCCTTCCATGGAAATTGCTAGGGACGAACTGCATCTTCAAATATTTCTAGGAGTATTATTTTCCTTATTCCAATCTAACCCTTCCATGGAAATTATTTTCTAGGACGAACTGCATCTTCAAATATTTCTAGGAGTATTATTTTCCTTATTCCAATCTAACCCTTCCATGGAAATTGCTAGGACGAACTGCATCTTCAAATATTTCTAGGAGTATTATTTTTTCCTTATTCCAATCTAACCCTTCCATGGAAATTGCTAGGACGAACTGCATCTTCAAATATTTCTAGGAGTATTATTTTCCTTATTCCAATCTAACCTACCATGGAAATTGCTAGGACGAACTGCATCTTCAAATATTTCTAGGAGTATTATTTTCCTTATTCCAATCTAACCCTTCCATGGAAATTGCTAGGACGAACTGCATCTTCAAATATTTCTAGGAGTATTATTTTCTTATTCCATCTAACCCTTCCATAATTGCTAGACGAACTGCATCTTCAAATATTTCTAGGAGTATTATTTTCCTTATTCCAATCTATTCCATGGAAATTTCATTCCAATCTAACACTAACGAACTGCTTCTTCAAATATTTCTAGGAGTATTATTTTCCTTATTCCAATCTAACACTACCATGGAAATTGCTAGGACGAACTGCATCTTCAAATATTTCTAGGAGTATTATTTTCCTTATTCCAATCTAACCCTTCCATGGAAATTGCTAGGAAACTGCTTCTTCAAATATTTCTAGGAGTAACTTTCCTTATTCAAATATTTCTAGGACGATTATTTTCAAAATATTCTAGGAATTATTTTCTAACCCTTCCATGGAAATTGCTAGGACGAACTGCTTCTTCAAATATTTCTAGGAGTATTATTTTCCTTATTCAATCCTAACCTTCCATGGAAATTGCTAGGACGAACTGCATCTTCAAATATTTCTAGGAGAGTATTATTTTCCTTATTCCAATCTAACCCTTCCATGGAAATTGCTAGACGAACTGCATCTTCAAATATTTCTAGGAGTATTATTTTCCTTATTCCAATCTAACCCTTCCATGGAAATTGCTACGAACGAAAATATTTCTAGGAGTATTATTTTCCTTATTCCAATCTAACCCTTCCATGGAAATTGCTAGGACGAACTGCATCTTCAAATATTTCTAGGAGTATTATTTTCCTTATTCCAGCCTAAAAACCTCCATGGAAATTGCTAGGACGAACTGCTTCTTCAAATATTTCTAGAAGTATTATTTTCCTCATTCCAATCTAACACTACCATGGAAATTGCTAGGACGAACTGCATCTTCAAATATTTCTAGGAGTATTATTTTCCTTATTCCAATCTAACCCCTTCCATGGAAATTGCTAGGACGAACTGCATCTTCAAATATTTCTAGGAGTATTATTTTCCTTATTCCAATCTAACCCTTCCCTGGAAATTGCTAGGACGAACTGCTTCTTCAAATATTTCTAGGAGTATTATTTTTCCTATTCCAATCTAAACCTACCATGGAAATTGCTAGGACGAACTGCATCTTCAAATATTTCTAGGAGTATTATTTTTTCTCATTCCAATCTAACGAACCTACCATGGAAATTGCTAGACGAACTGCATCTTCAAATATTTCTAGGAGTATTATTTTCCTTATTCCAATCTAACACTCTTCCATGGAAATTGCTAGGACGAACTGCTTCTTCAAATATTTCTAGGAAATTGCTAGTATTATTTTCCTAAACATATTGCTAGGACGAACTTAAAATATTTTTATTCCATGGAAATTGCTAACGAACTGCTTCTTCAAATATTTCTAGGTAAATTGCAAATCTAACCCTTCCATGAAATTGCTAGGACTTGCAAAATATTTCTAGGAGTATTATTTTCCTTATTCCAATCTAACCCTTCCATGGAAATTGCTAGGACGAACTGCATTCTTCAAATATTTCTAGGAGTATTATTTTCCATTCCAATCTAACCCTTCCATGGAAATTGCTAGGACGAACTGCATCTTCAAATATTTCTAGGAGTATTATTTTTCTTATTATTTTTGCTAGGATTCCTTCAAATATTTCTAACCCTTCCATGGAAATTGCTAGGACGAACTGCATCTTCAAATATTTCTAGGAGTATTATTTTCCTTATTCCAATCTAACCTTCCATGGAAATTGCTAGGACGAACTGCATCTTCAAATATTTCTAGGAGTATTATTTTCCTTATTCCAATCTAACCTTCCATGGAAATTGCTAGGACGAACTGCATCTTCAAATATTTCTAGGAGTATTATTTTCCTTATTCCAAAATTGCTAACCCTTCAAATATTTCCATGGAAATTGCTAGGACGAACTGCATCTTCAAATATTTCTAGGAGTATTATTTTCCTTATTCCAATCTAACCCTTCCATGGAAATTGCTAGGACGAACTGCATCTTCAAATATTTCTAGGAGTATTATTTTCCTTTTCCAATCTAAACCTTCCATGGAAATTGCTAGGACGAACTGCATCTTCAAATATTTCTAGGAGTATTATTTTCCTATTCCAATCTAACCTTCCATGGAAATTGCTAGGACGAACTGCATCTTCAAATATTTTCTAGGAAATTGTGCATTAAATTTTCCTTTATTCCAATCTAACCCTTCCATGGAAATTGCTAGGACGAACTGCATCTTCAAATATTTCTAGGACGAACTGCATTATTTTCTAGGAGTATTCCAATCTAACCCTTCCATGGAAATTGCTAGGACGAACTGCATCTTCAAATATTTCTAGGAGTATTATTTTTCCTATTCCAATCTAACCTTCCATGGAAATTGCTAGGACGAACTGCTTCTTCAAATATTTCTAGGAGTATTATTTTCCTTATTCCAATCTAAACCTCCATGGAAATTGCTAGGACGAACTGCACTTCAAATATTTCTAGGAGTATTATTTTTTTATTCCAATCTAACCCTTCCATGGAAATTGCTAGGACGAACTGCATCTTCAAATATTTCTAGGAGTATTATTTTCCTTATTCCAATCTAACCCTTCCATGGAAATTGGTAGGACGAACTGCATCTTCAAATATTTCTAGGAGTATTATTTTCCTCATTCCAATCTAACCCTTCCCTGGAAATTGCTAGGACGAACTGCATCTTCAAATATTTCTAGAATTATTTTCCTATTCCAATCTAACCTTCCAAAAACTGCTAGGACGAACTGCATCTTCAAATATTTCTAGGAGTATTATTTTCCTTATTCCAATCTAACCTTCCATGGAAATTGCTAGGACGAACTGCATCTTCAAATATTTCTAGGAGTATTATTTTCCTTATTCAATCTAACCCTTCCATGGAAATTGCTAGGACGAACTGCTTCTTCAAATATTTCTAGGAGTATTATTTTTATTCATTCCAGCCTAAACCTACCATGGAAATTGCTAGGACGAACTGCTTCTTTTCAAATATTTCTAGGAGTATTATTTTCCTTATTCCAATCTAACACTTCCATGGAAATTGCTAGGACGAACTGCATCTTCAAATATTTCTAGGAGTATTTTTTTTATTCCAATCTAACCTTCCATGGAAATTGCTAACGAACTATTTATTCCGAATCTTCAAATATTTCTAGAGTATTATTTTCCTTATTCCATCTAACCTTCCATGGAAATTGCTAGGACGAACTGCATCTTCAAATATTTTCTAGGGAAATATTATTTTTCAAATATTCCAATATTATTTTCCTAACCCTAAACCTTCCATGAAATTGCTAGGACGAACTGCTTCTTCAAATATTTCTAGGAGTATTTGCTAGGACGAACTTTTTCAAATATTTTCTTATTCCAATCTAAACCTATTCATGGAAATTGCTAGGACGAACTGCATCTTCAAATATTTCTAGGAGTATTATTTTTCCTTATTCCAATCTAACCCTTCCATGGAAATTGCTAGGACGAACTGCTTCTTCAAATATTTCTAGGAGTATTATTTTCCCTATTCCAATCTAACACTTCCATGGAAATTGCTAGGACGAACTGCATCTTCAAATATTTCTAATCTAACCTACCATGGAAATTGTATTAAATTTTCCTTTATTTTCCTTATTCCAATCTAACCCTTCCATGGAAATTGCTAGGACGAACTGCATCTTCAAATATTTCTAGGAGTATTATTTTCCTTATTCCAATCTAACCCTTCCATGGAAATTGCTAGGACGAACTGCATCTTCAAATATTTCTAGAGTATTATTTTCCTGGAAATTATTCCAATCTTCCCTTCCTGGAAATTGCTAGGACGAACTGCTTCTTCAAATATTTCTAGGAGTATTATTTTTCCTATTCCAGCCTAAACCTACCATGGAAATTGCTAGGACGAACTGCTTCTTCAAATATTTCTAGGAGTATTATTTTCCTTATTCCAATCTAACACTACCATGGAAATTGCTAGGACGAACTGCATCTTCAAATATTTCTAGGAGTATTATTTTCCTTATTCCAATCTAACCCTTCCATGGAAATTGTTAGGACGAACTGCATCTTCAAATATTTCTAGGAGTTATTTTTTTTCCAATCTATTCCAAAATCTAACGAACTGCATCCAAATGGAGTATTATTTTCCTTATTCCAATCTAACCTTCCATGGACGAACTGCATCTTCAAATATTTCTAGGAGTATTATTTTCCTTTATTCCAATTCTAACCCTTCCATGGAAATTGCTAGGACGAACTGCATCTTCAAATATTTCTAGAGTATTATTTTCCTATTCCAATCTAAACCTACCATGGAAATTGCTAGGACGAACTGCATCTTCAAATATTTCTACGAGTATTATTTTCCTTATTCCAATCTAACCCTTCCATGGAAATTGCTAGGATGAACTGCATCTTCAAATATTTCTAGGAGTATTATTTTCCTTATTCCAATCTAACCCTTCCATGGAAATTGCTAGGACGAACTGCTTCTTCAAATATTTCTAGAAGTATTATTTTCCTATTCCAATCTAACCCTTCCATGGAAATTGCTAGGACGAACTGCATCTTCAAATATTTCTAGAGTATTATTATTTTCCTTATTCCAATCTAAACCTTCCATGGAAATTGCTAGGACGAACTGCTTCTTCAAATATTTCTAGGAGTAGTATTTTTCCTATTCCAATCTAACCTTCCATGGAAATTGCTAGGACGAACTGCATCTTCAAATATTTCTAGGAGTATTATTTTCCTTATTCCAATCTAAACCCATGGAAATTGCAGGACGAACTGCATCTTCAAATATTTCTAGGAAATTTTCTTATTCCACCCAAACCTTCCATGGAAATTGAACGAACTGCATCTTCAAATATTTCTAGGAGTATTTTTCCTTATTTTCCTTATTCCGAACTGCTTCTTCATCTAACCTATTCCATGGAAATTGCTAGGACGAACTGCATTCTTCAAATATTTCTAGGAGTATTATTTTTCTTATTCCAATCTAACCCTTCCATGGAAATTGCTAGGACGAACTGCATCTTCAAATATTTCTAGGAGTATTATTTTCCTTATTCCAATCTAACCCTTCCATGGAAATTGCTAGGACGAACTGCATCTTCAAATATTTCTAGGAGTATTATTTTCCTTATTCCAATCTAACCCTTCCATGGAAATTGCTAGGACGAACTGCATCTTCAAATATTTCTAGGAGTATTATTTTCCTTATTCCAATCTAACCCTTACATGGAAATTGCTAGGACGAACTGCATCTTCAAATATTTCTAGGAGTATTATTTTCCTCATTCCAATCTAACCCTTCCATGGAAATTGCTAGGACGAACTGCATCTTCAAATATTTCTAGGAGTATTATTTTCCTCATTCCAATCTAACCCTTCCCTGGAAATTGCTAGGACGAACTGCTTCTTCAAATATTTCTAGGAGTATTATTTTTCCTATTCCAGCCTAAACCTACCATGGAAATTGCTAGGACGAACTGCTTCTTCAAATATTTCTAGGAGTATTATTTTCCTTATTCCAATCTAACACTACCATGGAAATTGCTAGGACGAACTGCATCTTCAAATATTTCTAGGAGTATTATTTTCCTTATTCCAATCTAACCCTTCCATGGAAATTGCTAGGACGAACTGCATCTTCAAATATTTCTAGGAGTATTATTTTCCTTATTCCAATCTAACCCTTCCATGGAAATTGCTAGGACGAACTGCATCTTCAAATATTTTTCTATTTCAATCTAACCCTACCATGGAAACTGTATTATTTTTCTAGGATTCCATTCTAATCCCTTCCATGGAAATTGCTAGGACGAACTGCATCTTCAAATATTTCTAGGAGTATTATTTTCCTATTCCAATCTAACCTTCCATGGAAATTGCTAGGACGAACTGCTTCTTCAAATATTTCTAGGAGTATTATTTTCCTTATTCCAATCTAAACCTTCCCATGGAAATTGCTAGGACGAACTGCATCTTCAAATATTTCTAGGAGTATTATTTTCCTTATTCCAATCTATTCCGAACTGCATCTTCAAATATTTCTAGGAGTATTATTTTCCTTATTCCAATGGAAAAATTGCTAGGACGAACTGCATCTTCAAATTATTTTTCTAGGAAATTGAGGACGAACTGCATTATTTTCCTTTATTCCAATCTAACCCTTCCATGGAAATTGCTAGGACGAACTGCATCTTCAAATATTTCTAGGAGTATTATTTTCCTTATTTAACCCTTCCATGGAAATTATTCGAACTGCTTCTTCAAATATTTCTAGGAGTATTATTTTCCATTCCAATCTAACCTACCCATGGAAATTGCTAGGACGAACTGCATCTTCAAATATTTCTAGGAGTATTATTTTTCTTATTCCAATCTAAACCCTTCCATGGAAATTGCTAGGACGAACTGCATCTTCAAATATTTCTAGGAGTATTATTTTCCTATTCCAATCTAACCCTTCCATGGAAATTGCTAGGACGAACTGCATCTTCAAATATTTCTAGGAGTATTATTTTCCTTATTCCAATCTAACACTACCATGGAAATTGCTAGGACGAACTGCATCTTCAAATATTTCTAGGAGTATTATTTTCCTTATTCCAATCTAACCCTTCCATGGAAATTGCTAGGACGAACTGCATCTTCAAATATTTCTAGGAGTATTATTTTTCTTATTCCAATCTAACCCTTCCATGGAAATTGCTAGGACGAACTGGATCTTCAAATATTTCTAGGAGTATTATTTTCCTTATTCCAATCTAACCTTCCAACTGCAAAATATTTCTAGGAGTATTATTTTCCTCATTCCAATCTAACCCTTCCATGGAAATTACTAGGACGAACTGCAAATATTTCTAGGAGTATTATTTTCAAATAAACCTTTCTAGGAACTGTATTAAATTTTCTAGGAGTATTATTTTTCATTCCAATGGAAATTGCTAGGACGAACTGCATTTTCTTCAAATATTTCTAGGAGAACTATCTTCAAATTATTATTTTCCTATTCCAATCTAACCCTTCCATGGAAATTGCCGAACTGCTTCTTCAAATATTTCTAGGAGTATTATTTTTCCCCAATCTAAACCTACCATGGAAATTGCTAGGACGAACTGCTTCTTCAAATATTTCTAGGAGTATTATTTTCCTTATTCCATTCCTACCATGGAGATTATTTCATTCCAATCTAACCTATGGAAATTGCTAGGACGAACTGCATCTTCAAATATTTCTAGGAGTATTATTTTCCATGATGGAAATTGCTAGGACGAACTGCATCTTCAAATATTTCTAGGAGTATTATTTTCCTTATTCCAATCTAACCCTTCCATGGAAATTGCTAGGACGAACTGCATCTTCAAATATTTCTAGGAGTATTATTTTCCTTATTCCAATCTAACCCTTCCATGGAAATTGCTAGGGACGAACTGCATCTTCAAATATTTCTAGGAGTATTATTTTCTTTCCAATCTAACCCTTCCTGGAAATTGCTAGGACGAACTGCTTTTCAAATATTTCTAGGAGTATTATTTTCCTATTCCAATCTAACACTACCATGGAAATTGCTAGGACGAACTGCTTCTTCAAATATTTCTAGGAGTATTATTTTTCCTATTCCAGCCTAAACCTACCATGGAAATTGCTAGGACGAACTGCTTCTTCAAATATTTCTAGGAGTGTTATTTTCCTTATTCCAATCTAACACTACCATGGAGATTGCTAGGTCGAACTGCATCTTCAAATATTTCTAGGAGTATTATTTTCCTTATTCCAATCTAACCCTTCCATGGAAATTGCTAGGACGAACTGCATCTTCAAATATTTCTAGGAGAACTATTATTTTCCTTATTCCAATCTAACCCTTCCATGGAAATTGCTAGGACGAACTGCATCTTCAAATATTTCTAGGAGTATTATTTTCCTCATTCCAATCTAACCCTTCCATGGAAATTGCTAGGACGAACTGCATCTTCAAATATTTCTAGGAGTATTATTTTCCTTATTCCAATCTAACACTACCATGGAGATTGCTAGGTCGAACTGCATCTTCAAATATTTCTAGGAGTATTATTTTCCTTATTCCAATCTAACCCTTCCATGGAAATTGGTAGGACGAACTGCATCTTCAAATATTTCTAGGAGTATTATTTTCCTCATTCCAATCTAACCTTCCATGGAAATTGCTAGGACGAACTGCATCTTCAAATATTTCTAGGAGTATTATTTTTTTATTCCAATCTAACCCTTCCATGGAAATTGCTAGGACGAACTGCATCTTCAAATATTTCTAGGAGTATTATTTTTCCTATTCCAATCTAAAATTGCTAGGACGAACTGCTTCTTCAAATATTTCTAGGAGTATTATTTTCCTTATTCCAATCTAAACCTACCATGGAAATTGCTAGGACGAACTGCATCTTCAAATATTTCTAGGAGTATTATTTTTTATTCCAATCTATTCCAATTGCTAACGAACTGCTCTTCAAATATTTCAGGAGTATTATTTCCTTATTCCAATCTAACCCTTCCATGGAAATTGCTAGGACGAACTGCATCTTCAAATATTTCTAGGAGTATTATTTTCCTTATTCCAATCTAACCCTTCCAAATTGCTAGGAAATTGGAGTATTATTTTTCTATTCCAGGGAAATTGCTAGGACGAACTGCATCTTCAAATATTTCTAGGAGTATTATTTTCCTTATTCCAATCTAATGGAAATTGCCTATCTTCAAATATTTCTGAGTATTATTTTCCTTATTCCAATCTAACCCTTCCATGGAATTGCTAGGACGAACTGCATCTTCAAATATTTCTAGGAGTATTATTTTCCCTTATTCCAATCTAACCCTTCCATGGAAATTGCTAGGACGAACTGCATCTTCAAATATTTCTAGGAGTATTATTTTCCTTATTCCAATTAACCAAATTGCTAACGAACTGCATCTTCAAATATTTCTAGGAGTATTATTTTCCTTATTCCAATCTAACCCTTCCATGGAAATTGCGAAACTGCATCTTCAAATATTTCTAGGAGTATTATTTTCCTTATTCCAATCTAACCCTTCCATGGAAATTGCTAGGACGAACTGCATCTTCAAATATTTCTAGGAGTATTATTTTCTTATTCCAATCTAACCCTTCCATGGAAATTGACGAACTGCAGGACGAACTTCCATGGAAATTGGTAGGACGAACTGCATCTTCAAATATTTCTAGGAGTATTATTTTCCTCATTCCAATCTAACCCTTCCCTGGAAATTGCTAGGTCGAACTGCTTCTTCAAATATTTCTAGGAGTATTATTTTTCCTATTCTAGCCTAAACCTACCATGGAAATTGCTAGGACGAACTGCATCTTCAAATATTTCTACGAGTATTATTTTCCTTATTCCAATCTAACCCTTCCATGGAAATTGCTAGGATGAACTGCATCTTCAAATATTTCTAGGAGTATTATTTTCCTCCTTATTCCAATCTAACCCTTCCATGGAAATTGCTAGGACGAACTGCATCTTCAAATATTTCTAGGAGTATTATTTTCCTTATTCCAATCTAACCCTTCCATGGAAATTGCTAGGACGAACTGCATCTTCAAATATTTCTAGGAGTATTATTTTCCTCATTCCAATCTAACCCTTCCCTGGAAATTGCTAGGACGAACTGCTTCTTCAAATATTTCTAGGAGTATTATTTTTCTTATTCCAGACTAAACCTACCAAGGAAATTGCTAGGACGAACTGCTTCTTCAAATATTTCTAGGAGTATTATTTTTCCTATTCCAGCCTAAACCTACCATGGAAATTGCTAGGACGAACTGCTTCTTCAAATATTTCAAATTTTCCTTATTTCTAACACTACCATGGAGTTATTATTTTCAAATATTTCTAGGAGTATTCCAATCTAACCCTTCCATGGAAATTGCTAGGACGAACTGCATCTTCAAATATTTCTAGGAGTATTATTTTCCTTATTCCAATCTAACCTTCCATGGAAATTGCTAGGACGAACTGCAAATCTTATTATTTTCTTATTCCAATAAATTTCGAACTGCATCTTCAAATATTTCTAGGAGGAGTATTATTTTCCTCATTCCATCTAACCCTTCCATTGAAATTGCTAGGGACGAACTGCTTCTTCAAATATTTCTAGAGTATTATTTTTCCTATTCCAATCTAAACCTACCATGGAAATTGCTAGGACGAACTGCATTTCTTCAAATATTTCTAACACCTTCCCATGAAATTGTATTAAATTTTCCTTATTCCAATCTAACCCTACCATGGAAATTGCTAGGACAAACTGCATCTTAAAATATTTCTAGGAGTATTATTTTCCTTATTCCAATCTAACCCTTCCATGGAAATTGCTAGGATGAACTGCATCTTCAAATATTTCTAGGAGTATTATTTTCCTTTTTCCTTATTCCAATCTAACCCTTCCATGGAAATTGCTAGGATGAACTGCATCTTCAAATATTTCTAGGAGTATTATTTTCCTTATTCCAATCTAACCCTTCCATGGAAATTGCTAGGACGAACTGCTTCTTCAAATATTTCTAGGAGTATTATTTTCCTTATTCCAATCTAACACTACCATGGAAATTGCTAGGACGAACTGCATCTTCAAATATTTCTAGGAGTATTATTTTCCCAATTATTCCATGAAATTGTAACCCTTCCAAATATTTCTAGGAAATTGCTAGGACGAACTGCATCTTCAAATATTTCTAGGAGTATTATTTTCCTTATTCCAATCTAACTCTTCCATGGAAACAAACAGCAAACAGGCTCTTTTCGTGAACCTCTGCCCTATGGAATCGACTCCCAAAAGTTTATTTCCCAGATCACCGAGTGTAATCAAATCTAGAGTCATGCGTTATCATACGCTCCTATCCGTATAAATTAGCCCTTAACATACCACTCTACCTCGAGTGGATCCCTGGCCTAATACAGGGTAGACTTTCTAAAAAAAAGAGAATGGAAGAGTAATGGTTAGAAGAATATAAGGCGCAAAAAAGCGAACGTGAAAGCGGTACTTTAGGAACGAGGCGTCTGTTTTTGGCGTAACAATGAAGATTTGAGATATTTTGAAAGTTTCAAGCAATACAAGATTAAAACTAAGAGCGCTGAACAAAATATTATTACCAAAAGATCAAAACTTCCCCGACGTTAGTAAGGATCGAAACAGATTTACAAACAATATCCAAGTATTGCACGATCTTTCGACAAGCAGGCACATCCGAGACTGCTCATAACAGGGAAACAAATTATTTTAAGCAGCTTATATTTAACAGATCGCGACAGCTATTAGGGAGATGTTATTAAACATACTTTAATGTTTAAAAAATTCTTCAATATTATTAATTTTTAGGTAATAAACATTATAACATATCAGAAATATCTATATACACATTTTTTACGTATTTATGTTTATTTTTTAAGTTTTATCAAAAACGACATTCCTGTACATGTAGTTATGGATAATATTATACATTAATTACTATTTTATTTAATTACTAACTATTTGTATGTAGCTGTTAACATTAATAGCTATCTGTTGATTTGTTAAAATTTTGGAATAATGAAATAATAAAAATTTAAATTTCATCTCTCTGATAGATGTTGCCATTATGTTCTTTAAGACTTAATCTCATCCTGCACAGATAGGTACTTTAATCTCATAAGGTTTCGTTACAATCAAAAACCGAACTATTTTTCGCGCTGACTCACATTCAGTAACAAGAATTTCCTGTTTCTAAGCGCATCCGTCCCTCAGGGCTACTAGCGAGCCCCTATTCCAGATGTCTGATGTCTCGTTGATTCTGCCACTCCGCTGACAGGAACATAGTTTCTGGGAGAGAGCACATAACTTGGCGTGATCAGTTTTTCAAAAAGCCCAATGTTTTGTTTAAAAAGAGCACATCCTGATGAAAAAGACCCCAAACTAGATAAACATTTTTTGTATCGTCTTAATGTTTATGTTATTATTAAGAGAAAAAATCAAAATATTTTTTGATTATTTAAAAAAAAAAAATTGTAATCCTTCCTAGCACGTCTGAAATTTTAGGTTAATGTCGGGTTGGAATTTAATAAAAAATCGATGGCTTATATTCTTCAACGTCTTCTGTTTTTAAATAATATAATCACAAATTTACACAGATGTCGAATTTTCGAGTTTTCATATAATTAAGGGTGAAATAAGAGATCTAAATATATATATATATATATATATATATATATATATATATATATATTATATATATATAGATTAAGACAATGTTATAGATAGATAGAAACAGAATGAGGTAGATATATAAATATGAACAAAATGAGATAGATCGATAGATAGATAGTAAAGTATCCCATAAGTTCTGTCCGAATTTTAACTTTTTGTTAAAATAAATGAAATTTAAAGAGTATTTTATAATATCCAATGGAGCTGAACATTATGTTTAGAAGCATTTAAACTGATCAAATTTTATTTCAGAGAACAATAAAATTAAATTTTGTTTGATTAAAACCCTGCATGGAATACCCAAGAATCATTTGAGGCACATAATGCTTTATGAGTTCAAGAAAGGAAACTCAGCAGCCGAAGTGGCTAGAAACATTCACTCAGTTTATGGAGAGGAATGTGTGAATGAAAGAAATTGCAGAAGATGGTTTGCAAAATTCAGAGGTTGAGATTTCACACTTGAAGATTAAGATCGAACCGGACGTCCAGTTGAGTTTGATGAAAAGCTTCTTGAAGCAGCGCTTGAAGAAAATCATGCAATATCAGTTGAGGAATTGGCAGTGGTTCTCAGTTCAAACCATACAACTGTTCATCGTCATCTTCAACAACTTGGAAAAGTTCCTAAACTTGGAAAATGGGTGCCTCATGAATTGTCTGAAAAGAACCTCGAATCTCGAGTTGATATCTGCTTTTCTCTCCATTCTCGCCAACTTGTTTCACCTTTTTTGGATAGACTTGTGACTGGCGACGAAAAATGGATCTTTTATCGAAATGTTAAGCGTCATAGACAGTGACTTGGTAAAGGGGAAGGACCCCAGCCACAGCCGAGAATGGAACTTCATGGGCAAAAGGTTCTTCTTTCAATCTGGTGGGATCGCCAAGGAATAATTCACTTTGAATTCTTACCACCTAATGCAACAATTAATGCTCAAATATACTGTCATCAATTAGAGCGTTTGAACCAAGCTTTGAGGGAAAAAAAAGACCTGCTCTAATGAATCGAAAAAGGGTGATGTTTCATCAGGACAATGCGCGATCCCGCACAGCGAGAATCACGACAGAAAAGATCGAAGAACTTGGTTGGGAGAAAATTCGTCATCCATCTTATTCTCCCGATCTTGCTCCTTCAGACTACCATTTGATTCGTAGCTTACAGAATAATTTGGAAGAAACAGCTTTTGTAATACAGGAAGAGGTTAAAACTAACATTTGTTAGTTCTTCGAATCTGCTATAAAGTTAGAGATTCTTGATAAAATCCAAAGATTAAACTGCAATGTTATCGGTCCTGACCTGGCATCTCGGCTTTAGTGCATTTCCTATGTCTTTTATTGTCCTCGCTCCTTAACATTAGCTTTTCTCATATTATCTAACACACAGTAATCCCCTTAGCGCCTTAGTGGCTTTAGTGCCTTGCTTTGGGGGAATTCAAATGAATCGTTATCTTCTGTCTTCTTAATACTTCTTCTTTTATTGACCTTTGTCCTTATTAGTTTTCTCATATTCTCTAACACTCAATAACCTCTTTGGGTCTTAGTGACTTTAGTACATTGCTTTTCGCTTTATGTCTTTGGTTCCCCCTTTTTTTAGTTTAACGTCATGAATTAACATTTCCCTATTTTTCTGTGTATGTATGTATTTATAAGTCTACCATTCGCCCATGCATTGAATATTGCTGCCATCTCTAGTCTGGTACTTCTGCTATGTATCTAGAGATTCTAGAGTGAAACAATCCAAAGAATAACCTTCAATATTATTGGTCCTGGCCTGGCATCTCGGCTTTCTAACTGCCGTAACATAGCTTCCATGTGTCGTTTCTACGAATAATTTGTTAATGTATATTTAAATCTTAAGATTGTTCCATTTTAAATTACCTTACCTATTTAAAAAAAAATTGGAAATTTCAAAAGTCAACGTGAATAGGTTTCATTTTATTATCAGGATAAGCTTTTAAAACAATTTATAATCAAAAGCTTACAGTATTTTGCTCAACTTTCAACACATTTTTGCATATGTTTCTAACTCGACTAATTATTAGAGACGTCTGTACGGTTATATGCTTGTAATAATATCAGAAACATATATATATATATATATATATATATATATATATATATATATATATATATATATATATATATATATATATATATATAAAAATAGTATAAATTTAATATTAAAAATATTAAATAATATTAAAAAAAATATTAAAAAAAAAAAAAAAAAACTCAACAACAAGGGTTGGGGAAGCAACAGGTTTCGCTCCCGCTCATCAGGCTTCCACCGTCAGGCATACAAACATATATATATATATATGCGTAATTTTTTTTTTTTTTTTTTTTTTTCACCTATTCACATTGTACATTTCTCTGTTTTAATATTGAATCTCCTGTGGAAGCCTGACGAGCGGGAGCGAAACCGGTTGCTTCCCCCCCCTTGTTGTTGAGTTTTTATTTTTTTATTATTTAATATTGTTTTAATATGTCTTGTAATATTAAATTTTATACTTTTATTTCGATCATTAAATTTTGTACCTACAAAAATATCTTTAAATATATATATATATATATATATATATATATATACTTGACATGTGATATTCAGAAAGCTTCTTCACGATTAACGTTCCTTTATGATACCTATACTATGAATTTAAGCGCAGTACTAGATTGGCTGCAAGGTCTCATCATTTTATAGTTGAAATAGATAGTTTATTTCCATCCTTCTTTACCTTCTTTTTCTTTTTCCTTCATTTCTTTATTTCTATCTTTCTATCATTTTCTCTCTCTCTCTCCTTCCTTCGTTCCTTCATTCTTTCCTTTATTTCTTTCCTTGAATGGATCTTGCTTTCTCTCATTTGTTTGTTTTTTTTTGTTCTTTCCTTCGTTTCTTTCTTGCTTTCTTTCTCTCATTTCCATCTTTTTTTCTTTCTTTCTATTTTTCTTTCTTTCTTTATTTTTTCCTCATTTTCGTCTTTCTTTATTCTTCCTTTCTTTCATTCCTTCTTTCTTTCTTTCCTTCTCTCTTTCTGTCTTTCTTTTCTTCTTTCTTTCTATTCTTCTTTCTTTCTTTCTTTCCGCCATTTTCTTCTTTCTTTCTTTCTTTCCGCCATTTTCTTCTTTCTTTCTTTCTTTCTTTCTCTCTTTTCTTCTTACTTTCTTTCTTTCTTTTATTTTTCCCTCATTACTTACATTCAATTTTGTCTTTCTTTTCCTGTCTATCGAACTTTCTTTGTTTCCTTCTCTCTTTTTTCTTTGTTTCCTTCTCTGCTTTTGTCGCCGTCTTTCTTCCATTCTTTCTTATTTTCTTTCTTTTGTTTACTTTTTTTATTCTTTTGTTAGTTCCTTCGTTATTTCTTTCTTTTGCCCCTTCTTTTTTTCCTTCTGTCTTTCTTTTGCACATTTCATACAATCCGAGGCAAAAGATAGCTTCAAAGGCTGTAAATATTGTTGGCGCCATACAAATTCCTCTCTCATTCAGAGCAACGTGTTGTCGTATATCGTACGATTTCGATGATACAGATTTGATTTCAGACGATCTCATATCGGTCATGATTTGCTTCCTCAAATAATCCGCCTTCTCTATGGCCAGTACAATTCTCTTTAAAATGAGCTTTACGATCACAGCAGCATCCATTCTAACCGACACCAATGGATAACAAACATAAAAGTCAGTTGCACAAACACTGACATTGGCACGATGTATAAAAGTTATAGAGTTATGTCCCTGATTAGATAAAAGTTACAAATCTTGGATATAATATTTGAGTGGAACGCTTAGAACTGTCCTTGTTATCTTTACTGAGTACCTGATTCTGCCTGCAATGCGCCTACCTTTACGAAAACAAGATCACACCAAAAATGGAATATTTTATGCCGGAGCAGTTACACATACCATATACCCAAGAATGAACCATCGGCGTTGCCTTCGTATTCTGTTAGAACGATGGAAGTTCTGTTTTTACTAACAACCGCAGCTTCGTGGAACAAGCTCCTGGGGGTATGCTTTCTAAGTTACTTCAAACTTAGCTTCTTTAAGCCTAGGGTTAATCCTTTTAAATTGCCATTGATACCTCCACTTTTTACGTACAGTAACCTCAATCAACAACCCTATATCTTGAGTGGCTCATGCGCCTTCTGTTATTTAAACGATAAGTAAAAAAGAAATAAAGAAGTAGTAATAATTGTTGTAACCTACAAAAGTTTACTGAATGAGAAATAATCCAAACGGAGGTTGGAAATGAAATTGTAATCTTTATAACATCAACAAAATAAAATACTCGCCTGCGGCGTGAAGTAGGTAAACCACTGCTAGTGGTGGACTACGTAGACAGCATATTACCCCCAATTACAATAGTGTCCAACTTATTTATGAGGGTTGGAACATACTCATTAGTGTTCATACGTACGATATATAACACCCAACTTTTTTAGATTTACTCTGCACAGAATCAATATCTCATACTCATCGCCAAAATTTTGTAACCAAGAAAAGGTTACTGAATTAGGAATAGCCAAAATGGTAATAAGGTGGTTTGATTCAATGGGCATGGAATGGTGGCTCTTAACCGTGAAGTTTTAAGACTAGAAGAACTAAGGGGTGTAGACCAATTGAACAGTTTCCATGGAATTAGCAGTAGAGTCGCGAGAAGCTTGCGTCTTCTTGTCTGTGAGATAAGGGGGGGTTAAGAATATCATCCACAAGGACACGGAGACGCTTTTGAACTCTATTCAAAGTATAAAGCGAAGACTGGGCAGCAGAACTCCATTTTTGGCCTGACCTGGATGTGCTTTCATCCCTGGTGCTTCGACCACGTGAATTTAAGCGCGCTACAAGATTGGCCAGTAGAGTTCACCGTGTTACTGTTTAAATTCTAAGATTGCCACCGTCTGTTATGTTCGTTTCGTCTGTGGAACTCCGTACCAATTTACTGCTTGCTTGCCATCTACAATATTAAAAGAAATTAACGTCAATTGCCATCTTCTGTCTTTCCGAAACCTGTTCTTTTATTCTCACAAAAGTCTTCTCATTCTCTTTTATTCCCAGTAACCCGTTGTGGCTTAGTGGCATTATCGCCATCTTCTGTTTTCCTGAACCCTGTTTTTTTATTGTTACTTCTCCTCACTAAACTCTTCTCATTCTCTTTCAGTCTCAGTAATCCCTTGCGTTATAATGCCTTTATCGCTTTGCTTGGGGTGACCCCCCCCCAAAAAAAACAGGAAAAACAAAACAATGAAGAAAAACCAAAAATACGTATAAATATTGAGAAGACTTGTCATTTGACTTTTAGAGTAAGCCATGAAATAATAGTTATTCAATGCCATTGACGATTTTGGACGTAGGGAATCCGGAGTCCAGACAAATTTTCTATTTAACACAAATGAATTACCATAAATTAGTACGAAAGATAATGGGTAGTAACAAGCTAGCATTTGTTTTAGACTGGTTGTCATACAAATTCTTGTCAGTCAAATCATCACTACTATTTCACCCATAGCTGGAGGCACGGGCAAGGGGTACATTAATACTTTATTGTACCCTGCTTGCAAACCAAACCATTTTACCCTTCTATTTAATTAATACCTGGGAAGTTTCCAATCTATTCTGCTATGTAAACTGTATAACTGGGGGCAGGGAAATGGATTCATGCCTTTTGCATGGCCGTTTTGATGGAGAGAATGCAATATACTAAGTTAAACTTTGAATATTTAACCGATAATCTTTACAGTACCTGAAAATCGAATCTGGTGCTACTGGGATGATATTTATGTTTTTATGGCATGAAAAGACTTTATGGAGTGATATGACTATGGCCTCATTTATATGACAATGGGGTGCTATGGCTTCATGGCTGATATGATATCATGGGAATGATTTTTGTGACTTTATGGAGTGATATTTGTGACTTTATGGGATGATATGATATTATGGGAGTGACATCTGCGACTTGATTGGGTCACTTGAGTTTATATAGAAATATGACATCGTGGAGTGATATGATTATATGACGTGATATTTATCACTTTATGCGGTGACATGTCTTTATGGCGTGATATGATCTTCGAATTAATCACTCACTGAGTAATAATATTTAATACGCCCCCATAAAAAAGGTTATAGAATCATTGTACTGTACTTCTTTCTTAGCAGAATAGTAAATCTGTTCAACTCAATAAGCTAATATTGTTGCAAACACACAGTTCTTCATATATGAAAACTCACTTTACGTATGTTATTGTTCCTTGACTCGCGTCGACAGGCAGAAAACTCCAAAAGAACACGGGGTACTATTGAACCGATTCACGCAAACATATTTCTAAAATTACAAATGTTCTCTGAAACAGTTCGTAGATTGTAGATTTGTTCCCCTAATAACAATTATAATAAATTTTAAATCAAATCAGCCCCTTTATGAATTTTATTTAGTGCGACGCACACGTGCCAACCAAAAGAAGAAAGAAAACTAAAATAATATATATATATATATATATATATATATAAACAAATACAAAAAATTATTAAAATATTTGAAGCATACTTACATAATTTTTTTATTAATTCTACCGACAAAAAACTTTGCAGATGTAAAGAAAGAACCGGTTAAAAAAAGGAATTAATCTCTCTCTGGTCGTGACATGTGCTTGGTAACGATTGCCAGTTTTAAGACTCTCTTATGGAAGATTAGTTACAAATTCCCAGAGTGACTATTTTAATAGTTATGCCATGAGTGAATAAACTTTCATATTCCATGGGCCAATAATTCTACACACAAGTTCTCGTACGCCATGCAAAACTTGAATTCTCCATAATCCTTGTAAAAATATTTATATAAATATATTTAGCATTTTCATAAAATTTATCGATATAATATAAAAACAAGAAAAGCCTTCCTTTCCTTTTAATGAGAACTTTGAGTCTAGCTTTGATATTGCCCAAATTTTCCCACTTAGAACTAAATTAGTGACTACCACCCGAGGGGAATAATTTTAATCTTGTTCCGTCAATCATGGTTTCGTTTTGTTCTTTTAAACAATTTACACCTTAAAATTCTTGCTTACTTTTGCAAATGGTTCACCAAGAGGAAGTTTTTAGAAACAAATTAATAACGTCAAAAACATTTGATATTATCAAATAAGAGATTTCTTAATGTTTAAACTCTTCGGAATATTTCCCATCTTTATTGTCTTATTCACGATGTTTCAGCCGTTGTGCGGCCTTCTTCAGGTGATATAAGGTGGATTTTCTAACCAAACCTTTTATTTCGTCCACGTGCCTTGTATTTTCTGGGTAACGTCGTTTCAGTTTTCTATCTTTAGTAACTCAACTCTCCGATTTTTTGTTCATCTCTGCTGTGGATTGAACTCACAACTCTTCGAGTAAAGTCACTGGATTACTTCAATTACCTACTGGGTCATACGTCCTTGTGTATGGATATTTGTGACATATAAACCTAATGTCTCAGTAATGTCTGTATTACTGGTTCCCATATTGTATTCTTATCTATGTTTGACCGGAAAAGGAGATTTCTTTGTACCACCTTAAGAAGGTCAGAGCGTACAACGGCCGAAACTTCATGAATATCACAATTAAGATGAAGACAATAGTCCGAAGAATGTAAATCGTTCAAATAGTTACAATACCTTATCTCAGAAATATTGACATATCCTGAAGAAATCCAGAGCGTACAACGACCGAAACGTCATGAATATCACAATAAAGATGAGAACAATAGTTCGAATAGTGTAAATAATGTGGATAGTTAAAATACCACATCTAAGAAATATAGACATATCCCGAAGAAGACCGGGGCGTACAACAGGTCGAAACCTCGTGGATATGTCAACAAAGATGAGGAAAACAGTCCGAACCATGTAAATAGTTACAATACCTCATCTGAGAAATATAGACAGATATTGGAGGGATTTGATCTTTTTACAGTCTTATTTACACATTTATTCTATTTGCCGTGTCCTTTCCAGAAGATGGCGATAATGGCTTTCCTCAATTTCCTGTCCTTCCTAGATCTTAATAAATGCTATTTTTTTTTATTATTTCTCCAAATCTCAAAATATAGGATAGGCATCTATTGACCTTAGAATAAAGGTTTTTTTTTCTTTGATTTTGTTTAGAGGCATATCAACTTGTATGGGTTATATAATATCACAATCTATATGTTTTGTACGCAATTGTATACCTTTAACTACAGATAAAATATATTTTTGGCCATTTTGCTATAAAATGTATTGTTGGTAATTATACTATAAAATGTATTGCTGGTCATTTTGCTTTACATAGGTATTGTTGGTCATTTTACTATAAAAAGGGGTTTTTATACTATCATAATGTTCTGTTTCTGTTTGGGGGTTCACCATTTATCCATAGCTGAGAACCCTAACAGGTGCTACTACACGGATTTTTGGTAGACTTTGGTAGACAACAGCAATTAAGGGGTTATTACATATTCCTCAAAACCGATTAGAAGGGGTGATATGCGTGTTTTACGTTGTATTTTTTAAAATTTTTTTGTCGTTATATTTGGGAATACAGTTTGATTTCTTTAAGAAATAATAGGATATTATATGGATTAATGTCATGAAAGAGTTCTTTCATGTTGGCTGGTCGGTTGATTTTGTGTAACGGCATATCAGCATTTCTATGGGTTATTTAATGCCGAAATTTAAATATTTAGAACACAATTTTATGACTTCAACTAAGTATGTTACAGTATTCGTACGTTTCATTGGAGTAACGTCCATCGCAGGCAATGGCTCGAGGACAACTAATCAACAGTCGAGGCAGTAGTGTATGGGCGTGATGAAAATTTGATGCCATCACGGATGGCGCAATATTTTTGAATGCTAAACAAATTTCATCACCCCGAAAATAAATTCATATTGCATACGACTTAATCTGAAGAAAAAATAGAAATCGATTACACCGTGTCATTGCAGTGGGTCTAAAATTGACCGTATGGTGAATGAAAGGAAACTAAATTGGTTGTTTCAATTAATTTGCACAAGAACGTATATTTGTGTTACTTTCATATCTAGGTTGGTGCATTCGCGGATAAAATTCTAATTCAATATTCGTTTTTTTTTTTTTTCAGCTAACCAACGTTTATATTGAACTCGAGTTTTAATTATCTTGTTCTCCGTTTTTGATTTTTTCCCCTTTGTGTGCGTGTAGACATATGTGCGGGTGTGTTTTTGTCTGTATTGCTTTTGCTTCTGTTACAAACTGAAGCCAGCTCTAATTTCACCACAGATCAAGGCAAATACATGGCATAAAAGAACATCGACATTACAAAAACAGCCAAGATAGCCCTCACCCGCAAAAAAAAAAAAAATCAGTTCCTCGCTTGGCTTTCGTTCTGTTTGAGGATTTTGTCTGTTATCTCTCCGCTTCATTGACCTGAACGTCCAACAAATAACACATCATCCGTTTCTTTACATTTATTCGTGTTTTGATTTCTTTATTTCTTCAAGACTAATGTAATAACGGAAATAGTTCATGGTTCCTTTGCATTGCCAAGACTAAAATCATTTCATTCGTCCATTGACACTATTCTGATTCGTGGGGAATGTAGCCGGTTATTGCTCGTCTGGTAAAGAAGTTTTAAATTTAACGATTAATGTACAAGAATTTCTGCTTTCTCTATTAATTTATGTATTACGTAATGATCGTCACATACAAGTGCTATATCTCAGTCTATCTATCTATCTATCTATCTATCTATCTATCTCAGTTCGCTCATGTATATATATTAAAGTTTATTTATCTATCTATCTCGGTCTGAAAATCTTTCTGTCTCTCCCTCCTTCTCTCTCTCTCCCTCTATACACATGCTCAAGGAAAAGAAAATGCTATGCAAGACAGAGAAAAAGAAATTGCCAGGAGGCTCTTGAATAACACAGCAGAATAAATTAGGGATATTTGCATGCAAAAAAAAAATTATAGCTAATATGGAACCTGGATGACACTCATATTCGGACAAAAAGGGGGAAAAAAACGAAAAATAAAACAATTCATATTTATGGCGTAAATTCCGATGAGGATAAAGATTGAACCTGGGCTCTTCTTTATTGACCGTGAACTTACAAATATTTATATTCAAGAGCAAAAATTTGAATTTAAGAACATTCAACTGACTTCGTAAATATGTAAATGGCTTCATATATATATATATATATATATATATATATATATATATATATATATATATATATATATATATATATATATATATATATATATATATATATATATATATATATATATATATATACACATATATATATATATATATATATATATAAACAATACGATTTCGACTAGAAAATACCCCATCTACAAAATCATCTGTTGGTGAGTAATTTCCATTTCTCGGTTTATTCCTGGGTTCGTTGATGATATATGGTGAATATATGTGCGTGTGTGTGTGTGTGTACAAATTTTTCCTAGGTATCTGGTAGGGTCACTGTAACGCTTATGCTGCTATAACACGTAGAAGTCAATTCAGGTATTAGTTTAATATTGCTGCTACACATCTCTATGCCGTAGGTTTCTCTTCTGATTTATTATTCTTCGTTGTAGTAAACGGATTAGTTGTATTCGCCTCAACAATGTTATTAGAATTGATTGATTTTGTTGTTGATAAACCTTTAGAAAGATTGTTACTTTTATAAAATACAGTCTTTAGACGATGTTATAACATCAACTGTCAAAATGGGGAAGTTTATAAAGGATACTGGATGACAATGAATTTTCCCCTGGAAACCAAAGAGAAATTTGAATAATTTCTATTTCACTGATTTTCTGTCGATAAATCTATAAATGCGAACAGACAATCGAATGAAAAAAGGAACAAAGAAAATACACAAAAAATAGATTTTCCAAACGTAAATCTTTTTAAAAAAATATATAAAAAGAACCTTGAAGAAATAATCAAAAGCGTAACCCGAGTTGGGATTGAAATACTTTCACCTTCCGTGTTACTTTCGAGAGAAAAAGAGAACATTACGGCTGACGTGCTAATTGCAGTGATGATAGTGTTTAGTTATTTTCCAAGCATAGCTTATATGTAGCACAAGGCCGAAAGTAAGAGGCACCCAGTGAGGATCGAACTCACTTTTCAGTAGTAACTGACATAGCAAGACAAGCTTGCTAACCATTACACCACGCCGAGGTACCCACAGTGATCTTCCAAGCGTAGCTTGGAAGTGGCACAAGGCCGAAAGTAAGATGCACCCAGTGAGGATCGAACTCACTACTCAGTCATAATTGTTCGAGAGAGACAAGCTAGCTAACCATTTCACCACCTCGAGGTGCCCGCAGTGATGATAGTGTTTAAATTATTATTTCATTAACATTACGGCTGACGTGTACTCGTGCTAATTGCAGTGATGATAAGTTATGTGTTTAGTTATTTTCCAAGCATAGCTTAGATGTGGCACAAGGCCGAAAGTATGGGGCACCCAGTGAGGATCGAACTCACTACTCAGTCGTAATTGTTCTAGTGAGACAAGCTTGCTAACGATTACACCGCCTGTAGGTGCCCACAGTGATGATAGTGTTTAAACTATTATTTCATTATAACTAATAGTAACCATGAAAATTTCACTGTTTTCCTATTTGAATTTTTCTGATATATCATAATATTTATTGAATGAACAATGATCATCGGATCTTGAACTATCACCAGTCACGATAAATGAATGTCCCCCTCAGGGAGGCTCCGTGCCTTGAGCACCTATCGGGACTTAAAATTAATCCAGACCACGTGAAACTCTTACATTCGATTCTTTGATAAAGTTACTGGAAAAATGGTCGGTTCCCTGTACTGCTCCAGTAATTACCTGATTCCTTGTTTTATCCTCTACCATTACAAGAGCAAAATCCGGTCTAAAATGGAGCCATATTTGGGCAGAAGAAATGTCGCAAGCCTCTTCGCTTCTCTGTCGCTATTTCCATGGAAAGTGCTCAGACGAGCGACATTCCTTAGTTCCACTTGTTCTAACCTTCACGTCTAAGACCCTCCATGCCACTCACATCGTAGCTACCTACCGTCATTTCCTTCGTATCCCATTGGTGAGACGTAAATTCCACTTGAGCAGCTTCTTCCCACGAACCGGTGCTCTGTGGAACCGACTCCCGTGAAGGTGCTTCCCCGATCACTGCAATCTTAACCTGTTCAAGTCTAGGTTTAACCGTTATCTTCACATATCCTTATAAACTGTCTCGCTTACCTCTTCCTCTCTAACTGTTTATCATATTATTAAGTTGAATGGCAGCTTACTTTATAATTCCCTGTACCACTCCATATAGTCCCCGACTCCTCCTCCTACCACTCTGACCCAGGGTGGTAGCACCTGTTAAGGTCCCAGCTATAGGCAATTAGTCAACACCCAAACTTGGGTTAAAATACTATGAAAGTGTAAAAATAGGTTTTAATACCAGAAATACTGTGTAAAACAATTATTAACAGCAATAATTTTTTGAAGGAAAAAAATCATTACCAGCAATCCTTAAAAAAAAGAAAAATATCAACTATGCATTTTTGAAAAAAAAAATATTAAACGCTCCACATTTTTTGAAAAAAATATTACCAGAAATAGATTTTTGAAAGAGTAAATATTACCAGCAATACTATTTTGGGGAAAAAATATTACCAGCAATAAAAATAGAAGGTAGAGCGATAGTGAAGGATTTTGTTTTGCGAGTGGTAAAAGTAAGAGGCAAGAAGCGCAGAAAAAATAACGAATCTGGAGCCTTATCTTGATGAATAAAGGCAAAAAAGAGAATCGAATTCGTGGAGTCGACGAACAAATGCGGCAGGGACCCAGATTGGCCCGGTCAAGAAACAAACAACACAGAAGAAATTTGACGACCACCAGAAGGGAATGTGAACATCAAAGTCGCTTCCACATCAAGAAAAATTATTCGGCTGGTCGGTTGTTCTGTTATTCGTTGTTATCGCGAAGTTTATTTCGAAGATTCTACCTATTCTTTGAAAATTATTTAGAGAAATTGTTTTTCTCACTTTTTTCATTTATTTTTATGTCGTTTACCTTTTAGCGGCTCGGATTGATGAATCGTAGAGCCGAGTTCGAATTCCATTACATTCACTTACATGCTAATACCCTTGGGAAAGGTATGAATCCTCTTTTTCTCCTCCCAGCTATGGGTAAAGTAGCTGGACAGATCGGGTGCTATAACCTTGGATAGCAAACTAGTCTAACACAGAAAGAAATGGCAACCTACTCCGGGAAAAATCTGCTTCGTCAGTCATGTATCGAACGATACATGATCGCTTATGCGTGTATCACGCATGGCACATAACTGACTGACCTTTTCTGAAGGCCTTATGCAGTATAGTGATTTTTATTGTAAAAGAGGCATATTTATTTGCAGAGATTATTCGTACATACATGTTATTAGCCATCATTTGGAACACAAAGCACTTAATTTGTGTAATTCTTACATTTTTGTGTGTTAATAAATTTATCGACTGTTTTTTAAAAGTCGCCTCGTGTTATTTGTCTTTGTTGCCATGGCCTTATAAATTAAACGTTACATCAAACATTTGTTTGAACTATACTTTTTCGTAAGTTTTCTTTACCAAATAAAAACTTCTTTACCAGAGATGGCAGCAATCCTCCATTTTCGGCCTGATGTAGCTCTTGTAAAAATAGATCCTAGTTGAAGAAGTCAGATCCTTACAAGACTGGTACACGAAATTTATCCAGTATCTTTATCGGTGGATTATAAATACAAGTTCCAGTTAAGTTCTGAGGTTTTTGACGTATTGAATAAGACCAGCCAGGTTTTCTTAAATTGAGTTGTTAAAGCTTGGACAAAGGAGTGATCAGCTCTCAATCACTGGTCATCTAGAATATTTCGAGGTGCACGCATATACCGTTGTATCATCATTATAGATATCCACATAAAGATCAGAGTATACTCTTAGGCAGATCATTAATGTAGGGCAGAAAGAAATTTGGAAGGAGAAGCGCGTAATGGATATACAGGGAGGAATCTTTTAATTTCATTAATTAATAAAATAATCTCTCTATAATTAGTATATATTAATATAATAACTTCCTAAGTACAATTAAAGACTCACATGCGAAAGAAAAACTTCTGGTAATAGTAAACACTTAACTAAATAAGCGTTCTTTTACGACGGAGTTAAACTGATGTTAATGAAAATTATATTGGTGATGAAGTGGAGGTTCGGTTTTCTATTTTTATCAAGTAATAACCAGATACCTTAGCACTGCTGCATATTAACATATTAACTGGAAAGCATATATTAAGTGATATATTGGAATAAACCTAATAAAAATGTAAGGACTTAATAAAACATGGCGCCAAAATAAAGTCTAAATTATTAATAATAATCAAATATGTCCTCTTTATTCGATTCAATTTCAGTTTAAGCTTTGCCAGGCTTTTTCAACCTTTCAGCTTTCTATTATTTTTTTCCATCGATAATTCTTTTCTTTCCTTCTCACCTTTCAATTAGCTTTTTTTATTTTATTCTGTCTTTGACAATTTTCTTCCGTTCTTTTTTCTTTCCTGCTTAATCATCATATGACGCATTGTTAAGACATTAGTGTATTATTATGACACCTTTGTTTCTTAGTAGGTTAGCGCATACGTTACGACCTAGCCTGTCTCCTGCCCGTAAATTCTTGGCATTGAAGCAGCAGACAAAGAAAGAGAGAAAGAATATAAAAGCAACAACGCTATCATATGTTTAATGTCAGCTTCAGTGAAATGAAAAAAAAAATCTTGTTAATTTTGAATCTTTTCATTTGTATTCTCTTACTTCTTTAAATAATTCCCTGCATTCACAGATGATTGTCTTTGTAATATTTTGTAAAAGTTGTTAAGCGAAAATGTTTAACGATACAACAGGGGAATTTTCATGTGTATTTCATAGTCTTGCAACTTGCAATTACCTTATTTAACAGAAAATTAAACTGGAGAAAACGTGAATTTTTCATAGGTACTGCTAATTTTAATTATTATAAATATATCATTTATGTCTTGTTTTTCAAGTTTCGGTCTTGTGTTCTTTATTTGATTAATAAACATTTTAAAACTACGTTTCATTTTTTTAAATCGAATTGAAAGGCAATAAAAAATAAATTTATAAACTTAAAGAATTAAAATATGTAAAAATAGGCTTTATCTTATTTTCAATATATTTAAAACCAATTAGTAACAATCTAATTTCTCTTCAAAAGTTTTTTTTACATTCCAAGAATTAAACAAGTTTACTCTAATCTTTACAGAACGTTTCTATCAAAATGATTGCAGTCAGTCTTTAGGGCCATGCGCTTGTTATTCAAAAACGCTAAAAAATCAGCATACCGAGATGAAAACATGCTCGAAATGTAATGAAAATATAGATTTATCTTCAAAATGTTTATGTTATTATTAAGAGAACGGATCAGAGTATTTTTTGATTATTTAATTATTTTTTTTTATTTCTTTTTAGGACATTCTAAATGTTTAATTAAAAGAACTTTTTTTTCTATCGTCAGCGGTTATGCTAATTTTTAGCAAAGTTTGGCCTCTTATTTTCTGGTGACAGGCACATTAATTTTGAAATTTTTGCAAAAATCAAATGATTGTCATATTTCAATAAAATTTTCAGGACTCTTTCACGAATGAATGAAATTACCATTAATTTTTTTTTTACTAGAAAATATTGGTAAAAATATTTTTATATGTATTTCAGCCAATTAATTTATGAAAACTTGCTAATTTTTCAACGAGATAATATTTAGTTACTATATTTGTTAAAATCAGAATTCTTTGAAGAATTTAAATCAGCGAATTTGCAAAATCGGACACGGCCTTACCGAATATCTGTTCTGAATCGAAAAATAAAGAAATGCCATAAAAGTAAGTCATTATTTAATTAGAGAAGCTTGGCTGTAATAGAGTTACCTACCTTTTCTATGCAACTGCCATTTTGCAAAGTCATTTTTAAGACAACAGCTTATCGACTCAAATTATTTACAATGCCGGGAGATGAAAAGAAAAGACAGAAAAAGTTCAATGATCTCGTTTGCACTGGCGTGACCAGGTGGCAGAATCTTTATCCCAATTAAAAGTTGGCATAATATGTTTACGGAGCCAGGAGGTGAAAAGAAAAAAATAAAATCATGAAAGAGTAATTATCTCCCCTGAACTGGTTTCAACTAAGAGCAGTGTTTTAGTGACAACAGCAGACTATCCCAAGATATTTACAAAGCCAAGAGGTGAAAAGAAAACACAAACATTATCAAAGTGCAGTTATCAAAGTTGCATTGGCCTGACTAGGTAACAGGGTCACAGTGTCATTAGACCTTTACAAAGCCGAGGGATGAAAAGAAAAAAGCATATATTATGAAGGAGCAGTTATATCCCTCGCACTGGAACCTGCGTGGTCTTTATGACAATGTCGGAATGTCTAAAATTGTAGGTATTAAGAAAAGACATATATCATGAAAGAGTGATTATCTTGCTTGCACTGGCGCGACCAGGTGGCAGTGTCATTATGGCAATAATAGGCTGTTCAAATATGTATAAAAAGTCAAGAATTGTAAAGAAAATAGCATATATTTTGAAAGAAAATTTATCTCCCTTACACTGGTGCCACCACTTTATGAGAATGACGGAAACGTCAAAGATATTCACAGAGGCTGACACAAGGAAGAGCAGAGAGCAACGACAGTAACTGAAAACTATTTCAATACACCCCAAATAAATCTGTCTGATAATTGTAATTGTATACTAAATGTCGGCATTTTTGGCGACATAGGTAAACTGACTTTAATAGTTGGTAGAAATATTTATTTTTGCAACGTTTCTTTGTTTCCATTGCTTCAAATCTGTGAAGAGATTGTCTAACATTCACTGCCATATAAGAGGACTCATATTACATAACAGTTCATTACACTTTCCTTTGTTTCTCTTGTTTCAAGTCTCTTCATCTGTGAGAAGATTGTTCAGCATTCACTGCCATATAGGAAGACTGATATTATATAACAATTCAGTAAACTTTGTTTTTCTTGCTTCAAGGCTCTTCATCATCATGTGAGATTGTCCAGCATACGCTGTCATATAGGAGGATATATTACTTAATAGTTCAGTATTCTTTGTTTTTGTTTTTTTGCTTCAAGTCTCTTCATCTGAGAGGTGATTGTCCAGCATTCACTGCCATATAAGAGAACTGATATCACATGACAGTTCAGTACACTTTTCTTTGTTTCTCTTGCTTCAAGTCTCTTCTTCATCTGTGAGGAGATTGTCCAGCATTCACTACCATATAGAAGGACATATTATGTAACAGTTCAGTACCATTTTCTTTGTTTCTCTTGCTTCAAGTCTCTTCTTCATCTGTGTAGTGATTGTCCAGCATTCACTGCCATATAGGAGGACTGATATTACATAACAGTTCATTATTCTTTTCTTTGTTTCTCTTCCTTCAAGTATCTCCTTCATATCAGAAGAGATTATCCAGCATTCATTGCCATAAAGGAGGACTGATATTATCCCCATTAAATAAGAACAAAGAAGTCGAACTAAAGAGTTTTAATTTCTTTTAAATTTTTTCGTTTAACTTTTTATTTGATTTAATTCTTTCCGTCTTTCCGTTCCTACTTTTATATCGTTTTGTAAATTAAAAAAAAATATTATATCTATCACATAGGTCAACTGTGAAAACGCGGTATTTTAGTCTTTGTTCGAACCTAATAGTGAAATATGAGTTCTTGTGGTGAGGAACAGAAGAAGTCATATGTCAGTTGTTAGAAGGAATAGGTCGTGAATTGAACTATGTAGGCGCAGCGTAGTTACTCATCCTCAACCTCTCATCATCTCCCATCAGCCAGATGCCATTTTATTTCGTTAAATAAACTGGCTTTAATAAAATATTCTAATTCATATAAAACGGGGGATTGGTTTTCTATTGTAAAGATGTAGTAATTGGAAAATATATTTAAAGAGTCACTTTTATTAAACTAGTAATTGGAAAAAATATATTAAAACTCATATATGAAAACTTTATATGAGGCGTAAGTACTTAAGAAAATATGACGGCGTTATTAAATTAGAATTAATAAAATTCTCTTGGATATAAAGTGGAACAAAATTTGCTTAGGTATTATTAGCAACTTGAACAGTTAGGAAGACTTTATTTATCTTGAAAAGATATTAGTATAAACCTGAATATATACTGTGAGCAAACCACTTACACGGATAGAAACATTATGTAAAAACGATTGATAAAATACGTCACAAAGAACATTTTTTTAATCAGTTCAACCCAAGGAAGGCAATAATCTCACTAATACGAAAGGGACTACTTGCAGTAAAATGGAATGGCAAGGTTAGAAACTCACTTTTAAAACAGTTCGGTAAATTTAATATATTTGGAAGCGATATTACAGTAATCTAGAACTGATAATGGGAGTAAACTAACTTAATATGGATAGAAAATGAATCCCGTAAATGTAGCAAAATAGAAAGACGTGTAAGAAAAAGATTCGTGAATTTATTTAACCTTTATAGGTGAGAATTAGAAGTTCTACAAGAATACATTAATGGCGGTCACAACCTCAAGAACATCTCTATCTATAAAAGGCAGGATGTGTGTGTGTGTGTGTGTGTGTGTGTGTGTGTGTGTGTGTGTGTGTGTGTGTGTGTAACGAATGTACGGCCGCAATTTTCGACTGATTTGCACCAAAATTTACATGCACATGCTCCAAGTTAGCGAGAAGGCCAAGACCGACTTTGCATCTCCCAACTCCCACCGATAGTGGAAATAATCGATTTTTTCATGCTTCTACGGCAGTTTTCATGTAGTTTGCGGCCATTTTCTACTGGCCAGAGTGAGAGCCTATAGCTGGCTGCCACGAATAGGCAGGAAGATTCTATTGGCCAGCGTGGGAGCCAACAGCTGACTGACACTAATGTTAACTAGCATGCTAGCATGCAAAAAAAAAAATCGATAGCTGCATTCGTCACAAGTGGGAAAAATTTAAATCTGCATGGCACTTTACTCCAATTGGCTCATTCACTTGCATAAACTCAACATTGATTCTGATTCTGCAGAACTGTGTTGGGTGTGAAAAAGTATTTGTTGTTAACATTCTTTTTTCATTCGGTTTTTCCAGTTACGAGTCGTTTTTTAAAGCTGATCGTTTTGTGTTCATTTTGTTTAGTTCTTTTTTCGTAAAAATTTAATGTTTAGTATAGAGCTTAGAAAAAATTTGCGGTGTGAGATAGGCAAGAATTAAGGCATGTCGCAAGATAAGCACGGCAAAGGGCACTGCTTTAAGGGCAAGGAAGGGCAAAAATATCAAGTCAAGTGATAGCCATTGCTGTATGAGTCGTACGATTTTTGAATCAAGCACGGGCAACGCCGGGCCATGCTGCTAGTTAGATATGACTCAGTGTTGATTGAAGACACAGAAAGAAAAAAATAGGAAATTCTACATTGAAGGAAAGCTAGAAGAAGGGACTATACACCAACAGTAAGACAATAAAATATATGGTTGTCAGTAAAGAGAAGAGCCCAACATGCAAATTACAAATTGGAGATGCCAAAACCAGAGAAGTAAAAAAATATCAATGTCTATGAGGTGTTTTTAACTGAGGAGGGAAGAAGAAGAAGAAGAAGAAGAAGAAGAAGAAGAAGAAGAAGAAGAAATAATATTTCCTTCTAGTTTAGTTTTCTATCTATTTTATTTTTATTTTTCCTTTCTTTCTTTACCTTTGGTTCTTTCTTCCCTCCGTCTAAATCTTTCTTTCTTTCTTTCTTTCTTTCTTTCTTTCTTTCTTTCTTTACCTTTTGATTCCTTTCTTTTTCTTCTCCCTAACGTAAATGTTCCTTTTTCATTTCTTTCATTTTTTTCTTTTTTCTTTCTTTCTTTCTTTCTTTCTTTCTTTCTTTCTTTCTTTCTTTCTTTCTTTCTTTCTTTTTCTTTCTTTCTTTTTTCTTTTTTTCTTTCCTTTCTTTTTCTTTCTCCCTTTCTTTACGTTTTGTTCCTTTTCATTTCTTTTTCATTTTTTTTTTTTCTTTCTTTCTTTCTTCTACCATCTTCTTTTTTTTATATAGAATACATTCGCATCCTTCTTCTTTTTCTTATACGATTCTTTCTTTCGCGTAGGGTAACACGACTTAAATATTTACCCATATTACACGATTCTACACTCATTATCCTCACACTTTCCCCCTTTTTTACCTCCTGTTGGCCAATTGTAATATAATGAAAGTGAATCATTAATTATTCGATTACCAAATTATGCCACTGCTCCCATCCACTGCTAACGGGCAAATTCATCTTCGCAGTGGAACAAACAATTTTTGCAAAGATTTTCTCCGATTGTCCCAGGTGGAGATGCAGTGGGTATTGAGATGGGGGTAGTAATTGAACGACAGGGGACCTCAGTATTGCTGACGATAGATGGTACATTTAAAAACTTATTTGTTCCTTTTGTCTTCAGGTCGATTAATTGTTATTCATCGAAAGTATTTTTCCAGGCGCTTCTTCATATATTTGGTAGGATTCTTAATTGAGCTCTTTCCTTAATTGGATATTTCTTTCTTTCTTCTTTTTTTTTCATTTCTTCTTCAAACATTTCGTTTTTTTAACATTTTCTTTAATGAATGCCTCTTTAATTTTTCTTGTTCCTTCTTCTATTTATTTCTTCGACTTCTTTTTCTTTTTGTTTTTCTTTTACTTTTTCATGCTTATTCTTTCTTCTACTTCTTCGTCTTTATTCTTTTATTTCTTCTTCATTCTTTTACTTCTATCCTCTTCTTTCTTTGTTTTTCTTCTTCTTCTTTATTCTTCATCTTTCTTCTACTTCTTTCTTCATCTTTATTCTTCTAGTCCTCTTCATCCCTTTACTTCTTTCTTCTTCGAATTCTTCAATCTTTTTCGTTCTTCTACTTCTTTCTTCGTTTTTATTCTTCTAGTTCTTCTTCATTCTTCCATTTCTTTCTTCTTCGTTTTCATTCTTCTTCATTCT
>CAHIKZ030005591.1:2387500-2390000 GCA_903632075.3 Acanthosepion pharaonis | reverse complement strand
TATGAACATTTCACTAATATTACTCGATATCAACAGTACTGGATTATACATGTATAGAAAAATCGGAAATAGGACATGTTCTTCGTTCTTCAGTTTTTCAGTGAACTTATTACCATATCCGGCAGCGAGGCCTCTAATTGGGAGACTGGAGGTATTGGGAGACTGGAGGTATTGGAAGACTGGAGGTATTGCGGAGCATGATATCACCTCTTAATTTGCTGTTGTTCCCAGGTCCATGCTGACCCGGGGTGGTAACATTTATTATTGTCCCAACTATGAACCCTCAAAATAAAAGACTAGGCGAATATAAGAACAAAAATAAAAGAGAAAGCAATTATAAAAATACATTTTTATAGTAAAAGTACCGGCAATATATTTTTATATAAAAAATAACCAACAATACATTTGATCTGTAGTTGAAGATATACAGTTGCGTTCGAAATATATTTAATTGGAGGCAAACAATTGAGTTCAAAATATATTTAGTTGAAGTTATACAACTGAGTTCAAGATATATAAAGTTGAAGGCATACAATTGCGTTAAAATATACTTATTTGATGGCATACAATTACGTTAAAAGTATATTTAGTTGAAGTTTTCAAAATATATTTAGTAGAATACATACAGTTGCTTTCAAATTACACTTAGTGGAAGGCATAGATTTGCGTTCAAAATTTATTTGTTTGAAGCCATACAATTGTTCAACTTGTTCTATTTCGACATTAAATAACGTATGGAGTTTTTAGGTGCAGCTAAGCAGAATCAAACAACCAAATATCTAACATGAAATAACTCTTAAGTGACATTAATCCATATAAAATTCTGCAATTACTTAAATGAATCTATTCCAAAATAACATCACAAATCTATAACATAAAACAACCTTTCGCCTTCTCTAGTAATCCTGTCCATACAAACACGTATATTCGCAAAAGCTGAGTATCAGCTACCATGTATTCAATTGTGAAATCAGAATAACATGTTATATTTTATTACTTCAAATCTCTCAAGAAAATTAAATTCCGGCATTAAATGACACATGAAGAGTTGATATATCGTTAAAGAAACAAATCACTCAAACAATAGTGTCATACGGCGTTAATAGCAGACACAGGAATATAACAGTATGAAGTTCTAGACAAGGTAATATAAGAAAACAAGAAGAAAGTACTAATGTTCAAACATAAGAAGAAATAATACACAGCTGCTAACAAGAAACAAAGCTTATGATAAAAGTTTCAGTTATGTGCCATGCATGATAAACGCTTAGGTGATCATGTATCTTTCGATACATCACTGACGAGGCAGATTTTCCCCGCAGTAAGTTGCCATTTCTTTCTGCGGTTGACCAGTTACCATACAAGGCTATAGAAACCGGTCTGTCCTGCTATTTACCCATTAAATCACATACTATTAGCTGGGGGTGGGGAGAGGATTGATACTCTTCCCAAGATTATTAGCTCGTAAATGAATGTAATGGAATTCGACCTCGGCTCTCCGATTCCTCAATCCAAGCCTTATCCACTACTCCACAGTTTATCTTCGGATTACCGATATTAAAATGAAGTAAATGCAGAAGCTTATATATCTGGGTGGTGTTTTAACAGTGAACAAAATATAACACCGAAAATGAAAGGTACAAATTAAATGATGAAATACAACGAAATATGCCTTCCAAAAGCTAAACCATACATTAAGAAACAGGCAAAGTGCTTAACTGCTATATAAGAAGAAACTTGAGGTAAAAAAGAAGGAGTTCTACAGAATAATGCTAAGAATACCATGAGTAATGAGTAAATTGTGAGGAAGATTAGAAGAAAAAGTAGACATTTACTTGGATGCAAAAACAGTTGATATTTCTTGGATGCATGAGGTAAGTGGGCTTGGAGAATTCAACACGCACGGGACTCATTGAAGGCAAAAATAAGGAAAAGGAAGCATCATGTAATCTCCCTAACATGCATCTATAAATGGATGGCAGAACATAGACTGGGAGGAATGCTCAAGGGAAAAAAGTGGCATGAAGCTACAAAGGATAGGACATTGTAGAGAGCCATGATCACATACAACCTGATAATAATTTATTATCTTTCCCTCAACTTCTTACCTCATTTGTTGTTCTTTTCTTACTTGCATTACTCTCAAATACTCATGTAAAACCAATGCATTCATCTCTCCTCCCCGAAGCTATGGGTTGAACAGCAGGACAAATTGAGTACAATATCCTTGGCTGGTAACCAGTCTATTGCCAAAAAATCTTAGTCAGTCATTAATTGTCTAAGCGTGTATAATGTGTGTCACTTGACCGATTGAACAGAGATAAGGAGAACAGATATTACACTTTGATCCCAGTTCAATGGCCGGAGAGTGAAACAAATGCGTAACGTGGCAATGAATATCAGTTGTTGCTACATGAGAAAACTGCAAACAAGCTGGACGGATTGGCTCCTATAGCCTTGGTTGACAACCAGACTACCTCAGAAAGAAATGGCAGCCTAC
>CAHIKZ030005591.1:2375000-2382500 GCA_903632075.3 Acanthosepion pharaonis | reverse complement strand
ATCCCCATACATATAGCATCTAAAAGACAGAAATATTACACCAAACTGGAGAATATTGAAAAAAGCACCGGTCTACAGCAACATTACAAAAAAAATGCCTACTTTGCCCTACACGAAAAGTTAGCAATAATTTCTCATACCCAACAAAAGATCAGAAATAATTTCCAAATGTAGGCATGAAAATAAATACCTATTATCAGAATTTATACCAAACGGATAAAAAACACCCAAAAAACAAGCAACAAACACCGCCACATAAACCACCATTGACCCTATAAACATGAAAAGAGAAACCACTGACACCATAACGCCATCAATAATTTTCTAGTTCAAACTGCCATCATAATAATTGCAATTATTGTTATTATCATTCCACCACCATTACTAATCACTTCTACCACTTTACAATAACTATTTACTACTACAATTTTTATTATCATCACCCGCTACCCCACTACCCCACTACCATTACAACCGAATCACAGTTACAATTGCCGTATTAGTACACAATTACCATTATCGTATCAGTCTGCAATTATACTTACTTCTCCCTCCCCCAGCAAAATTAATACTACCGCATAAATACTAATAAATATTACAAATTGGAATTTCTACCATTTACATATGCGCAATCGCCAAAACAAGCAAATAACCCGCTTTAAAATAATAACAAAACAGCTTAAAAAATTAAAAATAAGATCATTTTTTTACCTATCATGGTCTTACAGAGACCTCATGATACGTGCGCGCAAGAAAATATTATTCAGCGAACAAGAATAAAAAAACGGTCTCTGCGTTGACAGCACAGCAATGAAAAAAATATTCGCTACACAATCCAACATTGAATTCAGCGACCAAATGCACACGCATGTACACAACGACGCATATATACGTATATATACCAAGTCCCATACTGTTCACATATGTTTATGTTTGTGTGAGCTCCGGTGAGTGAGCATGGTTGTGTGTGTGTCTGCGTACGTCAATGAGTGTCCGTCCCGGTGACAATTTATCCTCCCACTTCCATAACAAACACCGATATGCGCAACCCTATATAAATCTAAAATTTAAAAATTAATCAGTTTGTCTGACGATCGCAAAAGCGTGAAACTCAGGGTCACAAACTCACATCAATCCAATTAAATATGTTAGCTCTATCTCTGATACTGAGCGCTTTCCAATATGTACCGCGTATATATACTATATATATATATAATAATTTGCATATATATATATATATATATATATATACATTCACACTCACACACACACATTTATATTGTATATATTTTGTATATAATATCACTATCTCGGCCAGTTTATATTTATCTGTATTTATATATATATATATATATATATATATATATATATATATATATATATATATATATATATATATATATATATATATATATATATATATATATATATATGTATATATATATATATATATATAGATATATATAGATATTTTATATAGATATTTTATATCTATATTTTTCTATCTATCTATCTATCTATCTATCTATCTATCTATCTATCTATGTATATATATATATATATATATATATATATATATATATATATATATATATATATCAGTTCATATGTATTTATCTATCTATTTAGTGCAAGTTTGTGTTAGTTTGTTTTAATATTTCTTTGCCCGAAACATAAATCCTTGTATCAGACTTGTCTTACTACCACTCGAACTCTGATCGCTATCTGACCGACGAGCTTGCTTCTTCTTGACATGGATTAGATCAGGAGTTTTCAGAAATCCTGTCTGATACTTACGAAACGGTCACCTCTTATATGATCCTCTTAGCGAAACTATCTAGACGTCACTCACTTAAGGGACGCTCACACTTCCAGCCAATCATCCGCTCACTCATTTCATCTCAATTGATACAATCGCTTGCCTTCTCTCTCTAGTAAATATCATCGCTTAGATATTTACTATAATGATTTACATACAAAATCTGCACTCGAAATGTAGTTAATATTTAGCTACAGTGGAAGTGAGATATCTATAACAGTGCACCCTCCCATACATACGTACAAACATTATATTTATTTATGTGTGGTATAAGATGACAATTGGAAAAATATCGCGTTTCGTTTTCCGACTTTTTCAAAGCAAAAATGATATCGAAATGTTTTTACTGTTATAGTTACATTACAAAATCCAAATTTTAAAAAGAGAGACGCTTCTGCGTAAGCATCTTTCTGGTTAACGTAAATTTCCTTTACGCTAAGAGTTTTTTTTTTCTTTCCATGTCGACAATATAGTTAAATTCCCAGATCAATTCTGTGTAAAAGATAAAATTGTATAAGATGACAATTGGAAAAAAAATCTAAGTTTTTTTTTTCCAATTGTCATTTTATACCAATTTGTCTTGTCCACAGAATTGATCTGGGAATTTAACTATAAAAGTGTGTGTGTGTGTGTGTGTGCGTGCGTGTGTGTATGTGTGTGTGTGTAAAGGATAAAATAAAATTATTCTTAGCCGATTTCTTCCGTCCTCTAAGGATTTTATCAAAGCAAATTTGCTTTGATAAAATCCACCAGAGGTTGATACGATGTCTACGAATAGTTCTTTCTGTTGTCTTTCTCTCTCTCTCTCTCTCTCTCTCTCTCTCTCTATATATATATATATATATATATATATATATATATATATATATATTTATACCGGCTGATTGAAAAGTAACTCACCATTTTAAAATAATTATAATTTATTTATTAACTATCATTTTTACAAGAAATGGATATGAAAGGTAAGTGTTTATCATGAGGTTCTATTCAAAATTCGATATGGGTATCAGATTTCGCTACCAGATTCACGAATCAACGAGGACTCGCGTCAACTTGGCCTTCCCGCTAACTTGGAGCATGTGCATGTAAATTTTCGTGCAAATCCATCAAATTGCTGCCGTGTGTGTGTGTGTGTGTGTGTGTGTGTGTGTGTGTGTGTGTGTGTGTGTGTGTGTGTGAGAGAGAGAGAGAGAGAGAGAGAGAGAGAGAGAAATTAAAATTTAATTAAATTAAAAACTACTTCATTCAGAAAATAGCTATTTCGATGCATAGAATTTCTTATGGACCTTATCCATTCAGAGATGTTAGGAAATGAGATAAAAACTTAAAATTTAAACAATAAATTTTAAGCACTTATCTCTTTTCCTAACATCTCTGAATTGGTAAGATCCACAAGAAAATCTTGTGGATCGAAATTTAGATGGAACTCGTGCTTGAAATCATTTCTATGTTTAACTAATGCATTTGATAAATTGTTAAGCATAATATCCTGTGTATGTTCATTGCTAATTTCTTATAATTTTTGCAATACATTCATTTGTTATGATAACATTGCAACAAGTGCACATGATCGGCTCGTCGGTGATGTTATGGCTTGGGGTCATGACAAGTTTCGAGTCTTCCAATATCATACAAGAGATCCTACCGAAACAGTACTAATTCCGGCAGGCAATCCTGAAGCAAAAATCCGCCAAACACACTACAAATGAACATATTAAATAACTGACACTTCTGATCACAAGCGACCAATCAGTAACGACCTACGTCATTTCCTCCTCAGCCAAGACGATACAAAAAAAAATAAATAAACAGCATGCTCGTCTTTTTTTCCATCTTAGGTCCACCACGTGGAAAGACTCACATTCTCAACGAACAGTTTGACATAACAGGTAAATAATGGCAAGAAAAGTTGTCTTTCCTATGAAACGATGCTTTAAAAAAATATTCGAGCACATTCGTTGGTCATACGAATTATGATCAGAAACGTTTACACACACACACACATATATATATATATATATATATATATATAGATAGATAGATAGATATATAGATAGTTAGATATGTGAGTGTGTATTAAAGAGAAGAGGGGTTGCAAACGATTTTGGTTTTAATGTGGATTTTTAAAATATATATTAAATATATTAAGTTTTCCTTATGATATCTTCTGTTTATACTTTATTGTTCATAGATAGAAATATGTAAGTAAATGGTTTATTTACAATAAGCAGTATTAACAATATTTATATATATATATATATTAATATATTTTCTGTTTATACATTATTTTTATAGATAGAAACATTTAAGTAAATGTTCCGTTTTTAATAAACAGTATTAACAACATTTTCCGACATGAGTGTCCTAAATGGTATAGCATGTCAAATAACAGTTCCCTGTAGTATACAGGTTCAATTCCTGTCGCAGGACACAAATTTTATATGAAATTCTTGCGAGTAAATGTTGTTAATCCGGTTTATTATAAACAGCGCATTTACTTAATAATTGTCGGACTTAGTCCATTTCATTATATATATATATATATATATATATATATATATATATATATATATATATAGAGAGAGAGAGAGAGAGATGTATGTGTGTAGAGACAGCGTATTTTCATTTAAGCATTTCATTAAATAATATAGACATATTATATTTATTTATTTTATAACAATCCATTCTAGTTCTCAAATTCAATTCTTGATGTTAAGCTGAAATTTATCAGAGCTTTGTGTTAACCCAAGTACTATCGATCTTCTCCGTGATCCTCCTCAGGAGTAAATTGCGAAGATAAACTTACTGTAAATGTAAACGCTGTGATGCTGATTTTCGTAATCACGCGTGAATCACGCGTGAACGCGCTCTGTTATGATTATTTCAAAAAATAACCGTTGTGGTTACGATGATTTGTAAACAAGCATTCACAATGCAGAGATGGTAAAATGCCAAATGTTGTTGAATGTTAATCAACTCAGATGCATTTTAAAATATTGCTACTACACGCGTAATAAATTTTATTCAGTGTTGCTTTTGATATAGAGGCACTCGAGAATTTGAAGTTTTTGTTTATTATTTTCTTGTTATAGTATATTTGTGGAGGTGGACAGGAATGTGTCTTTAAATGTTGTGCTATAGACCTTATATCCGACAAATGGAGTGTAAGACGTCCTGATATTATTGTTGTCGTCAAGCAAATTTATCAAGACTGTGTGGAACGTTCTTCGTACATTTGGAACAGGATGTTAAATCTGGGTGATTTGAATCCATGGATGTAGGATATGGTTCCCTTGCTGGAAAGGCCTGAATAAAATAATAGAGTAGCAGAAGGCTTGGCGCATTGTGTCTGTGGGGGAACGATATGACATTTTGAACATCATATGTATCGAGGTACGTATGGTTTTGTCTGCGTTTTCGATATTATAAGTTGGAGTCTGAAAATTTTCAGTTAACGAGATTTTTTCCCTTTTAAATCAGTTCTTGTGTATGTTGTGTATTGTTGGTAGAAACATTTCCATGTTCATAGGAACGAGCAAACCTGGTGCTCAAAGGTAAATAGTAGAACAAAAATATTTTTGCTTTAAATAAAGTTAAGCTAGAAATAGATAGAAAAAAAGTAAAGATCAGATCCAGCAAATGAGAACAAGAGAGAGAGAGCAGAAGAAAAGTTTATCTTTTTAAAAAAACACATTCAGAAAATAAATTGATCTATCGAGCGAGAATTGTTCATCTCCCGTAACACCAGCTGAGACAAACAAACAAACATTTGGATTCCGTTGTTTTTTTCCTTTCTGACAGCTGATATTTGATTAAGTACTATTTCTGGAAATACGTTCTTTATATTTATTTATTATTGTTTGTTCTCCATCTTCAACCAGGTCTGATTTTTCTTTTCATTTCGAATCTAAAATTTTGAAGACTTTTTTTTTAAAACATTGATGTAAGGATATATGATCTGACTTATTTTCTGTATTTTCTTTTTACAAGACACATCTATTCTTGTGTTCCTTTACCTAACAAACTAGCAAAAGGCAATAATAATTTAGATTTACAAAATCTAATAAAAGACAGTGACTGGAAACTATGATTTATTTTATTCTCAAGACAAAAATCTGAAATTCTATTTGCTATTAATTAATACATTCATTTTTTCCTCAATAGGAATAGATCGATATGCCTATCGTTTAGCTCAAACTCCTCCCCTGTCTTCTGGACAGCAGTAGATGTTTACCACTTTTTTCCAGTTTATAATGATTTTCTAAGCATAGGTTAGATGTGGCACAAGGCCGAAAGTATAGGGCACCCAATGAGGATCGAACTCAATATTCAGTCGTGAATGATCTAGCAAAACAGGCTTGCTTACCCTTACACCACAACCAAGTACCCAAAAGGTGATTTTCTCAGAGGAGCTTAGATGAGGCCCAATGCCAAAAGTATGGAGTACCTAGTGATCATCGAAATTAGTATTCAGTCGTGAATGATCTAGCCAGATAAGTTTGGTAACCATTACACCACAAACAAGCGACAAAAAGGTGATTTTCTCAGCGAAGCTTAGATGTGGCACAAGGCCGAAAGTATGGGGTACCCAGTGAGGATTGAAATCACTATTCAGTCGTAAATGATCTAGCGAAACAAGCTTGGTAACCATTACACCACACCCAAGTACCCAAAAGTGTCTTAGATGCGCCACAAGACCGAAAATATGGAACACCCAGTAATGATTGAGCTCAGTGTTCAGTTGTAAATGTGCTGGCGAGACAAGCTTGTTAGCCTTTATATCACCTCAAAGTTTCCTGTTTATGATTGGGTTTTCAATTCCTTCTAAAGTCTAATTCAACTCCATACTTCTAACGTCCCCGCCTAAAACGCCGATATTTTATCTACTATTTATTTACTTATTTCCTCAAAGTGAGTAGATAGGTTCGCTTATCATTCGCTTCACACCCTTCCTCGTTTTTTTTTGGTAAGGAGTAGAGGTTTATCCCTTGATTTCTATTTGAGATTGTAATTTTGATTCTTTCTAAGTTAACTTCAAGTGTATAATTCTCTGCCCAAATCTCTTAACTTTTATCTACTATTTATTTATTTATTTTCCTCAAATGGGGTAGATAGCTTCGGTTATAGTCCGCTTCGGACTCCTCCACAGTCTTTTAAACAAGATTAGCGTTTACTCTTTGTTTCCTGTTTAGGATTGGGTTTTGTCTTTCTTTCTAAAGTCTAATTCAACACTATATTTCGAACGTATACCTCTAAAAAGCTGAACAACATTTCGAACCAAACCCTTTATTGCAGTGGATAAAGGCGTTAGTTAGATCCAGTGACTAGGTTTAAAGGCGAGTTTAATATCTCTCTACAGCAGTGGTGAGCCAAAAACTCAGAGAGTTGAGTTAAAGAGAATCAACTGAAAGATCCGGTAGAGACATGGCACGCGGAACTAGAAAAAATTACCCAAGTGGACAAATTAAATGGTTCGGCTCGAATTCCAATCAGCTGAAAAAGGCCGGAGCGTAAAATGCCTGGAACGTTCTGAATATGACAATAAAGATGAGGACAACAGTCCGAATAATGTAAATAATCATAATTCCTCATCTCAGAGATGTAGACCTATATATATATATATATATATATATATATATATATATATATAGAGAGAGAGAGAGAGAGAAAGGGTGTTTATA
>CAHIKZ030005591.1:2305000-2370000 GCA_903632075.3 Acanthosepion pharaonis | reverse complement strand
TCTTGGATCTGTTTCTATTTTGGCGTGTTCCTGTCAGCATGCGTGTATATATGCGTGCGTATATTTCCTTACTACGAGGAATTCGTAAACTTATTTGTACTTATACACGCATACACACACATACGCACATACACACTATCCCACCACAAGTAGTCAGTACACACACACATATACACACATATTTCCCAAGCTACATGGAACCAGTACACACACACACACACACACACACATACACACACACACACACACACACACACACACATACTTCTTAAGTTGTCAACATCCGCATATACATACATAAATGTATGTATGTGTACATACACATATATATATATCTCCTCGTGTCTCCCGTATATGAGTGTGCGTCCATGTATGTGAGCGATCATTGTATTTGGTCACCCTGTGTGCATGTTTTTTTTTTGGGGGGGGGTTACGATCTATTCAGTTCGGGTTTGAATTTGTCTATAAAGTTTTTTTGTATTTGTAGATACCTGTATTTGTAGATACGAGTTTGAATTGTCTGTTTGATATATCGGCATGATATTAAATTTAAGTGCATACCCTGGTTACATTTAAAAATGTGTTGGATTTCCTTCTACAAAACTCCACATCTTTTTTTTTGTTGTATTTTTTGTGTTGACTAAATTTAGATGAGGTTAATATGTGTTTTAGGTTTCTAGATTGGCGTTTGCTCTTAATTATTTTGGTTGTTTTTTAGTATATTATTCAGTTTATTATTCTTGCTAAGTAAATCTAGATTTTTGTGATTTCTGGAAATATTTCTGGGTTGTTTTTTTGTTGTACGTTGAGACATATGCTAGAGTTTGTTCGACGTTACGTTTCTTTTTATTTCTAAGATGGTCTAGAGGAATTTCTTTCGCGAGTTCAATACCTTTGTTTATTAGTGTTGTGGGGTAGCCTCGTTTCTTGAGAGTTTTATGTAGTTCTTCTAAGCGGATTTTTCGGAGATGTTTATCAGTCACTATTGTACAAATTCTACGTGCTAGGGAATAGGGGATGGATTTTAGGCAGCTTTTTGGGTGATGGCTCTTGAAATGAACGTATTGTTGGGTGTCTGTGGGTTTGTGGTAGATATCTGTGATTATGTGGTTGTTTTTATTTCTAATGAGTATATCTAAAAATGGTAATTCGTTAAAATTATATTCTTGCGTGAATTTGATTTTTTGGGTGTAAGTTTTGAAGTAGTGTATGGAATTGGTTAATATCACCCCATGATGATTTCCAAAAGATGAAGCAATCATCTAGATATCTTTTCCAAGATTTAGTGAATTGGGTCTTTATATTTGTCCCATATATTTGTTCTATCTTTTCATAGAGGTTTTCTTCTAGGTAAGCTAATGTTAGGGTGGCATATGTTGGTGCCATTTTGTTCCCATCGCAGTACCTAGGGTTTGGATATAGTTTTTGTTGTCAAATTCAAAGGTGTTATTGTTTAGAATTAGGTCTATACTATCGATAATGAACTCTTTAGTGAATCTCGGATGTAGTATTTCTGGATGTTTTTCAATCCAGAATGAGATCGCTTTTTCCCTAGTTCATGGGGTATGTTACTGTATAGGCTACTGATGTCAAAAGTTGCCATAAGCGTTCCCGGATCTACCTTTTGTGGTATGCAGCTAAGAAATGGATATCGTCTCTGATGTGGCTTTTAATTTGTTTAGTATATGGTTGCAATATTATGTCTATTAGGTTACTGAGTTTGCTAGTGGGACAGACTGGTCCTGCTACTATGGGTCTGAATGTAAGGTCACTGGGGTTTGGGATGCTAATGTATTCAGATTTTTGTGTATGTATAGCTGCTTTTATTTCACTCGATTTATGAACTTTAGGTAGTCCGTAGAAATTACTTGTTTTTGGTACAAAGTTTATTAGAAATCCTTCTCTTTTTTTTTGTTAATATTTTATTATGTGTTGTGCAGAGTTTTGTAATTTTGTTATAATGTTTTTTTGTCTATGTTAGTGTCAATTACTTTGTAGGTGTTCCTATCCTCTAGTGTTTCTAGAATTTTTGTTTTATAGTATGTTCTGTCCATGATTACTATAGCGCTGCCTTTATCTGCTTCTTTTTATAATTATGTTATTATTTTTTCGAATGTTCTCTAAGGCTAGTCTTTGTCTATATGTGAGATTGTCGAATGATTTGGATTTTTCCTGTAGGTCAAGGTTCCAGAGTTTTTCAAAAAATATATTTATCTCATTGGTATTGTTATTTTTGTTTGGGAATAAATTGGATTTGTTTTTTACTAGTGACTCATCTGTACTACTTTCGCTATTGTTAAATATTTCTCTTAGTCTCAGTTTGCGTTCAAATTCTTAATGTCTTTTTTTTTTTAAGTCTACTATATTGCTTTTAGGAGCAGGACAGAATTTTAGGCCCAATTTCAGTAGGTTGATTTCGTCATTTGTAAGTGTATATGTAGATAGGTTTATTATTTTGGGTTTTGTGTCATCTAAACGGGTTTTCTTGTTCGGACTGGGGCTTCTAAAAATAATATATATATATATATATATATATATATATATATATATATATATATATATATATATATACACACATTTATATATATATACGCATGTTGGCAAAACTACACACGAGCACGCACACAGACCCCACACAACTTAGGAAGTACGTGTGTATGTATGTACGTATGTGCGTGTATGTATGTGTGTATGTGTATGTGTATACTGGTTCCATGTACCTTGGGAAATATGTGTGTGTGTGTGTGGGTGTGTATGCGTGTATGTATGTGTGTGTATATACTGATTCCTTGTGGTGGGACGGTGTGTATGTGCGTATGTGTATGTATATGTGTATGTGTACAAATGAGTTTACTAATTCCTCGTAGTAAGACAGTATATGTATGGAGGGGGAATATACCCACGCATATATACACGCATGCTGACAGAAACATACGAAAATGGAAACAGATCCAAGAACACATAGGGGTCAGTAAAACATTAAAAGATAAAATGCCGATAAGTAATTCATCATTTCTCTTGGTCCAACCTTAATTTTTTTATGACCCTTCGTGCAGAACTCTTCATTGCCAATTCAAGAAAGACATTCGGATTACTAACACAAAAACAGAGAATGTCTCATATCGAGAATATTTAACATCGAAAAACATAAAGGAAAAATCTCCGCCTTTTATCTGAAGACGGTCGCGAGACCAGAAACATGTGTATTAAAATTATGGAAAATAAAGCATAATATTTAAAAAAAAAAATCCACATTACAACCAAAAAACGTTTGCGGCACCTCTCTTCTTTCTTTTTAATATATATATATATATATATATATATATATATATATATATATATATATATTTGTGATACCTAACGTAGAAAACAGATACAAATACAGGTAGAAAGATAGTGAGAGAGAAAGGAATGAGAGAGTTGTACATTTTTCACTTACGTAGCAATGACACAAATTTTAAATCAACTTTACTTCGACTGGTACATGTGTACCCATTTTGGCAATCACACCAGCAGGAGTTTTAAAACCTGAATTAAATATATAGATTTGTAGACGGGGAATAAGAGAGAACGAAAATAATAGCAGAGAGAGAGAGAGAGAGAGAGAGAGAGAGAGAGAGAGAGAGAGAGAGAGAGAGAGAGAGAGTCATGGAAATGAAAGTGAACATATTGAATATTGACGACCTAATGTATAATTTACAAAAATAGATAATCGCAAAGAATGTAGAAGAGAAGTTAAAAAAAAAAAATAAAAAACCCTATGCAACCCGAACAACAACTGATGAAGGAAAGAGAGACACTAAATAAAATCTTGATCAACAATAGATTTAATATGTAAAAACTTAAAAGCGTTTACGAAACAAGCTAAGATCAAGTTGAAAAGAAATAATACATTTTTTTTTCGTTTAATCATTTCACTCCCAGTAAGGCTGGTATGCCACTAGTACGTGGGGCGTTACAGAGAATGAATTTGAGAGAAAAGAAAATTATAGGGGGTCCCAAGAAATGAGAAAAAGCTGAACGGTGTTCAAGAAGATAGAAAATGGCAATTGACATTGCATTTAAATTTTTTTAAGATTGTAGTTATCAGGGAAGCAATGAAACGGAAGGGAGTTTCACATGCGGGAAGTGAGAGAAAATAAACTATTGGTGTAGAAATGGCGGTAACATTTAACTAACTCAACAGTAAACGGGTGGGACTTAGTACGCTTAATCTCACGTCGTTTGAGGACCAGAGAAAATAGCTCGTCAAAGCAGTAGCCATGAAAATATTTGTAGAAAAGACAAAAGGAAGAAACGTGACGTCGATAAGAAAGCGACTAAAGTGGATATGCCAAGAAATTACGTCAGTGTAATATGAGAGATGTGAGATAAGAAGGGGAGAGACAATCGTATGGAGACAGGAGAGACATAGTTTTCTGAGGAAGGCGGAGGATTTAAAAGATGTGATAGGAAACGAACCGGAAGCTAGAGGGCGCTGTCAGAATAAGGAAATTGGAAAGCAGTGAGAAGGAGAATAGACAGAGAGAGAGAATGAGTAGGAGGAAGGAATACAAAAAAAAGGAAATTTCATTTAATGAACCGACAAATTAGTGGAAACAAAACTAAGCAACGTTTGAACATATAAAATAAAAACGAGGAGATAAAAAAAGAAGAAATAACAAGGAAAGATAGAAAGAAAGATAACAATAAGGGAAGAATGGTAAGAAAAAAAGAAGAAAAGAAAGAAAGTAAAGAAAGAAAGAAAAGCAAAAGAAAGGTGTAAAGAAAGAAAAGTGAAAAGAAAATAAAGAAAGAAAAAGAAAAGAAAGAAAAAGAAAAGAAAGAAAAGAATGGAAGAAAAGAAAAATAAAGTGCAATGAAAGAAAAGTGAAAGAAATAAGAAATAAAAAAAAATGAAAAAAGGAGGAAAGAAAGAAAGAAAAAGAAAACGATAAAGGCGCATTGAAAGAAAAGTGAAAGAAAAGAAATAAAGTAGGAAAGAAAAACTGAAGCAAATAGTGAAAGAAAATAAAGGAAAGAAAATATCTGAATGATTGTATGAATTAATCGAATAAAAATGCAAAGTTTAAATCTTAAAATAAAAGTGAATGAAAAAGAAGAAAGAAAAAAGAGAAATAATTGGACTGAAAGAAAGAAAAAAGAACGAAAGAAAGAAAAAGGAAAATGCAAAGAGAGAAAGAATGAAAAAAAAAACAGACCGAAAAAATGAGATACAAGGAAAGAAAAATAAATAAATTCCAAAGAACCACGGAAGTGAATATAAAATATTTAAATTATTGTCTTAATCGCAGAAGGAAGAGAAAAAACAGACTGAAAGAAAGAACTAAACAAACAATGAAGGAAGGAAGGAAAAGAAAGAAAAAGCAATAAAAGGAAAGAAAGAAAGAGCGAAAGTTTAAATATATAAATGAAACTGAATGAAAAATAAGGAAATAAAGACTGAAAGAAAGAATGTATAAGTGAAAGAAAAGACAAAGGAGAAAATAAAGAAAAAGAAAACAGAATAAATAAAAAAAAAAGAATATCAAAGGAAGGAAAGAAGGTGGGGAAGACATTATTTTAGTTAATTAATGATTTAGTTAACGAAAAGCAGATATGCTTAAGTCGATAAACGAAAATGAATGAGGATGAGGTGAAAACGAAAAAGAAACAAATAAAGTATTAAAAATAAGAGAAAAGAAACAAAAAAATGAAGTAAACAAACCATAATAGAAAGGAAGGAAGTGGAGAAAAGAAGGAAGGAAAGAAAGAAAGAATGAAGGAAAGAAAAAAGAAAGAAAGGAAAATGAAAGAATGAAATAAAGAAAGAAACGAGAAGAAAAATAATTGGAAAACAGATAGAAAAAGGAGGAAATAGAGGAAAAAGTAAAAGGAAAGAAAGAAGACTGAAACAAAAGAAAAAAGAAAGAAAAAATGAAAGAAACATTAAGGAAGGAAGAAAATAAAATGTTTGAATTACTGTATGAATAAAAATGCAAAGTTTAAACCTATAAATTAAGAAATAAGCAAATAAAAAAAAATGAGGATAAATTAAAAAAAAAAACAATTGTGAGAACAAATGAAAAGTAGAGAAAAACAAAAACAAATGCTGAATGGAAAAAGAAAAAAAAAAAGTAAAAAGGAAGGGAAAGAGAAAAATAACAAAGCCTCAATGAAGGAAAACGTAACCGAGCGATGGAATCAAAAGCCGGAGAAAGAAATCAATAAAAAGAACGATATAACACAAGAGACAAAACGAACCAGAGAAAGAAGATAAAGAGAGAAGTTTGAAAACAATTACGAAGAAAGAGAGATGGATAGACTGAAAATAAATTAGCATATTGATTAGAGAAAGAGAGCACATAAAAAGCAAGGGATGGAAAAGGAGGAAAATACGAACAAATAAATTCGTTTAATCAAAACGAATAAAAAAGGCCAAGTTCAAGGTCGTTTTCAATTGAAAGGAAATGCAGTATTTGATCTTGCATTGAGTTTAAAGAACATGCGTCGATGTCTTCTAATTTTAAAATGCGGCTCAATTTGATTCACAATTTTCACGATCTTTCCGCATTTTTTCACGTCGCATTTTTTATTAATTGTTCTTTGCAAGTGAAAGTTTCTTTCGTCCTTTCTAGTAGTTTGATCACTTTCAGCTTTTTCCACGCTCGCTACCTCTCATGTTTGTCTCCTTTTATTATTTTACTATTCGCATATCTTCTTTCAGCACCTTATTTTACTGATGGACAGACAAACAATAGATAGATAGATAGATAGATAGAGAGAGAGAGAGAGAGAGAGAGAGAGAGAGAGAGGGAGAGGGGGGATTTAATTTAATCAATTCACTCCAAACAAGGCGATAATGCCATTATTGAACCCATCGCTAGGTCAGCATCTACGAATGTCGTTTCACTGTGTCGCATAGAAACTTCTCTCCTGAATCTATCTTGCATATCTATAAGTCTACCAGTCGTCCGTGCTTAGAATAGTGTTGCTATATATGACCCAGTGCCCCTGGTATTTACCCGGAGCTCTTTGATAAGGCCCAATGAATAATCAGCAATATCATTGGTCACGATCTGGCGGCTCGGCTTCAGTCAATTGCCCACCGCCGTTTTTTATAAATACTTTCATGGTTATTGTTCTGATGAGTTCTTCGCTGAAGTACATGAATTGTACACATGGCGAATAATTAGGATTTTCATAGAGACAACGAGGTATTATGGTGGATGTAGTAAGAATGGTTAGTAAAGAATACTGTGGCATGTTTGGGACAGTGTTTGTGGCTAGCGAATTTTAATGTTAAAACAGAAGAAAACCATCCTTCTCCCTATTCCCCATTTTGTACTTCTGTCACGTTTCTTTATATAAGCGGAATCACTTTTCACTGTGGTACCTAGACTTTATGAAGTTAAACGCAGTATTAAACTGGCGACGAGTTCTCATCAATTTACAATTGAGACTGGCGAAATGTAACTGTAGGTTATATGCTGTTTCTTTTCTCGCACTTCTTGCTTGTGGAACTCCCTTCCGGATCCATGATTTCCAATCAACTTTAATCTGCAATAGTATAAATGCAATACCAATCGCTATCTACTGTCCTCCTGATTGCTCCTATCTATTTCTACTCATTGCTAATGTTTCTGTTCTTAATTCCCCCACCGCTGGATACAGCTATATATTTATATATGTGCACCCTCATGTACATGCACACATATCCACACAACCATACGGCTTGCCTTCAAGCAGAATTGTTCATAACCATTTTTGGTTCTCACCAGTCGAAGTGCAATTGAAATGCACCAAAACGAAGTTGCGTCTTTGTAGTGAGTAAATTGTTTTTGTCTATATGATAAAATTATAATATATATATATATATATATATATATATATATATATATATATATGTGTGTGTGTGTGTGTGTTTTGTGTGTTTGTGCGTGTGTGTGTGTGTGTGTGTGTGTGTGTAATTAACTGATATCAAATACTTAAAATACCATAGGTATAATCTTTATTTCATGAAAGTTATACCATAGGTATAATCTTTATTTCATGAAAGTTATAAAATACCCCTTCACACTTTCAAACCAAATAGAAACAAAAAAATACTCCATGTTAATATATATATATATATATATATATATATATATATGCAGAGAGAGAGAGAGAAACCAAATAGAAACGGAAAAAATACTTGTTAAATCTGAAAAGAAAAGAAAAGAATCATTAGACGCTGAAACTTAATTCACATTTAAAATCGGTTCAAGTTATTGTAAAATCCTTTATATACGGCCCCCACTCCAAAAGTATTGGAATGACAAGACCACTTTCTTTGTTGTTGTTCGCTGAAGACATTTGGGTTTAAGTTCAAAAGATGAATATGAGACAAGAGTTCAATATTTCAGCTTTTATTTCCTGGTATTTACATTTAGATGTGTTAAACAACTTAAGACAAACCACCTTTTGTTTGAATCCACCCATTTTTCACGTGAAGAAACTACTGGAACACGTGACTTGCATGTGTATCTTGTTGCAGAGGTGTTGCTTTGAGATTGATTGATTAAACATTAAATAGCTCTGTATGATTATTTTTACTTAAATAATAAAGTAAATATTTTTATATATAATTTCATTTGGCCATTATTTCGTTTTCTTATCAGATTTGATGGTAACTTAAGTATTATCAGTGTATTAATTGTAGGAGGTTAAGCTTATAAATTATAATACATTTAGGCACACACAGACATACATATGCATTTTCATATATAGATAAACACATGCACATACACATACACACACAAACACACATATATATAAGAGTGTACAGTTTATATTTTATATCATAAAGAAACAATTTATACAAAGAATTAAATAGCAATATTATGTGATTAATGGAGAAATCACTTCGCTAACAAGACTTAATGAGACATTAACTTACTGTTAGTTCCTTGAATAATAAGATCGTTACACACACACACACACATATAGACAAACGCACAGACACACACACAGTCACACACACACACACATACATACATACATATATATATATATATATATATATATATATATATATATATATATATATATATATACGCACACAAACAATTGCATACTTGTGTATATGGGTAGTTGGATTTATGCTGTATTTTCATTGTTGTTTGTATATATATATATATATATATATATATATATATATATTTATATATTTAAATATAAAACTATATATATATCGGAATCATATTTTTAAATTAATAATATATATATATATATATATATATATATTTATATATATATATATATATATATATATATATAATATGTGAACGCTCCCATATACACGTACGCACATATATACATTTAAAAATAATGTTTCGGTAGTAAATTAAATATTTGCTTATTTGTTATCATTTAACTAATGTTTCATTTTTCTTTAATTGCGAGGAATTCATTTGTTTTTGCCTTGGTACCATCTTATATATTAAGATATTAATTATAGAAGTCTATGTTTGCAGTGGTTTGTGTGTATGCATATATTTATATGTATATGCTCGCACACACACATACATATTTAATATTTGTTCATTTATTTTATGTTTATTTTTATTTTGTTTGATTTATTTTTTAAAATTTACATTATAATTATTTAGTTTATTTATATTTGTATATTTATTTATTTATTGAATTAGTCTTTAGATAGTAAATTAAATATTTATTTATATAAGTCTTTTCGTGACTTATAAAAACTGTATTTAATTTTTTACATAAATAATTAGTTTTAATGCTTAAATGATAACGGGAATATTTATATATATCTTCATTTGGCTATTATTTCATTTTCTTATTTGGTTTCGTGGTATCTTAAGTACTCTTACGGTAGGGTATTATATATATATATATATATATATATATATATATATATATATATATATATATATAAAAAAAAATACACGTTATTGGGTGGCATTCAAGATAGCTCCTATGGAAGGCTCTATTTTGGGCCTTCATCACACTCGGCAGGGAAAAGTAAATGCGATAGGCAACAATGAACTACAGAAGAACTCAAAATTGATCATTAAAAGTATTGCATTAATATTCAGCATACATTTTAAAAGATCAAAGATAATCCTAATGTCGACACTTAATTTAAAGAAGGTTTTATATACGTAGGTCCGTACAAACAGTTATTTTTTTATTTGATGTGTGACTTTCGCTGGACTTTGCAATTTATTTTGAATATTTCCAGATTTATTTCCAAGTTATAAAAAATGTTATTTTACAAAAACATTCGTAAAAAATCGCCGAAAACAATCGCAGTAATGAATCAAAAAATTCGGGATTGCCGGTCCGGATTCGGCGCGCAATGTACTTTTTTTTAAATTTGCTCACCAAGTCAGCCTGATTCCAAAATCGTATCATATGTTGGGGTACGACTACTAGGGGTAAAGTTGAAAAAGCTTGACAGAACGACATACCGACATTCGCATTTATCATATATATATATATATATATATATATATATATATGCAGTTTATTTCTTTGAACACTTTCCATTATCGTAATGGTATTGAAACTTGGAATCGTTTGTACTAAAGACGAAAAATTGACAACGTGTTTATTTGAGACTATGTAATATTTCATGATAGGAAATTGTCTGGTTTAACTCGTCTCCATTAACCATGTGATGACAGCTAAACATAATATAAACACAACATCAATATGTCAATTTCTAAAAACTGTTCAATGCGGCGATGCAATTGAGATAAGTGCACCTGTTGGCGAACCTTCGAGAGAGCTGTCATATGCTAGTTGAGTCTGAACTTTTTATTTCAACAAGTCAGTAACTTTATAAAACTTAATGTTGTTAAAAAGGAAAAAAAAATAAGAAAACATAATATTGTTTAACCTTGTCAGTTTCCCTCGGTAGCTGTTGAAGCAGTGTCTTTTTTTGATAATTTTCGCTCAAGCATGGCGAGAAAGCGACTCAGACGTAAGTGGTTACTGATACTGAAAGTAAATGAGAAAATGTCATTCAAGAGAGAAGACGATAAAGGAACAGGATTCAAGGAGACAAAAGATGGCGATTGATGCTGCATTTACATTTGTGAGGATCGTAGTTTCCAAGAAAGCAGGAAATTTGAAGAGAGTTCCAGAAGGGAGATGAAGCTTCCTTATGTGAGTGTGTTTCATGTTTTCTTCTGTATTTTAGTTTCAACTTTTGTAACAGGTTTTTGTGAAGACGCACGAAAAATTTCCTATTCATTTATCATCATCGAAATAATCATTAAAATATGATTGATTCGTTTTCTGCGGCTTATAAACCATTTGGAGGTTATTTAAAGCCAGAAAATGTTTTTTTTAGATTATAAGAATTCTTTTTGAGATAATAATAGTTTAGTGACACAAATTTCACTCATTAACCCATAGCTGAGGTGGATTCCTGACTTTCTGCGTAAGTGGATATGACGAAAGCAACGGTTATTCGAACTCGGCTCTCCGATTAAGAAATCCGCGCCATCATTGATTACACCAACCGCACATTCAAGCTTACAGCACCTGATATTCACAAGCGGTTACTCCTCTAGATGACCAGCCTCGACGTTGCTTAACTTCGGTTATCATATGGGAACCAGTTTTTCAACGAGATGTAGCCGTAATCCAATAATCAATAAAAAGTATGCTGGACTGGACATTTAAAAAATGATCTACTACGAAAACCTTTAACAATATATATATATATATATATATATATATATATATATATATATATATATATATAAATCAGACTTACAAGATAGTTTAGTGAGAAGAAATTATACACCCTTGTGCAAATTAATTGAAACAACCGCTTTAGTTTCCTTTCTTTCACCAAACGGTCAGTTTTAGACCCACTAGAATGACAGGGTGTAATCGATTTCTATTTTTTATAAGATTAGGTCATTTGAAGTGGTGTGCACTAATATGAATCTATTTTTGGGGTCTATGATGGGATTTGTTTGCCCTTGAAAAATATTGCGTCATCCATGGATGACGCAATATTTGCATCAGATTTTATCACGCCCAGACACTATTGTCTCGACTCTCAATTAGTTGTCGTACAATCATTGTCTGCAATGGACGTTACTCCAAAGCAGCGTACGAATATTGTAACGCTGCACGAACATACTGGCATGACTTATCAGTGAGCGAATCAAAGTACTATAGACTGTCCCAGAATCTGTGGTCAATCTGAAATGAACGACTTCGTAGAATGAACATACGATGTACTAACCTGTGCACTGGGTCACGTTTTATTAGAAAAATACGAAAAAAATGGTAAATAATAACGGAATTATTCATTTTGTTTCAATTAATTTGCGCCAGGGTGTATATAAAAAAAGAATAAAATGTTTGCCTGGTAAAATCATAATCTTTTGCAAACTTCCTGTTGAATTACTGTTCCCATACAGAGATACCTTTTTTCTGGCTTTTTATTCTTCTCGTTTCCGTTTCAGCATTTAGTTTTACAGGGATTCTGTCAATGTTGGATTTTATGTTAAAAAAATGCCGATCTTTTTGTCCCCTTATCTTTGTCATTCTTCTGCTAAATTTTCTTGTATATATTTTGATATTTGGTCAATTGCAGTGTCGAATATTCCCAAGAAATCTCTATTTGTATTGTTGATACTGCTGATATCAACGCCATTATTATTATTTTTATTGCTGCTAAGTAAGTGATAATATTTATTAATCTTAGTTTATATCATATTATTGAAAAACTAGGGACTATAATATTATTTGGTATCATGTGTTCTCAATATATTTTAGCAAGAATTTTTTTCGGATTGGGAATGCAAACACCACTCCCTACTTTGTGCTATTTTATCCACAGCTGAGTATAGGAGAGTTCCAGACATGTCCTTCTCCAAGATTAGTTGTTCAGTATACTTTGCTAGTATCATTTACACTATGTACATCAATTGGACAGTTGTTCTTGTCTATAATAGAATTTAGTCCACTGGGGTAGAATTGGGGTAGAATGTTCTAGTTCCACATGTTATGCATTTTTTTTTATCTGAGTATCGGCTAATCTTTTTAGTATCTCTTTGGGTCAAGTCACTTTTGGATCACTCAACTAATGCTTTTATCTACTGGGCCAAATTATCAAATGATGAGGCCGGAGTGTACAAGATCAGAAACGTTATGAATATGGCAATAAAGATGAGGACAACTGTCCGAACGATGTAAATAGCTTAAATTGTTACAATATCTCTTCTCAGAAATATAGACAGATAGTATTATGTTTCCATCTTGCGATAAGCTAATATCCCACTATAGTTCTTTCTAATAGTCTTTATTGTGAAGTATATTTTTCGCTTGCAATTACATATACCAGAGTGAATAACATTTTAACAGAACGGATGATGAAAAACGAATAACAAAATTAATAAACTGTAAAACAAAGTTTATTCATTCTTTTTTCCTAATAGCTTTAATAAGTAAGAATATTTCCCTTACATGAGAATCGGTTAAAAATTAATATCAGAATTTCTATGGATTTTGGTTAGCTATAGAAAATAAATTTTCTCGAAAATCAAGGGAGATATCTCTACTTTCCATCTGTTTTCCTACCCAGATTCCTCGTTCTGAGCTAGTAGGAAATATAAAAACTATTTGCACACACACACACACACACACACACACACACACAAACATACATACATACATACATACATACATACATTTAATTCCTGTACATTGAACGCTTTGGCATTACCACTAAGGGTTAATAAGTCAGAATTCTTGACACTTGAACTACTTAACACTTTGCTGTCATGAAGTACTTAACATTGTGTTGTCATTAGCCCCACTGAGTAAAACATGACACTCACACATTTTGAAAACAACATTTTTTGATCATCAATTTTTGACGCAAAATTTACTATAGACACTATCAATCAACCATTGCATTTTAAACAGAAAAGAAAGACCTCTCCAAACTTAGATGCGAGTCATATCATAGCCACATATCTCTCCATTTTTAATTTTTGAAAATCATAGAATTGTGAACGGAGGCACGTCGGCGTAATGGCTTGTGGCTCGGATTGAGGAATCGGAGAACTGAGTTCGAATTTCAGCCGAATTCATTACATTCATTTACGTTGGGAAAGGTATGAATTCATCTCTTCTCCCCTAATCTATGGGTCGAATAGCAGGACAGGCCAGGTTCTATGGTTTTTGTTCTGTAGCCTATGAATCGAGCTGGTGGAAGACACTGAATTCAAACAAGACTGGAGAGGGTTGAGCTCCGTTAGGCTATCATGTTCAAGACATAGCATTTCTCCTGCGGCTGATGTACACGTGACCACCCGATGACTCTAATGAGTTACGGAACTGGTGACCGTGAGAATTGTAAAGACAATAAAAGCACTCTAAATAAATATTCTTAACGACACTAGTTGCATTTTCAAATACAATATATATATATATATATATATATATATATATATATATAACGACTTATGAACAAACATAATAGACATTCATTGTCTGTTATATTTAGCAATATATGTTTAAATATATACATTTGTTTGTGGGGTATATTATCTATAAAAATGCCAATAATAAAAATAAAAAAATGATTTTAAATTCCCAGCATCTCCCGTTCATGCGCAAATTTAGACTGACGAAGTCCTAAAGGTCGAAACACGTCACACGGAAAACTTTTTTCCACTTTGTCATACATCTTTTCTTGAAAATTAGTCTTAATATATAAAAAAATTATATATCGTTATCCCATCCATATATATATATATTTGAAAATTTTATTGGTGGTAAAAAATTTAATGACTGCCATAAGCAGACAAAACTTATTTTTACTAAAAAATATTTCCAATAAAATTCTTCATTTCTTTTATTGATAAGGTCTTCCTATTTATTAAACTCGATTTAGCTCTCTTGAGCGAGGTTCGAAACCGGTTAGCTAGCCCGATTTTCATTTTTGGTTTTAATCATGTGTGGTAATATTAAAATATGTTTTTCTCTGTTTATATATATATATATATATAGGTTTTCTCTGTTTATATATATATATATATATATATATATATATATATATATATTTTTTCTCTGTTTATATATATATATATATATATATATATATATATATATATATATATATATATATATTATATATATATATACTCTGACTTTTGAAGACCTAATTTCGCATCATATACGAGATATAAAGTTTGCATATGTACTGCTGACACTGGCTACGCTTTTGACCTAACTCTATATCCATTTATTGTAGTCAGAAAGTACAGCTGTATTTAAAATAAACATAATTTTGATAAAACTGAGATTTACTTATCTGTATCTAATAATAATGCATGTAATATTCATATATTTGTATCTTATTATAAAACACAAACATAGCGAATATGCATCTTTTCTTTTGTTTCTCGTTCGGTTGTTTCTGTCTGCAAACGTTTACTCAAAGAGTATGGCGTTACTAACGATACTTTTATCATTCTCTTTTACTTTTTAACTTATTTAACTAGAAGATAGGATAAAGATATAGAGGAAAAGAGGTTAGTCTATTTGGTCTCTCAAAAAAGGAATTAGCACGATACACAAGATACATGATAAAATCTTTTGTTATAAGTGAAAATTTGGGGGTCGCACAATACACGGAATCGCGCGTTACATGAGTATTTACAGTATATACATCGAAATGAGTAGATAGAGAAAATCGATTTTATTTCGCTGTACTTAGACGCATTATTGATCATGTGAGGTTACATTTGCCTGCTTTTGCATGCTTGTCTACTCGTGTTTTTGTAGTAACATAAGCAGACACTTTAAGCTCGAGGCTTTTTACATTTGTTTAAAGTTCTCACGCAAATATTTTCAAACAGAAGTAAGTTTTAACTTAATGCTGATTGACTCCTACTTTCCAAAACAAAACAGTATCTATTCGGATGCAAAACTGTAAGTGTTTATTCTTTGAACTCGTTGTTTTCGATTTTCAAGTGCTGTATATACGCGGCGTATAATTTCAAACAAATCACCTCGTGTAAAGGTGACCGAATAACCCACATTCTGTTTCATGGAATATTTTGTTTTTCTCTTTATTTTGATGAATTTTGTCACTCCCTCTGGTGGATGACAGCTACACTAAGATGTAAATGACTTTGATCTGGATCTTTGAATGCGAATAATCACATCAAAGATGGATCTGTTGCAGTTGTAAGAGTCTGTGGCTGTCACTTCTTCACAGCGGTTCATACCTAAAGCTTTCTTTGTTGTCTCTTCATACATTATTTGGAAATGGTCTTCCATAGACACCGTTTAATGAGTAGAATAGGAGGAGGGGGAGCTTTCTAGTCATTCGGTGCATTCGGTTTTATATTATCAAAGAACAAACATACCTAAGATTTATGGTGATTTACTAAACGTATCTTAGATGTGGCACAAGGCCAAAAGTATGGAGTATCCCGTGAGGATCAAACTTACTATTCAGTCGTAATTGACCTCGCGAGGTGTACTTGTTAACCATTAAAACCACATCGAAGTGCTCAATATCTATGATTTATGAAAGGAATGTTTTTAATCCTTTTACCCTTCTACGAAATCTAACTTACAATTTAGGCGATCATGACTCTCCACTACTGCCTATCACTGTGAAACCTTGCAATGATTGCCTATTTCATTCCAACCTCCATTCCGAAATTGATTCACACAATAATAATACATTGTTATAATTTTATTATAAGAGGTTATAATAAAAACATTTGTCACTCTCATATTCTCCACAATCATCAATGATGCTATGTCTATATGTCGGCTTATCGCGACATGAAGAAAAAAATAACACACACACCTCCCACCGCTGATCTTATTTTCCTATCTAGCGTAGATTTGACATTTAATTGTTTAATCCAGACATACCCACAAGTCTATTTGCAATTTCTGACCTTATGCACTCATCAACTTTAACTTTAGTATAATTGGCAACGATTAGTTTTTAAGTTTCCCTAGAAATCACTTCATAACCAGTTACTTACCATCGCCTTTGGAAGTACAATCATATTCTTGAAACATGAAAGCTTTTGTGTAGCGGTGAAAAATGTTTTTATTATAATCTCTTATAATAAAAATATAATAATAATATTTTGCTCCACTTTATATTTTTTAAAAGTTAAATACTCCGAACAGTGGATTTTTAATCTATTTGTTCCTTCTCTCGTTTATATATATATATATATATATATATATATATATATATATATATATATATATATATATATATATATGTGTGTGTGTGTGTGTGTGTGTGTGTGTGTGTGTGTAGCAAAAATTTCAGATATACTTAAATAATCATTTCACTCTAAGAAAGGCAAGAAAGCCATTAAACAAAAGAGGTTACTTAATGTGCGAAAGTATACGAAAAAAAAATATTAAGAACAGAGAAAAAAGAAAAGGATTTAAGAAGGTATTGGCATTGCATCTAAATTTTTGAAGATGAAACCTAACTGGGAAGAAAGAAGCCGAAAGAAAATTCCACAAGTGAGAAGTGCGATAGAAGAAACTGTCAACATAGAACTTACGGTTACATCTCGTTTTTTCAACTGTAAAATCATGAAACCCTACCGCCAATCTAATGCTGCGCTTAAATTCATTAAGATGTTTAAGAAAACTGACGCGATCAGCATTAAAATAACGAAGCTATTCGCAGATCAATGAACAGTGTGTGTGTGTGTATGTGTGTGACAAAGAGAGAGAGAGAGAGAGAGAGAGAGAGAGATTTGTTATTGTTAGTAATTTGAATATATATAGAAGAAGTATAAAGGAAAAGGAGATAGATAACAGTGCTATAAGGAAAGCAAATTAAGTATATATCCTAACGTTGATATCTCAGTAAGCTTACAGATTAATTTTCCAACTATTTTCCAACATTCCTTTAGTACTGAATATCCTTCTTTAAGTTTTAATGAAATACAAACATTTTCAGCTGCAGTCTGTCCTACAGCAAAAAAAAAAAAAAAGAAAGTTATTTGTCGAATGTTTCTACTTTTTATGCCACCCTATCAGTACCCGTTTCTGACACCATAGGACAACATAATAATAAATTAGGCCGGCTTATTTTCAGTTCGACTCCCCTAGACAGACATCAGAAATGTCGAAACAAAATTGCAACTTTGTAGTGATATTAACATGCATATGATATAAATTTTCTCTTTCTACTCATTGCTAATGTTTCTGTTATTAATTCCCCACCACTGGATACACCATATATATATATATATATATATATATATATATATATATATATATATATATATATATATATGTGTGTGTGTGTGTGCGTGTGTGTGTGCGTGTGTGTGTGTGTGAAAAGCGTATATAAATATAAATAAATATATATATATGTATAATTATTTATATATTATATGCGCGGTACTTATTAGAAAGCACTCAATATCAGAGATAGAGCTAACATATTTGTTTGGGTAGATGTGAGTTAGTGACCCTGGGTTTCACGCTTTAGGGTTTGTCTGACGATCGCTAAAACGTGAAACCCAGGGTCACAAACTCACATCTATCCAACCAAATATATATATATATATATATATTTCGTTGGAATGATGTGAGTTTGTGACCCTGGATTTCACGCTTTTGCGATCGTCAGACAAACTGATTAATCTTTTAAAAATTTTGGGTTTATGTAGATTGCGTGTATTAGTGTTATTATGGAAGTGGGGGAATCTTCGTCGTGATGTATACAAACTCACATCAATCAAACCAAATATGCTAGCTCTATCTCTGATATTGAGCGCTTTCTAATAAGTACTGCGCATATAATATATAAATAAATTATATATATAAATAAATTATATATATATGTATAATTATATATATATGTATATATATATTTTTATATTCATATAGACACACTTTTCACACTTTTCACACTTTTCACACACACACACACATACACACACAGACACACACATATATATATATATATATATATGTGCACCCTCATGTACATTCGCGCACATATCGACGCAACCATATATATATATATATATATATATTAGCTTTATACTTTCATGCATACACACACACACACACATATATATATATATGTGTGTGTGTGTGTGTGTATTTAGGCAGCAAATACTTTGTTAGGCATGTCTAATTAAATAAATTACAAAGGTTTTCTGCTTATTTTTTGCATAATCCGTTCATATTCACGGATATTTTTCCGTGTATTAGAACCAGATGATGCAAGAAACGCACTGTAAAAATAAAATTGCACACTTGATGATGATCTTAGAAAGAGATGGAAAGTACTTAGGAAATAAAAGTGATTTTCATTGTTACGGTGCATTTCTTGAACCATTTTGATTTTAATACACGACAAAATATGCGTGAATATGAACAGATTGTGCTAAAAATAAGCAGGCATAATGTTTGTAATTTATTTAATTAGACGCGCGCGCACACACACACACACACACACACACACACACACACACACACACATATATATATATATATATATATATATATATATATATATATATATATTCAGATGATCGCAGGATTACGTTTAAACATGAGACAGACTGTCGCCGCTGGGTGTTTTTGTCAATATTCACTTTTAGATTTGCATACTCGCTATCTCTGTTATTGAGCGCTTTAACACATAAATATAGCATACTGTTTAATATAGCATACCTTGAAACTATAAATATCAAAACTATAATTAAAAACTTGCACTTATTTAAAACACAGTTAAAGAGCCGCCAGTAATCACGAGATTCAAAGTTGTTAGATACAATATGGTGCCTCATTCTATCAGCAAACAAACACTTAGCTCCTTTGAATACACATTTACATTTGTTATGTGCAGCCACGAATTCGGGTCCGTTGCGATCGGAGCTGTCGCGTGGGTATAGGGATTACTATCGTCAGAACATGCTGTAAACCATGGAGAAAATTGTGGCTTTTTTTCCGACAAGGAATAAATCTATGCCGGCTTTGACTCACGAAGACAACTTACTGGCGTCAATGTAAAGCCAGAAAATAGTTTAAGACTCTAACATTTTTTTCAGATAATAATGGTTTAGTGATAAGTCTTACTAATTAACCCATAGCTATGGAGAAGAAAGCCTCACAGATTTGTCAAGGGTATTCTCGCGTAAGGGAATATAATGAGGAGTCAAAGCGTTACAGAGAGCCAAACATTTTACCTGATATCTTTAACGTTGAACCATATATATGAGTCCGTGTGGGAGTTTCAGGCCCAGTATACTCTCAAGGCACGGTGCCTCCTCGAGGGGACATCTGTTCATTGCGACTGACTGTAGTTCAGTGTCTGATCTGCGTTGATGGAATGTATCCAGTATAGTTTTAGAGGCACTGAATGTTACCAGTCAGTTTTTCCCCACTCCATGAGTAGCCAGCTGTCAATCTGAGTTTTAGAGGTTGGCCCGTGTATCGTCGTATCATCGACATAGATTTTTACAAATGATCAGAGTATATTCTTAGGTAGATTATTCATGCAAATCAGAAAGAGGGTTGGTCTGAGAAGTGACTTCTTGGAGGACTGGCCGTTAATAACTACCTTCAGGGGTCTAATTCTTAGGAAGGATTTTATAATTGAGAAAACGCTTTCATAGCTGGAGAGATTGTGTAGTAAACCACTGAGCCACGCCTTGTCGACGGCCTTCAAGATATCTAATGTTATAGTCCTCGAGATATGTTTGTCTTCAAGTGCCTCACTAAATCTGTTTGTAATGGTAGTTAAGACGTCATCAGTGGTTCGAGCTGATCGAAACCCATATGCTTAGCGCACATGAGGTTGTTCCTATCTAGAGGACCTTCTTGTTGATTAAAAAATACTAATGGGTCTATACTGCAAGAGAAAGAATAGCTCGCTCGCCATTTTGAAGACCAGGCATACTCTTGCCGCCTTCCACAGGCCTGGGAAATATTTCTTCTTAAAGCAGCAGTTTGCTAGGTTCGGGGTAATTCTGGGTTGATATTCTTAAGGACAGCCAATGGAATTTTAACTAGACCAGTGGCTTTTTTCGGAGGAGGCATTTGATAAGTCTAGAGACTTCGCTTATTGAAATAAGTATATTACTGAGACTGTTATCAGTGTGATGTGGGAAGTTAGGTAGGGGATAGCTTTTGTCATTTAACGTTGAGTTTGAAGCAGGGATCGAGCAACTAGCTTTTCTCTGTTGACGAGAGTTAGACTTCGGGTCCATTTATAATAGTAAGCACAACCGCTTTCATAATTTGACTAGTGATCTTCCAGAATCCGTGAGATCCAATTTGTTTCTTTTCAACCCTGGCCTGAACAGCATGCGCGTAGCTGCACTTGGCGTTTTCTGGATCTCTCTTACATCGAATGCGGGTGGTTATCAAAGAAGTAAGGGTCAGACTAAACCGCTACTTGTGATAGATATTGAAGTACTAGTTCCGGTTGGCTATGCTGCAGGGCATTTAAGGATGGACCAGGGCTGATTTGTTTTCGCTGGAATATTTTTTGAATATAAAGCATTTCATTCCAGAAAGGATCCATTCGGAAATTAGGGAAGCAGTTTTGGGTGAAGCATGTTTGAAGAAATTTGGGAGAAGAGATTCCGTCATATATGAACGAAAGCTGTCCCAGACTGCCTTCGCATAACGAAAAACCGTTCTATAGAACGGTAAATAAGGGGTTGTCATTGGCTTGTGTCATATAGGAAGAAAATGAGTAACTACCGACACCAAAGTTCGAGCGTGACACTCTGCACTTATGAATATATGTTTTCCACCAGGTGCATAAATAAGGGTGTCAGGCTACTGACTGAAGTGATTATTGAGTGTCTATTGCGCGGAACTATCCAGTCGAATTAGTGTGAATTATTGTCCATTGCGTCGATGATTTGGGTTTTGATTGGGGATTTACCGGACGTTAAGCCGAGCTGCGCTACTGAAAAGTTATTCACTGAAATTGTAAATTATCATTGATTGACTTTTACTTCTTTGTTCTTGTTAAGTATTTATACTGCTTTTTTCAACATAGAAGTGTTAAGTTATACTTAATTATTTACGGCAACCGTTCGTCACAATAGTTTGGTATCAATCAGGACACTGAATGGAATGACGTGTCTATGACAGGTAAAAGTTTTGCTAACATTTTCCAGGGCAGGGTGTTAGAAAAAGCTCAAAGAGACTTGTTTGCTGTCTCGTCGCGTCCAGGACTCAAGTGGTTTCTTCAATGATCTCGTTTAGTTCACAGGCAATGGAAAAGTCTCCGCAATATCTGCTTTTCCTCTTCAGTTTTGTTCGAGTCGACTAATCACTGTTTGTGGTGAACATCGAAGTCACCGCATACATCAAAGCTGCCCGATGAAAATTCCGTGAGGGTATAGTCAATTCTCTTTGATATTCAATCTAAGATTACCGACTCTTCATTCTGAGGGCGATACGATTCAATATGATTAATCCACTTCATGTCAGTCGTAAATCTGAAAACAAGATGGCGCAATCAATTGCTTTACGGGCTGTTAGCATCCGCTATGTTGATGAAATAAAAAATGTTCTTTATGGTGATAAAAAATAGCAGCGTCGTTTGAAGGCGTCAAAATTTACAAGTCATTTCCACTGATTGGACTTTTTTTTCCGAGAGCTGTTACCTGTTTTACTTTATCGCATACAAGACAGGAGTAAATAGTTGTGTCATCAATATAAATACGTACCTGTGAACTGATGTCATCGTGAAAGTCGTTGATAAAACAATGTTTAGGCAAGATAGAGTACTGATGAGGGGTGGGGGGACCACCGCGTTAATGTGAAATGAACTAGAAGCGTGTACATTCAATCCGACATTCATTAAATGATTTAAAAAAGATTGAATTAAGCCAAATATTCGTCTACAGACAAAATAGTCCTTGAGATTATGCATGTCATCTTACCACTTCCCGTCAAACGCTGTTCTGATATTTAAAGTCACAGCCCGATTCTAGCCGTTCTTATCTAAAGCATGATATATAAATTTAGTTTTGCTAGAGAGGCGCTATTTTTATTAGTTATCCCGATGCTGATTAATGCGTTGTCTACATAATTCCACTTTGTTCAAATAAATAGCAGGTAGGCCGGTGTGAATGTGAAGTTGTGGTATAACCTATATAACATATTTTGTCTATTATTTTAGAGATGCAAATTCAGATTAGACAATTTTTTAATAATCAGTGATAAATATGAAATGTATACTTTTAGCAACAGATTTAATATGAGTATATATTATCTTATTTTCTGCTTTCCAAACTATGTACGCATTTAATTTCTATAGCGTATTTTTAATGGCATTGTTATTAATTTTATCTTGAGAACTCATGTTTATATTAAAACTGTTATTGTGTAAGACTCCCCTCCTTATCTGTTATGGTCCGGTTCCTTGTACCACGGTGATAGTCCAAGGTAGAACCAATAAAGAATAACTCGAACACGGATATGGAATAACACAGATATATTACAAACAGGAATATATACAGAGAAGTAGAAAGTGTTAGTACGAACAATCAGGTTTAGTAGAGAGAACAATGTAGTCTCGACCAGTATCACTATTCCAATGTCTTGCCGTAATTGTCTGAACGCGACTCTGTTTCGGTCTGCGTCTGACTCGACTGACTGACTCGCTCGCTCTGACTGACTGACTTCTGATGGACCTCACTTCCTGACTTCCTCACTCCAGACTTCAGACTGAACAGTATTTAGTCACCCCCCACCCGCACGAGGGCATCATGTGGCACAAGGCCGGTTTAACGTGGGATCTCCGAGCCTGTGGGCTCGGCCAAAAATATGCCCTTTGAACCCGTATAAACGGGATAAGGGTCGGTTTACCTTCCCGAAAGAGACTCTCTGCATCCTCTTGAGGCGAAGTATTTATTACGTTTGGAATAGTCCATTATGTTATTATGGGTAAGGTCCCATAAAATTATTCTTCAATGCATATAAAAAACTTGACGCTGATTGATTCGTTTTTTACAGCTTATCAACCTATTGCTGGTTATTTAACGCCAGAAAATATTTTCAGATTGTGAGAAAAATTTTGAGACAGAAATGGTTTAGACATACAAATCTTACTAATTAACCTATAGCTGCGGGGAGAAGATCCCTTTCCGAAGAATAGTGCATTAGTGAATTGGAACTCGGCACTCCGATTAACAATTCCAAGCCATTATCCATTACACCATCCGCAGATTCCGTATTCCATCTAGGTACTGACCAGGATCGATGTTGCTTAAGCGTGTTTCAACGTGATATGGTCCACAGCGAAAATGGACACTGAGGTGAGCGGGTAAAAAGTATTTCGTGTTTGAACTCAATCTTCCGGCCTTCGTTCAAATATCAAACAGATTGTCACCGCTTGGCGTTGACCTCGGTGTCCACTTTTATACTGAAATACGCCCTATCCCTGGTATTAAGGACTTTTGCGTATAAACATAACTCACCTTAAAACGATATTTTTATCATCTATTTCTATTTCTGAGATGAGGTATTGTAACTATTTACATTACTTACATTTTACGGACTGTTTTCCTCATCTTTATTGTCATATTCACGACGTTTCGGCCGTTGTACGCTCCGACCGTCTTCAGAATCTGTCTATATTTCTGAGATGTGGTATTGTAACTATTAACACTATTTACATTGTTCGGACTGTTCTCCTCATCTTTATTGTCATGTCGTTTCCACCGTTGTACACTCCGGCCGTCTTCAGGTGATATACGATGGAATTTTGAACCAAAACCTTTATTTAGTTTTCTGGATATCTCAGTTTCAGTTAATTCCCTTCAGTAAATCAACTAGTATTTCTGGGATGAAGAGTTGTATCTATTTACACCATTTACATTGTTCGGGCTGTTGTTCTCATCTTCATTGTCATATTCTAACGACGTTTCGGCTTTTGTATGTCCGGGTGTCTTCAGTATCCATTTATATTTCTGAGACGCGGTATTGTATCTATTTACACTATTTACAATATTCGGACTGTTGTCTTCACCTTTACTGTCTTATTCACGACTTTCGGCTCCAGCTTTCATAGGATCTGTCTATATTTCTGAGATGAGATATAACTATATACACTGCCAATCGCTATCTACTGTCTTCCTCCAAGTTTTTATGCACTTGGTGATATATCTTTTGAATTTTGTTATTCGTTATCACCCTATGCAAGATAGTAAAGCCTTTAAGACCTGAGGGGCCACTGAGTGTAAAAGAATTAGAAACAGGAACATTAATAATGAGCGAAAAAAGAAAAGAGTAGTCAGAAAGACAGTAGATAGCGATAGACATTGCATTTAAATTTTTACAGATTAAAGTGGGTTGAAAACCATGGAGCCAGAAGTGAGTTCATCAAGCGAGAAGTGTGAGAAAATGAAACTGTTATCATAGTATTTACGTTTACATCTAGCCAGCTCAACTGCAAATAGGTGAGATCACAACTGCGCTTTGATTCAAAAAGTCTACATACAATAGCGAAGAGCTCATTTTTATGATGCATCCTTGTGCAAATTAATTGAAATAAAACGAATAATTCCTTTATTTACTTTTTTTCGTATTCTTCCAATGAAACATGACCCAGTGTACATGTTATTATTTCCTATGTCCATTCCACGAAATCATTCCTTGTAGATTGACCACAAATTCTCGACTGGATTTAAATCAGGAGAGTTTCCTGGCCAATCCATAGTACTTTGATTTGCTCACTCGTAAGGCTTGCCAGTGTGTTCGGGCAGCGTTCATAATTTTCAGTAATGTCAATCGCAGACAATGTTTGTAGGACAACTAATCGACAGTCAAGACAATAGTGTCTGGGTGTAATCAAAATCTGATGTAATCACGGGTAACGCAATATTTTTCAAGGCCAAACAAATTTCATCATACATCCCGAAAATAAATTCGTATTACTGCACACCAGTGGAAATGTCCTAATCTGAGGACAAAATAGGAATTATTTATACCCTGTTATTTCGGTAGGTCTAAAACTGACCAAATGATGAAATGGAGGAAACTAAAGCGGTTGTTTCAATTAATTTGCACAAGGATGTATATGTGGGTGGGTGAGTCTGGACATTTGCGCATATCTTACAACTTATTATATAATATTATATTTTTCCCAGGATCAGCAAATCTTGTTCGTAAAATTTCATAATATTTTATCGGTTTTTATTAATGGTTTCCTTCATATTATTGGCATTTTAGTACATAGACTTTTTACAGGATGTTTCTATTTGTAGTCAGTTGATTCGTAATAAAACTTACGCGCCACTAATTTACCTGTTAGACGACATCGTTTTCAACCTGTCGGCATTGTAATTTTTTTTTTTTTTGCTGATGAATGTGATTATAAAATTCCATTATACTGACGTAAAAAGATGAATGGTAGAATTCTCTTTCCGTGTCGATATTTTGTAACTTGAATAGAAAAAGGCTGGAAGCACTCTATCTCCTTAGAGTTGCACAAAGAGAACAACTTGCTACTTTTTCTTTCGTTTCTTTTAACTTCTTACAGCATACAATTGTTTGTTTGTTTTGCATATAGGTTTTTTTTTGTATTCTAACTCGCTGGTTGCTTAGTGACGGACGTCGCTAAGCAACACTTCGTGCCTGACCTAAAAGTGTTTTCTTGGTGAATAAGAAAAAAAGCTCCAAGTCTAAAATTATTATTAATTAATAAAAACTGATGAAAAAGATAATTGAATTTTTTGTTCTTGCCCTTTTTTTGTTTCATGAGGAGAAGTGAAAAATTGATCCGATGGGTTAGGATGCAAGTGGGGTTAATAGCGAAAGGGTTGGAGAAATTGAAGCGAAAGAAATGGGAAGAATGAGCGATGAAAATGAAAGAAGAGATAAATTAAGAGGGAATCAGAAACACAGAGAAAGAAAGGATCGTCAAACAATGAAAAATGGAAGAAAATATTGAAATGAAAAGCTGATGAGAAGAAGAAAATACGGAGAAAAATCATAAAATAAAATAAAAAATCATAATTATTTACACTATTTATATTCGAATTATTGTCCGCATCGTTGTTGTTTTTATCACAATGATTCAGCCGTTGCGTCTTCCTGGCGTGTATATTTGGGTAACCTACAGGGAATTCCGAACTAAACCCTTTATTCAATCCATGGGGTAGACTGTTTTCATTCCACTACCCAGGTTTAGGGATGTCATAAAAAAAACCCCCAAAAATAAACAAAAAACAATTAAATAGCGGAGCCACACGAATCCGTTAATACCAATCTACCAAGGTGGCTAGCTAATCCTCATTGCATACGCCCGCTTAGTCAAACACCCACAGAGCCCAACTGTGGTTTATACTGCAACTATACTGAGCAGAACCTAGTTACAGTTTCTGGGAGAGAGCGAGTTATCTATCATTATGAACAGTCTGAATAAGGCCAGCACGTTCAAACCCTCGGTCCCGATGACTTGTAACTCCGTGATAGCAGCCAAGTGTTCCGTCTACCCAATTTCACTCACGGGGCTTGGGTCAACCCGTGGTATGATTTTCATGGTCACAAAGCGAACGTTCTAACCACTTGGTTATCATTGATATCTTGAGGTATCATGGAGTTCTAATTTAGTAATGTTCACTCATTACCAGTGAGTGCAATTGCCCACTGCTCGAGCAAGGGATTGAACTCACAGCGTCTATGTCACAAATTTCATAATACAACGCTATTATTCAGTAGTCTCGTTGTTGGATTAAACTTAGAACCTTAAACCTAACCTTGACTGCTGATTAGACTGCAACTGCTGCTAAGTGTCTTATTTTTGGTTGCTGCTGCTACTCGTGTTTTGATAGTTGCACTGCTGCTGCGGTTGAAGACTTGCTTAGATGAATTCAATCGACCGACTATAAATAGTGTAAATAGTAATGAAACGTCATTAAAAAAGAAGATGGTTTAAGACATTATAACATTCCTTATATCAATCGAAATATAGAAAACAATGCTTAAAAGGGTTACTGGAGGTATAAAGTTTAATCAATGTTATAAAACACGATATATTAAAAAAGAATGAGGAAAAGCCGAGGAAATATAACAATACCAACAGAGCCAGAGTAAATGACAATATACAAAAAGAAAGAAAAAAGGGTAAAAAATTCCAACCCGCTGACCAGTTTTCGTTCCGCTCTCATAAGAGTTAGATTGAGTAATGAAAACTCTATGCACAACGACTACGAGAGAAAGAAAAAAAAACGCTAGAAGATGGCAAATGGCAGCAAGTGCAAATTCTTGTCTCACACAAGATATTACTGGCTGTTCTGACGTGTAAACGAGTGGTTGATCAAGGTGCGCTTAGGATGTGCACACGTGGGGCACTCAGATGACAGATATAAAGGTTGGTGCAAAAGTAAGTAGACAGTCTTGTTTGAGATCGGACGACTTGAGGAATACATACAGAATTTTAGATCTCCGGTTGGGAGCCAAAAATTGTGCGGAAGATGAGAAGATAATAATAATAATAATAATAATAATAATAATAATAATAATAATAACAACAACAACAAAACTACGATTATCCGTTCTGTGGTAGGGACATTACTAATAAATCATGTAAGTTAATTTCCTAGACACATTAGCATCTCAGAACTACAAAATGTTACTTTCTGCGGAACTGCATACACCATCCGCAAAACCCTCTCCATCTAAACTCAACGTCTCAAATATACATAGATAACTCTCCTATAGGGCTTTCTTTTAGTCATAAATACCGGAAAGGCACTTGGTAATAAGGGACTTAAAATTAATCTCTGACAAGTTGATATCACAAATAATAATAATAATAATAATAATAATAATGTTAACCCCAAAAGCAGATTCTGTGATAAATATCCAGAAACAATTGATCATCTTGTATCAGGTTGCACGGTATTATCACGCAATAAATATAAAGCTTGGCACGACAGAGTGGGCCAATATCTGCACTGGAAAGATAGAAACTGCAAAAAAAAACTGGTATGAACCTCACTCAGACCCGGTTACAGCGATAACACCTGTAACAATTTTATGGAACTTTACAATATTCACAGACAGAACAATCAAACTAATCGCCCAGACATCAAAGATCAAAGACCACAAAAGCAGAAAGTGCTTTCTTATTGACACGACAGTCTCTGCAGATTGTAACATATATTTGAAAATCTTCAAAAAAACTCTCAAAGCACAAGGATCTTGAAGTAGAAATCCCGAATAAGAATATAAAAAATTCCAGTTGTAGTTGGAGCACTCGGATTCATTGGAAAATGGTCCTATAGACATATGGGAGGCATTTCTGATAGCCCATGCGAAATACAGAAATTATACTCACAAGTACAGGTCACATAATATAAAGAGCATAATCTATGTAATATGTGCGTGATCTTAGTTTTATTTGTCAATATGATCAATGGAAAATAACATGAAGCCATTTCTGAGCTTATGTCTCTGGTTGGGACCCGGAAGTAAATGATTATACGACAGAAATCAAAGGAAATAAAATAAGCTTTGGTGATCTAGGGTTTTGGAGGTGCACTCATATATACTTGTATCATCAGCATAGATATTCACAAACGATCGGAGGCAGATCATTTATGTAAAGTAGGCAGATCTTAGGCAGATCATTTATGTAAAGTAGAAAGAGGGTTGGACCGAGAAATGTACCTTGGCGGACCCCTGCTTGGAACAGTGACAGTTAATAGCTACTTGCAGGAAACGGTCGGTTAGGGAGGAATTTAGAATGAGTAACTTAGAATACGACCCATATATCGTTGTATCATAAATATAGATATTCACAAATGATTGGAGTTTACTCTTAGGCAGATCATTGATGAAAATAGAAAGACCGAGAAGCGTGACCTATAGGACGTCTGTTTGGGTCAATTGCATTTCAGAGAACTGGACATAAACAGCTACCTTCTGGGAATTACACCTTAGGAAGGATTTGATAATTCAGAAAACTCTTCCAGTGATTCCCTGGCTAGAGAGCTTGTGTGGCTACACTCTATGCCACATCATCTCAAAGGCATTTGGAATATCTAATGCAATATATTTGTTATCTTGACCCTCACTATTTCTGAGTTACGACAGGATATCAGCAGTAGACCGAGTTCATCGAAATTCGTACTGCTTGTCGCTTGTCGATTCTGGTCCATCTGAGGTGATCAACAATCTTTATGTTGACTATGGCTTCAAAGAAATTAGAGAACTGTATGATAAAGAAAATAAAAAAAGAACACACCACGCACACACACAGACATACGTGTGTGTGTAATAGGAAAATATGATAAATATTTAAAAGAAAAATTAAAATTAAAAATTATTAAATATCAATTAAATTATTAATAAATTATTAGTTATTAATTAATTATTATTCAATTATAAAAGTTAAGTATAATTAATAAAATTAAGCGTAATTGATAAAATTAAAATTTAGCGTAATTATAAAAATATTAATTATTAATAAAATTATTAATAAATATTAATATCAATTAAATAATTAATTAATTAAATAATCAAATATTAATAAAGTAATTAAATCATTAATAAATTATTAATTATCAATTAATTATTATGCCATTATAAAATTAACTCTAATTAATAATATTAATAAAATTAAGCGTAAGTATAAAATTATAAGATTATATAAAAATGAAATTATAACATTATTAAAATTATATAAAATTATTAAAAATATTAAATATTACATAATTAAATAATTAATTAAAATTAATTAATTATTAAGTTAAAAAGAAAATTAAAAAGAAAATTAAAGGAGAAAACTAAATTATGATATAGAAAAAGAAATATGAACAATTATGAAAAAGAAAGAGAGAAAAGAAAGTAAAGTCGAGATAAAAAGACAAAAAGAAATAAAGTCGATAAATAAAGAGAATATAAAATGAGAGAAAAAGTAAAGTGTGATAAATTGAGAAAAGAATGTAATTCGATGATAATTTGAAGGAATAAGAAAATGCAGAAAAAGAAAGAGAGAGAGAGAGAGAGAGAGAGAGAGAGAGAAAATAGAAAAAAAAAGAGAAATTGAAGAAACCAGGGCAAATATGAAATAATTTTAAACATTAAAGGAAAAAAAAAGTTAGAAAATGCAGACAAATAATGAGTGAGCGATTATGGAATAAATCAATTAAATCGTAAAAGAAATGGCTGAGTGTGTAGAGTGATTCTCTCAAAAGAAGAAGAAAAAAGCATTATGAACTATGGACGCTATGACCTTACGCATCATCGAATATTTTCTGTTAACAATACGGACTAGTATTTACCATTGCCGGAGTACGCTTACATTCACATATTCAATAGTTTCATGCGAACAAACAAACGCACACAGACATACATGTATAAAAACGCACACAAACAAAGGCAGACATACGTACATACATACATACATACATCTAAATAAAACACACCTCCTTTCGGCTTTTTCTCTGATAGTTCTCCGATATAAATTCTCCCAGTTGCTGGGGATGACTGCAATAATAAAACAAATTAAAGAATCGTTAGCATAATCTAGAAAAATCAGGATATTGATTTTCACAGAAAGAAGAATTTAAAGTGTAAGAGATCTGGCGCAACACAATCGTTTACAGTCATTCTCATTCCTCGTCCCAGATTAGATTGAACTTCATAAATATTTATAATTACAAAGCATTAAAAGAAATATACAGATATTACTAACCAAAGAATAACCATAGCTTATCTATCTATCTATCTATCTATCTATCTATCTATCTATCTATCTATCTCATTTATGTTCAAATTCTCCCTGGAACACAGAAACTATTCGGAACCTCAGAATTGTTCGTCACTTATCGAACATCGGGCGGAGATTAAAGTGAATGTTGAAGTGGAAAGACTACTGAATCCATTGCTAGGTCAGCTGTTAAGAAAATTGCTTCATTGTGTTGTGCGAGAAAACCTTTCCTTCCAGAATCTATCTTACATATCTATAAGTCTACTATTCGTCCAAGCTTAGAATATTTCTGTTACATATGGTTCTGTAACTCTGCTATTTACCTTGAGATCCTTGATGAAAACCTAAAGAGGAATCAGCAATATTATTGATCCTATTCTGGCGCCCCCGCTTGAGCCACTTTCCGACTGTCGTAAGATTGCCTCTCTGTGCCTTATCTATAAAGATTTTCATGGTAATTGTTTAATGAGCTTTTCAGTATTGTTTAAGTGCAGTACTAGACAGGCGTTGACTTCTCATCAATTTACAGTGGAGCTGACGAGATGTAATTGTAAGTTCTATGCAAACAGTTTCTTTTCTTGCACTTCTCGCTCGTGGAAATCTTTTCCGGCTTCATGCTTTCCAGCCAACTTTAATCTGCAAACATTTAAATGCAATGTCAATTACTATCTATTGTCCTACTGATTACTCTTTCTTCTTCCCAGTCGCTATTACTATTTATGTTCCTAATTCTTTCACACCCTGTAACTCCTTGTGACTTAATGGCTTTATTGCTTTGCATGGAAGGGATAACGATTAAAAAAAGAAAGAAAAAAGACAAAAAAAAAAAAAGAAGATTTATTCGATGCAAAGCAGTAATGTAACTGCTCATGTCTTCCTATGTTTTTAAGATACCTGGCTCCGAAAAAAATGTCTGAAAGAAAGAATAAAATGGAAGAAACAGAGTAAGAACATGACTAGGAATGATCATAAATAAAAGCAAAATGGATGTTTTTAATATGGCTGAGGTTTGAGGGGGGGTGTTTGAAGAGAAGAAAGGAGGGGAGAATCGAATAGGAAGAAAGAAATTTAGTTGTATTTCCGAGAAAAATACAGCTTTAATATAATGTAGGTCGCCAATATCAGTAGTAGTGGTCTTTGATGAGCAATGTAGTGAGGGTTGTGTATATCGATTAACCTAAATATGATTCGCTTTCAACAAGAATGAAGGAAAGTGAAAAGAATATCTATCTATCTATCTATCTATCTATCTATCTATCTATCTATCTATCTATCTATCGCAGTCTATTCATATCTATCTATCTATCTATCTATCTATCTATCTATCTATCTATCTATCTATCGATCTATCTATCTATCTATCTATCTATCTATCTATCGCAGTCTATTCATATCTATCTATCTATCTATCTATCGCAGTCTATTCAGATCTATCTATCGCAGTCTATCCAAATCTATCTATCTATCGCAGTCTATTCAGATCTATCTATCGCAGTCTATTCAGATCTATCTATCTATCTATCTATCTATCTATCTATCTATCTATCTATCTATCTGTTTTTTATCATTTCACAGCAAGAAAACCCATAATGCCACTAAGGCGCAAGGTGATTACTGAGTGTGAATGAATAAGAAATAAAAAAAATAATATTACGGAGTGAGTACAAGGGAAAAAGTGTAATCAAGAAGACAGGAGAAAACGATTGACCTTTCACTTAAATTTTAGAAAATCAAAGTTGGTTGGAAATCATGGATCCAGAAGAAAGATCCATTAGCAGGAAGTCTCAGAGAAGAAATTCTTAGACTAGATTTTACGTTTACATCTTAACCGACTCAACTGTAACACAAAGAAACCTGTTGCCAATCTTGTACTGGGAAGAGATCATTCGAACAATCACCATCAAAGTATTTATAGAAAAGTCGCAGGGAAGCTTCTTTGCAGCCGTGGGAAAGTGACTTATGTCTGGATGCAAGGTCAGGACCAATAACATTGCAGAATCTTCTTTGGCTTATATCAGAAACTTATATCAGGAGCAACAGACCATGTGTGGTAGCAATATTCAAAACTTGAACGAATGGGAGTGTTAAATATAAGATAGAGTCTGGAGAAAAAATACTGTTTAGCACGACACAGCGATACGACAGAGTTAACTAACTTTGCTATCTATCTATCTATCTATCTATCTATCTATCTATCTATCTATCTATCTAAGTCGTTTTTCTCCTCTCTCAATCGTATTATACATATCTTTCACTCTCCGTCTATCTGTTCATCTCTGTACCTATGGCGGTCACGGATACACTAAAATCAAACTCTGAAAGATGTGGCGGGAAATAAACAAGTAAAAAATAATGAACTAATTAAAAGTCATAAATTGAATTAGACAATAAACAGGCACATAAGTAAAGGCAAAAATAAACTCGAAAATTAATGAATGGCTAAAGTAATTACATTTGTGCATTATCATTTTAATTGCATTTATTGGTATGGTACTAACTTTACATTTGGCACTTCTCACATTCATAAAATTCATATCGAATTAATTTCTCAAATTAATTTGCTATTCCCGGATCCATTAATGATTCATATCAAGTCCTGTCCTGACAACGGTCTTATTTCTCCGAAAGAAAATAATTTTCAGCAAGCTTACATAAAATATATTTATTTTACGGCTATCTATTACCCTCACTATTTCCATGGTCAGTATTTGGCTACAAAGAAAGTCGCTATACGTTAGAAATAGTGAAGAATAACATGTGCCACCAACGAATATATGTTTTGTCTATATATTTTTGATTGTTCGGACCGTCGTTCTCATCTTTATTGTCATATTCACGACGTTTCGGCTGTTTTACTCTGCGACCTTCTTCAGGATCAGTCTATATTTCTAAGATGAAGTATTATAACTATTTACACTATTTACATTACTTACATTGTTTGGACCGTTGTCCTCATCTTTATTATCACATTCACGACGTTTCGGCCGTTGTAAGCCAAGGTCTTCGTCAGGATCAATCTATATTTCTAAGATGAAGTATTGTAACTATTGACAGTATTTACATTATTCGGACCGTTGTCCTCATTTTTATTGTCTTATTCCCGGAGTTTCGGCCGCTTATTCAGGTCATATACGTTGGAATTTCGAACTGTATTCTTTATTTAGTCCACGGGTCTACATTTTTCTATTTCTACGTGCCATGATATCTCAGTTTCAGTTAATTCCCTTTAGTAACTCAATTCTCGAAGTTTTTGTCCACCTCTGCTGTGCCACACGAATACGTGGCTCAGTGGATAAAAGTGTTGGTTAAAGTAATCCAGTGACTTGACCCAAAGAGTTGTGAGGTCAATAACTGATCACAGTAGAAGTTAACATAAAGGAAGAAGTCAAAAGACACGAGAGACAGGCTCGATAAAATCGACCTCGACTTCCACCAAAATTACTATGCAGTCAATGCCACTGGCTCTTTTAGGCAAGAATTGGTCTACTTAGCCATCAATGCCATTATCATAAAGAATGCGGTCAGAAAAGAAGAAATTAAATTCTTGGATTTAAGATAAATTCGACGACAACAAATATAAACAGTATTAATTAGACGATTTGTAACGTTATTTTTTGTAAAAATAAATTTTGTTGACCAATTTCAAAAATGAAAAACAAAATACTTCAGCCAAGGGGAATGTGACACTACCGATGTTTTTTTTTTATACATTTTATTTTACTATAGTTCACCCAACACAAGGCCTAAGTGGCACTCAAAGCAGAGGATTATAGAATTGAGGTTTTGTAAGGGCATATAGAGAAAGTTGAATGTCTGTGTGTTATGCGGACCTATAGGATAAATAATGAAGTCATCAACGCCATCATCATAAAAGCCAGCAAAGAAGAAATTAAATTCTTCTATATCAGATAAAGCCGATGACGACGAGCATGAACAGTATTAATTAGACGATTTGCAAAGGTATTTTTTGTAAAATTGAATTTTGATGGCCAATTTCAGAAACGAAAAAATTACTTGAGCCACGGGAGATGTGATACTAACGATGGTTGTTTTGTGATACATTTTATTTTACTTTAATTCACTCAACACAAGGCCTAAGCGGTACTCAAGGCAGAGGGTCATGAACTTGAGGTTTTGTAAGGGCATATAGAGAATGGTGAAGGGTTGCGTGTTATGTGAACCTATATGATATATATATATAGAGAGAGATAGATAGATAGATAGATAGATAGATAGATAGATAACGCTTGAAGACATTAAGATTCTAATGGTCAGGAAAGTATCAACGCGGGATTCATCCAACTTTTTCTTGTTGGTAATTTTACTATAAATATGTATTTTTATACTTTCATGGTGTTTTTGGTTTGGTTTGGGTGGGGGGTCATTATTTTCCCATATCAGGAAATCTAACAGAAGCTACAATCCCGGGTCAGGCTGGTCCTGGGAATAGCAGCAGTTAAGAGGTGGTTCGGCGCTCCTCAAAACTTCCAATCTTCCGATCAGAGGCTTTGCTGCCGGATGTAGTTTTTCATCATACCCAGGACAGAGAAAAGGCTGAAATATTTGGGATGACTAATGAGAAAAGAAGGCTTGAAGAATTTAACACACCGTAGGTTACCGCCCCCCCCACACCAAAAAAGAAATCAAAACAAAAAATAACAACAAAACCACACAAAGTAAACAGAAAGTAACATAATTTACAAATGTAGGCGAATTGATGAGTTAGGATAAAATTAGTCAAATGGGTTTTAAAAGAAAAAGTCTTCGAAAGAGAAAAAAATCACTGTTTCCTGTTTTTCTTCATTTTTTATTTTCCTCAAGTACACATAGCTCAGTGGATAAAAGCGTTGCTTGAATGCAGTGACTTGACCCAAAGAATTGTGAGTTCAATCCTTGGCTACAGCAGAAGTGAACAAAAACTTGGAGAGTTGAGTGAAAGGGGGGTAACGGATACTAAGACACCCGGAAGAGGCATGGCACGTGGAACTAGAGTAATCTACTCGGTGGGCGAAATAAATTGTTCAATTTGAAATTCCAATCAGCTGAGTATAACGTCGTGAATATGGCAAGAAAGACGAGGACAACAGACCGAACAATGTAAATTGTGCAAATAAAAATATTTTTTAGTTTAAATAACCTGCAAAAAGAGTTAACAAACCGTAGAAAATAAATCAACCAACCAACAATAAAGATTTCTCGGCGTTGGGAAATGTTTAACGTGATAGTTTTATTGACCATTACTACTGAGTATTTAGTATGATCCTCACTGTGTGTCTCAGTATTAATCTATCTTTTTCTACGATTTATTTAAAAAAAAAAATCTTTTATCATTTCACCCAAGCATGGTGGGAATGCCATTAGTACGCAGGGTGTTACAGAGAGTGAAGGTTTGAGAAAAGAATGGATATAGGAGGTCCAAGGGGGAGGATAAAATTTGAACGGGGTTCAAGAAAATAGATGATAGCGATTGACATTGCATTTAAATTTCTGAAGATTGTAGTTATCAGGGAAGAAGGAAACGGAAGCGAAGTGCGAGAAAAGAAACTGTTAGGGTCGAAGTAGTGATTACATTGAGGTAATTCTAGAGTAAAAGGGTGGGACCTAGATGCCAATCTAGTAGTAAACTTAAAGTCGCATAGTTCGGGCATCAGGGGAAAAAAAACTCATCAGAGCAGTTGGCATGAAAATATTTGTAGAAAAGACAGAGAGAAGCCACATCACGTGTGTGCAAAAGGGACTGAAGTCGAGATGCCAAGTCAGTTACATTGCAGATCCTTCTTTGGATTTTCTCAAGAATCTCAAGATGAATAGAAGAAGCACCAGACCAAATATAGCAGCATTAGTCAATTCACAGGAAAATGGTATATTTGTTAAAGTGCAAGATGAAATCTGACGAGAAAACCCTTCTAGCACGACTTAGTGACCCAACTTTCCTTGCAGTAGATGCAGCTATTGATTCGATGTAGTCGTTCCACTTCAAGTCACTTGTAAAAGTGAGGCCAAGAAGGCGCAGGGTCTTGCTCTCTATGTGTCTAGCATCATCCATGCTGAAGGCTAGCAGGAAAAATTCTCTCTGTCGGTTAAATGAAAACAGTTTCGTTTTGGAGGCATGAAAATATACGAGCCATTTACTGCCCCAGTCGGCTCTGACGGGCTTGTTATTGAGACATAAATAAATGGTAGTGTCATCATCATAAATGCCTACTTGGAAACCGATGACATCAGGAAGATCAGTGATGAAGATAAGTAACAGCGTAGAACTCATGATGGAGCCTTGGGGGACATTTGCATTTGTGTGAAATGATCTGGAAGGGTGCCCATTGAAAACGATCTCCATTTCACGATTTGATAGGAACGATTGCATTAAATCAAACAATCGTCCAGTAATACCACATCCCTGGAGCTTACATAACAGCAATCAGAAAACTACCAACCCGGTACCCTCAGTATGATGAGACGTTTCCACCATCCACACACATCACAAAAAATTCATGACAGCAACACTATAAAAACTTAAGGAAAGGAAATCAACCTGGAATCCCTTCCTAATCAGAATACAAGGTATGTGCCTCTACTCCTGTTCAAGAGAATGGGAGAGGTATCGACCGAGCGATACGAAAGCCTATCTAATTCTATTTAAAAAAAACAAAAACAACAGAAACAAAAAATAAAATAAAAAATAAAATAAAAACAAAAAAAACAGTTCTGGTTCTGATCCAGATAACTTATTTGGAGAGTCAGTCATTGGCCACGGAACTTTTAACCATGCGATGTTTAACTCTAGTAAATTAGAAGTTAGAGGAGGTAATAAGAAGTAGGAATTAGAATCTTAAAGGTGACGCTTCAGTTACTTCTTTTCAATATTTAACTTTGACACTTTATGGACAGAGCAGACTGATTTAATTTCAATGGTGCTTTGGTACAATTACGGCGACTTTGAAGTAATTTTTCTGATTTCAATTGCCAAGAAGCATATTAATATCTCTTACAACGGACGGGAATTGATGGTCAGAGTGGGTGTGTGTAAAAGACTGCTTTTTTTAATCAACCTATTTTTCTTTCGGCTTCTATCAAAGCAACTCGATTTCTTCCCAGATACCAAGAACAACTAGTCAACCACAAGCGAGTGGCACTTAAGCCAAAATTTCCTCACTCACTTTCACATTCAGGATGGAATTAAAATTTAATAACGAAAATAGACACTAAATAATGTACTAGCAACTTATACAGGCATGCCCACATACTCACTGCAGAATAAAGAACGAATGCCCCTTAAACGGTAATTGTTTACAAAACGACGTAATATACCAAGCCACGATAAAATCACCAGATAATGAAGAAAAAGTATACATAGGAGTAACTGAAGGACCCTGGAAACAAAGAAATTATACACACAAAACATCTTTCACAAATAGTAAATATGCGAACAGTACAATGCTTTCTAAAAATACTACGCTACTTAAATATCGAAAAACGAAAAGAGAAAATATACAGTATAAATAATAACAAGTAAAATAAATTGACCTAAATTCATCCAAATAAATAAACAAACTAATCCCGATAAACTAACCGTTAGAAGAAACAAATAAAGATAATCAATCCAAATAAATACATGAAGTAATAAACAAATTAAAAACTGTTCCCGCCAAAATAATAGTTAGAATAAACTACAACAATCAACAACAAAATTGAATAAATAGCTTTATCTTCCCAAACCAAAACAAAACTATTAAATAAGCGATATAAACAAATTTTTACTACGTTAATAAAAACACTGATTAAAAAATAAGTAATTATATAAGATAAGAAATAAAAATAAAAAAATAAAAATAAAAAATAAATAAAAAAACAAGCAGAACAATTTAACCAAAATAAATAAATAAACAAACGACTTCCGCCAAAATAGACTACCCACAATGCACCACTGACCCGTATATATATAAATACCCGAGAAAAATAACAGCACCAGTGGCCTGACGATTGCATGTAGCATGAAACAGACTGTCGCCTCTAAGTGTTGACTTCTATGTTCACTTTTATTTACACACGCTCTATCTCTGATACTGAGCACTTTATCCCATAAATATAGCACATCTTAAGACTATATTTCTTCATATACATACAAACACACACACACACACATACACACACACACACACACACACACATATATATATATATATATATATATATGAAAAATATAGTCTTAAGATGTGCTATATTTATGGGATAAAGTGCTCAATATCAGAGATAGAGAGTGTGTAAATATAAATATAAATATATCAGTGGTGCATTGTGGGTAGTCTATTATGGCGGTTATTTTACCGGAAGTCGTTTATTTATTTATTTGGGTTAAATTATTTTGCTTGTTTTTATTTATTTTTATTTTTTGTTTCTTATTTTATTTATTTATTCATTTATTTTAATCGGTGTTTTGTATATTTATATATATATATATATATATATATATATATATATATATATATATATATATATATATATATATATATTATATATTAGTTACCTTAACAATGGAAAAATAATCAAAACTATAAATAATAGTTTATTTAAAGTTTTAAATTTTTATTATTTTATAATATCTATTCTCTGTCTTTATTATTCGTTAATGATAATAAAATTAGGTAAATTTTAACCATATTTTCTTCTTTTTCTCTTTCGTCTTTTTCTTCTTCTTATTGTTATTATTATATAAGAAAAAAACAATCTAAGATCGATCACATTTTGCATAAATAAATCCATTCATAATGTGTGAGCAATACTGGTGGGTACAATCATTTGCATTTTTTAGAGGCATGGGCTACTACGAATCCCTTCAATGAGTTGATCGTTGGTCTTTTCCAATCAATCGAAAGGCTCCAACTATAATTGAAATTAATAATGACTTCATGTGGCAAATTTTTGAGACTTTCCATTTTAAGATCCTTCAATATTATTATTTCCATTTTTCATGATGTTCTGTTTTGTCCTATCCTTTAGCAAGTTTGAATAAGTTAGAATTCCAAGTCTATAAAACAATCTTTAGACCAGATGTAGTAACGGAACCTTTATCAAAGTAAAGATATTTCTCTTCAAAGTGATGCTAATAGATTGGAAAAAATCTCCTCGAATATAAAACGAAACCTGATATAAACGATTGATTTTGCGTATATTAAATTCATATTGTTTGTTTTTCTGAGAATACAAGCTTTGCTCCTGAATACAGTGTCTCGTATTGTAATGGCTTTCCTAGGAATTTCATCATCAAAATTCTCTGTTACACCTACACGTACCGTACAGGTCGAATCTCAATTCGATATATTCAATAAACTGCTATTATATCTCAGTAAACTGCCACTACTCTCATGAGATTGTGCAGAGGACATACTGACCACAGCTTACACCCTTTTGCAAATTAATTGAATAAATCCGTTATTATTTAATTTTTCAAATTTTTCCAATGAAACATGAACCAGTGCACAACCGTATTATTTCGTATGTCCATTCCAAGAAGTAGTTCCTTGGAGATTGACCACATATATTAAATTGGAATTAGATCAGGGAAGTTTCCGGGCCCGTCTATAGTACTTTGATTTGCTCACTAGCAAGGCTTTCCATTGTGTTCGTGCAGCATTACAATTTTCATACGCCTCCTTGGAGTAACGTCCATCGCAGAAAATGGTCGTAGGACAACTAAACGACAGTCGAGATAATGGTGATTGGCGTGATAAAAATCTGATATAATCACAGATGACGCAGTATTTTTCAAGGCCAAATAAATTTCATCATACATCCCGAAAAATAGATCTTGATTACTGAACACCCCTGCAAATGACCTAATCTAAGGATAAAATAGAAATCGATTATACCCTGTCATTCCAGCCCGTCTAAACTGACCGTATGATGAAAGAAAGGAAACGAAAGCGGTTGTTTCAATTCATTTACACAAGGGTATAGTTGTCTGAATGGCCGCTTGAGTTAAACATCGTTCCGGTCAGTTAAACGCTTAGTGTATCAGCGGTTGAACGTGAGGTGTTCTACAGTGTTAATAGAATACTGTATTTGTGCTACAATTTTATTATTTTATATTAAACTATGAGTTAACAAGAGAAATATGTCCACCACTCATGTTTTAGTGGTATGTAATTGTGGTAGCCTACCGGAAGTACGATAACTGGTGTGCAGCAATTGTTCGGTGTGTTTTCCTACTTCTTCACAACTCGGTGTCAAAGCTGTTTCATTTCATACTTACCATATACGTCGACTTTTGGAAATATTTGTTAGGCTTGAAAACTTGACTTGTACACCGCAATTTACTGTATTTCCATCTTTCCTCATTTGTTATGCTTACGGGCACATCACGTTAAAACATCGATTCCCGTACGATCACCTAAGTTAAGCACCATTGAGTCTGGTCATTAATATGGATGGGTGACCGCTTGGGAATACTAGATGCTGTAAGCTTGGATGTGCGAGTGGTGTAATGAATAATAGTTCAGAATTGTGAATCGGAGAGTCGAGTTCCAATTCCAGTTGGGTTCGTTATATTCACTTACGCGCAGATAGCTTTTGGAAAAGGCATGAATCCACCTCTTTTCTCCCCAGCTGTGGGTTAATGTGTATATGTACCGTTAATATGTACTTTGTTTTCGTGCATATTTAAATATCTGGGAAGTGTCCCAATCGAGGATGGAAACACCGAAATCCCCAGGCACACTAGAATATGCCTTCCAAAAGCTATGTAAAGTATGAAAAAAACAGGAAAATTTTGTTAGAAAACAAGAGAAAAGAGCACGAACATCCTAAGTAATATTAGTCCTCCTCCATGGTAATGCATGTTTGACATTCTCTCCACAGATGGAGAAGAAACTTAGGAAAACAGAAATGTGGTTCTACAGAAATATGCTGAGAATACCATGTAACTAATATGGAAATTCAAAATAAAATAAACACAAAAATGTCGCTTATACTTGGAATCAAAAAGAGATAATTGAAATTTATTAGGCATATAACGAGGAAAGAAGGCCTAGAAAATCAGACACGAACAGGGCAGTTGGAAAGATAGATGGACAGAGGAAAACAAAATTTATGCCGGAACAGGGATTGGGAAAAATAAAGAAAAGACAAAACTCGCTTAGATAGGATGTTGAGGAGAACCATATCCCGAATGGATATGGCACATAAGAGTAGTGTTATGGGAAGGAATTTCTTGTTTCTTTTTTTATTTTTCATATGTCATCTAGAATCCATTGGAATTGCAGATAACGGCTAGTATTGGTAAGGTGTTAATAGCGTCCGTTTTATTTTTTTGCATTTAATTGATGTCTTTACAAAAAACTGCTGGAAGATGCTACGTAACCTTGACATATGTGAGAAGTACACTAGAATAATCCAGTTCAGTGAATATACAAAAAAAGTATACGTCCTCTCATCAGTCCTTTTCAACCTATGCAGCAAGCTGTTTTGAGAGAATTAAAAGTTCTACCAAGATTCATTGCCACAGTCATAACAACGTCTGCAGATGATACAGTGTTGATAGTAGTCACAGAAAAAAACTACAATAACTTCTAAAGAAGGTAGTGAAGGAGAGTAAGAAAGAAAGATTAAACGTCAATTTAGTTGTTAGCAAAAGGAACAACCCAACAGGCGAATTACAAATTGGAGATACCAAGATGAAACAAGAACAACAATTTAAATGTCTAGGAAGTGTTTTAATAAAGGACAAAAAGTGTGACACTGAGGCTTGAATGCCCATTGGGATGGCAAATGATACCTTCCAAAAGCTATGCAAAGAAACAGAAACAAAATATCGTTAGAAACAAAGAAAAGATTACTGTACTGTTATGCAATATCAGTCCTCCTATATGGCAGTGAATGTTGGACAATCTTCTCGAAGATAAAGAAGAGACTTGAAGCAAGAGAAACAAAGAAAAAGGTACTATGTATATCAGTTCTCCCAATTGGTAGTGAATGCTGGACAATCTCATCATAGATGAAGAAGAGACTTGAAGCAAGAGTACTGAATTGTTAAGAGGGTCGTATGAATAGAGTAAATATTATTTTTAAGAAATCAGTTTGCATATTAGGTTCATTGACGTATTTATGTAAAGAAGGTTTTTATCGAGAGTCAAATGTATTACAGATACTAGGTTTTTTTACAAAAATAATTGCTGGTAACATATTTTTCCAAAAATGTTTTGTGGTATTGTTCATATAAAAATGTGTTTTTATACTTTCATATTATTTTGACCTGAACTTAGGGGTAAACTTTTTGCCTATAACTGGGAACAGAACAGGTGTTACCACCCCGGAGGGTCATAAAGGACAGGAAATTGTAAAGAACCATGAAAAACCTGATAGGTCAAGGCACATAGAAGTGATTGTAATAGCAATACTTAGTACTAATTTTGGCCGTTCTATATTTACTGAAAGATTACCATTTTCAAGGTGATACTAGCTCTTCCATGTGATCCAGTTACCAATGGAATCACTGTTACTTCTTTCACTTGGTTTGCATTTCTGTTTCCAGTGGTTGTATCTGTGATTTCTTTTTCTCATTGATCAGAATATTTTAAAATCGTTTTCTATTTTATTTCCTTTCTTTTAATTTCTTTCCTTGAATTATTTTTAATTGGCATTGAAGATTTCTGTTTTCTTTAACGAAATTCAAAAAATGCCTACAGCTCGTCTTGATACAATATGACCGATTTTTTCTGAAAATGGCGTTGATGTCGTTTGTTGTGTTCCAAGGTAGAGAGAAGGGGTGAGTCTGTGAAGAATCCGTTAAGGGTTAAGTGGGTTTTCGCTCAGACAGCAAATCGAATGAAACATTGAAAATAGAATAACGACTATCAACAGAGAAAGAAGCCAAAAAGTAAAAAGAAAAAAAAAGGTTTAAAATTAAAGAAAACAGAAGGGACGAAGAAAAGTCGACCTTGGATTATCAAGATAGCGATGGAGGGAGGAAAGGTGTTCTTGAAAGCGGAGAAACTCAGGCTTTGTTCATGACGTTTTGTGATCGGCGAGACGGGAAACGGAAGGAGAAATTTCAAAAAGCTAAAATCAAACCATGTAAAAAAAATCCTGTTTTTTCTGAATTATTCTCTATCTTTTCCTTTCTTTTATCTTTACTTTTTTCTTTCCTTTTCTTTCTTACATCATTCATATATATATATATATATATATATATATATATATATATATATATATATATATTATATTATTAGTTCAAACATCATTATAGAAGACACTCGTATACGTTCCATTCTATTTTAAACAGTGTATATTGTTTTGTAATAAAAATTAGGCGTCTATTTCAAATACAGTATCCATTATAATTTCGTTTAAGCTAATTAAATGTCGGACTAAAAATAAATCCATTAATTCTTTATAAATATATACTTATATATATATATATATATATATATATATATATATATATATATATTGATTCAGTGACATTAGTAACAAAGAAAATTTCTCCTTTATACAATTAGACATAAACGATTTTTATCCATCTATTAATGAACATACATTAAACAATGCATTAAACTTAGCAAAATAATACATCAGTACATTAATATCCCAACGGGGATATTAATTTAATTAAACACTGCCGAAAATCCATATTATACCACAATAAATGTATGGACAAAAACGAGCAATAATAATAATAATAATAATAACTTTGGCATAACAATGGGTCGCTATGATGTCACAGACGTATGTGAACTCAGAGGCATATGCATATAATAAATAAATTAACAAATATTATTATCAAAAAGATATCGGTCTATACAATGACGACGGTGTATTAATACTACGAAACTGCAATGGCAAAACTACAGAAAAAATAAAACAAGAAATAATAAAGCCTTCAAAACCTTATGATTTACAATAGATATTAAATCAAATAAAAAAGCAATGGAACGTACAAGCCATACAGAAAAAAAAACAAGCAACCCAATGTACATCAACAAAATTTCTATAAGCCCCCTAACGTATTCAAACAAATACGCATATACATAAATAAAAGAATTTCAATAAATTCTAGTAGCCTAAATTATTCAATGATAATGAAAAAAATACACGAATCAACCCTGAGAAACAGCGGACATTCGAACAAACTTGAATGCAAAAATGAAAATAATCCAAACAAATAAAAAAAATATAATTTGGTTTACCCCCACTACAACAATACAATAAAAACAAAAAAATAGACAATGGTATTCAAAATAATTAACAAACACTTCCCTTAAAATAGCAAATTATTAAAAATCACAACAAATATACAAACAAAATTAGTTACAGCCGCATGAAAAATATGGAGAAAATAAAAAAAGCACAACAAAATCAATAACAATTACAACAACAATAACAATAACATAATAACAGAGCAAAAATAACACCATTAAATGAAACTGCAAAAACAAAGAAAATTCCCGACTAATAAATAAACAATAAATACTTAACTAATGAAATAATATACAAAGTCACCCAAAATAATAACATTAAAACAGCTGAAAAAATAATCTAAATAGGGGCCGCAGAAAAAAGCTTTTAAAGAAAGATATTATAACCACAAAATGTCATTCAAAGAAACAAAAATAACAAACAATACAACCTATCAAAATACATATGGAGCTAAAAAAAGACAATATCCCCACGAAAATCAAATGGGAAATGATAAAAAAAAGCAGCCCATATAGTATTAATAGTAAAAACTGTAAATGATGCTTAGAAGAAGAATTAGCAGTCATTAGAATTAGAAACAGAAATAAACTTAAACAAGGAATCTGAAATAATGACCAAATGTAGGCATATAGATATTTACTTTGCCATTTAAGCACTAAAATAAAGAAATAAATATAAACAAAATAAATATAAGCTTTAAAAATATAATACACACTTTAAATACATAAAAATAAAAGAAACAAATTTAATATAAACTTAATTTGTTTAAAGTACTCATCTATGGGTGTGTGTTCATGTCCCTGTTGATATGTACATAAACAACCACACAAACAAACACCGAAAATGAACGCACCTAACCCACCATGATTAATACCTCAATATATAAAACCAAGGCCAAGATAAATAAACTACTAGTCATTAAATGAAAATAAAAGAAATCATCAAGTAAACGATAAAGGATAACATACTATATAAGCATACATTTTATTTCTATACCCTACTTAACAATCACATATACATGCGTGGGGGCAGCGTGCGTGCAGCGGACGTGCGATTCGTGCGTATGGACTATATAGTATGGACTATATATATATATATATATATATATATATATATATATATATATAATGAATACAGATACAGAATCCTTAAAAATCCATCTGGTTAGAATTTATTTCGTTGACCTAACATCGATCTCTTCAGACCAGCCTTTTGTTAATAAAATTATTAACAAAACGTTTGTCTGAAGAGTTCGATGTAAAAGTCCACGAAATAAATTATAACCAGATGGATTTTTCAGGATACTGAATTCATTATATTATATTGCTTTGATCTTATATTGAGCTTTCTTTGGATTAATATCCTTATGGAACTACCTCTACTAATTATCAATTCCCATTATTTATATATATATATATATATATATATGTGTGTGGTGTGTGTGTGTGTGTGTCTAATGCTATTGATAATGAAAAATAGATAATTACCAACTGAAATTTCAGAGTTGAGGTGGCGACGTTAGAAGTATAGAGTTTAAGTAGACTTCAGAAAGAACCGAATGCTCAGTCTCAAACAGGAAACTAGGGATAATCCTCTGCATCTCTTCCAATGACCGGGGAGTAGTGTGAATAGACTGATGAGGCAAATCTATCTGCTCTTGTTGAGGAGGCAATATAATTCGTAAATAAAAGTATATATATATATATATATTTTATTTTTTTAAAAATTATAACATAAATATGTTATAAAATCACTGCAAAAATAGCCATTTTGTTTTAACACTTCCGGTGTTTTATCAAGTGAATAAATATTGAATGTTGAATAAATGTTGAATATAAAGTAAATGGTTTTAAAAGTTTCAAATTAATTAACAATCCTTCGCAAGGGGGAAACGTTGTTACAAAAGCTAACTTTTTCCCCTTGCGAAGGTTCGTTAATTAATTTCAAACTTTTAAAACCATTTATGTTACATTCAACATCATCACTTGATAAGACACCGGAGGTGTTGAAACAAAATGGCTATCTTTGTAGTGATTTTATAACATATTTATGTTATAATTTTTAAATAAATAATTATATCTGCTCTACTCTGTATTGAGTACGCTTTTAAGCATAGTAATTGTTGGTTATTGGAATTTATTCCGTATACATCAATCATATACTTTGGATAATTATATATATATATATATATATATATATATATATATATAATCCAGAGTGTTCAGTCTAGACTGCTGTTTAACTCATAATTCAGGCGGCAGGAAACTAAGCTGGAAGATGAACATGGATTGTCGTTTTTACTTTCCGTGCTGAAATCCGTTAACAGCACACAAAGCCGCATATATATCAGGAAAGCACAAATGAAATATGTCTTTGCCTTACCTGATTGTCTCTACAATAGACCCTGCTAACATGCATGCATATGTGTAAAACGAAAGTCAACATCCACTGCTGAGCTTCATTTATTGTTCACAATAGGAGAGTCCATTATATATATTATATTACAATTATATATTATATATAATTGAAATTAAAATAACTGATCCAACGTGCAACTTTCGGATAATAAGTGTGACATTAATGTAATTATTGAGCAATATAGTTCATGCCACATTGACGGAAAATTTACCAGTAAAAAAGAATTCTCTTTTGTACAAAAACGCACAACCTTAAAATTTAAATTCAAACTCAGCGTTGCGACCGCACGTTCCAAAACAATAACACATTTCTCATAGCATTTTTTCGGATTACATCTCTATTTTCGTTGTCCTCTTATTACTGAGAAGTTAAAACAAGAACAAAATCTATTTCCATATCTGAGGATGTCTGTAGGAACAGACGAAAGCTTGTAAAAAATTAAAAGACCTTATGCAACTGGAATTTATGAACAGGAATCATATCATTCATATACAGGTTCGGGGTTGGTGTATCTTACTTATATTGTATGCGAAGATTTATTCTCGCCAATTAAATCATTAATCTCTATATTTGTTTTTTGTATGAATGATCCATGAATATATATATATATATATATATATATATATATATATGTCATAGTTCATATTCACAGCAAAAGAAAAGGCTCGTAAAATGTTTCAAAATATGCGAGTGAACCTTTTTGACAAAACCGAAGAACTAAAATATATTATTCTACCCACAAACTCTATCACAGCTACAACTGAAAAGAATTTATCTCAGCTCAAAATCTGTTACAAATAATTCTAAAAATATAAAAGACCTTATTAATACTAAACAAATTAATTACAACCTTAAGTTTGAAGGAGGAATTAATTCAATCCTCTATAATAATTGCCATAAGGAAGACGCAACAGAAGCCCAAAGCATGTTATATAAAAGATTATAGGAACTCAAAAGGGATCTTTTACAAAATAACACACACACACACACACACACACACACACACACACACACACACATATATATATATATATATGATTCAAATATGCAAAACCATGGTCTACGACCTTGTAAAATCATATGGCGCCTCAGACGGTAAGCACAATTTCAGACTAGGAGACTCATAAGAAGCCCATTGCCGCCACCAAGACGCCCGAGTGCATCGCTGACGTTACCGAGGTTGTCAAAGAGAACCCCAGCAAAAGCATGTGGAAGATCGACAAGGAAATGGGCAATAGCTTGGGAAAGAAGGGGTTGTTTTGTCAATGAGAAATTATAAATATTATGTACTCAAGAAGCGCCAACTGCTCAGCGTACAACTGGCCGCCTGACTTCTGCGCACCATTCCAACATGGACAGGGTCCCCATCGACAAGGCCTGCTTCAGCTTTCCGCCTCGAGAATTGTGTGGCCGTCGATTGTGCGCCATCGAGTGATTTTTGTATCTTATATATCTACCTAACTCTATATAAAGTTTCATTGAGGTATATTAATTTGTTGCATAAAAACCCTTGTTTATATTATCCATTTTTTTTTTTCAGATTTATCTGCGTCACATGTTTCTTTCTTCCTAGTCATTCGTTAATAGAATTTTCTTTATTTTGCCATTTTCGAAATCCAAGATTTTCCTCTTTTTTATTTTTTATTTTAGGTTTTATATCTTTTTTATGTCTTCAATTTAATAACATTCCGCTTATTTTCCCGCTTTTTTTAAAAAAAATCTTTTATGTTTTTTTTTTTAATATTTCAACTTCATCTGTTCTAACATTTTCATTTTTATTCTTTTTTATTCTCTTCGTTCGTATTTTTCTTTTTTTTTAATTCTTTTTTCTTTCGCACCTTCACATATTCTGGCTAATTATTTGCATTTTTGTCTTCTTCTTCTTCTTCTTCTTCTTCTTCTTCTTCTTCTTCTTCTTCTTCATTTCCTTCATTTTTTCTTTCTTTACTTCCTTATCTATTTTTTAAAAACTATTTTCCTTTTTATCTCTTTTCTTCATTTGAAAGCAACTTCGTTTCACTCCTTAACTTCATCTGACCTTGAATAACCATTTTAAAACCCGGCTATCCTCAGGCAAAAGACAGAATTTAATCTTCATAATTTCAATCCGAAATGCTTTCATCTGTTACTTTTTTCATTAGTTTCTTTTATTCGTTTTACAGTTTTATATTGTCTCCGTTATCATTTTGCATCTCATAATTAACATTATTATTTTTAATTTTAATTATAATTAAAAATATTTACCATTATTATTATTATTATTATTATTATTATTAATGTGTTGCATTGCTCGGTTTCGAGGGATCATAGTTCTGCGGCCCAAAACTTATAGCTCAGCTGCTTATGGAGGCGCAGCATCTGTTATGGCTGTACAGGCCCACACGGGAGTGACATTGATGATTGCAATGAATGCATGTGAAGATGATTTCCCCCGATATCACCGTGTTATTATCTTTCCGTCGAGCACGCTTATCCCTGGCGTCAAACCTTCGTTTCTCTTCTCGCTCCAGCCCTCGCTGTAAACCTCATCTCTAGAGTGATCGATTGTTGGCGACGTCTTTCCACCTCTCGATGTCCATGACCATCGCCCACATGACCTTTTTTCAGGTGTTCATGAAGCAAAGATAAGGTCGCCCACTTGCCGCTGGACAGTTTCCTGTACAGAAGGACCTTCGGAATCCTTACGTCATTAGACTGTTTCTGCGTGTTTTTTGTTGTCGCTGTGAGGCGACGCTACAGTGTCTTCTTCAGGGCGCATATCGGCGGTTGCTCATACAACATGTCTCCCCTCTTCACGTCGCCGATGTTGTCCAAGATTAATATACATCTTGCATCGGCTTCGACGCAGGAGATACCAGAACAAAGTTGAATACAACAGCAGGCAGTCTTAGGGAGTTTAGTATTAGGTATATTTGTGTATGTTATGTTATCCTGCTTTGTATCTTGTAGAGCCAGGTCCAAATTATGACCCTTAGGCCCTATAGGAGAATTGCTACTTAATTAAATAGCACTTTTCTTAGTATATGGTATGTTCCGTGTAGGGCGATCTTCTGGACAACTTGTATGATGCGGTTACCTGGGGCACTGTTAATAAAATTGTCCGTTCCTTTTCTCACGAGGCCCAGTGCTCCGATTACTATTGGTACAGTCTCAGTCTTCATTCCACACATCTTGTTAATCTCGATCTCCAGGTCCTTGTATTTGGACAATTTCTCGATAATTTTCATGGTGGTGTGTCTCTATGTCAATAAGCTTACACTTTAATAATTTCTTGTCTTTTATGATAATATTGAGTCTGTTGGCTTATATTCCCATGTCAGTTTGAATTAGAATGTCTCAGGGGATATTTACATTGTTATTTTGGTTGGTGCTCATATTATCACTCAGTGGTTTCGATTTTGTGCTTGCAAATTTTCCCAGTGTACATATGTTGTTCCCTTGTTATAGGTATATTCATTTTTGACCAGTTCCGGATACCCTAAGTTAGTGGGGTCGACAGTTTCATCATACTTACCGCTTGTACCGCCTTTCCGGTTAGTTCCATCCTTAATTATGTGACAGTGATAGGATCTGCAGGCTTTGGTCCTGAGCTGCAATAATTAGACATTCTGTTTCAGTTTTCAGCCCGTTGCTTCTCAGCCACTGTTGGTCCACATCTGCTTGTTTCTTTCTTTTTAGCTATTTGCCATGCAACGTCTTGTTCTCCCAGTTTTTTTTTTTTTTTTGGTAAATTAATTTGGGCAAGTTGTTTTCTTTCTGCTTTACTCATTTAGCGTAGATGGTATTAGCTTCGTTTTTTTGTTGGTAGTATTTCAGCTATATCATGTTGTTTCTTGAAGAGTGCAGCTTCTTTGTTGATGGAGTGGATTTGGTATTTTACTATTTGTAGGAGAGGGTCATTGATTTTTGTGAGGCAGGCTTCCAGTTTTATTGTGATAGTTTTTAGAGTTCAAGTTGGATTAGACTTCGACCTCCTGAAGCTAAACCGAAACTATGATTGGAATGAAAGCAATGAAACTATCCTGAATTATAAAATTTAAGAATATGGAAAAGGTAAATAAGAAACATTCAAAATACCTCAGTGTATGGGTCAGTTATAAACATTTCAGTTTAGGAGATAAAGAAATTGAAGATAAATTGGTTGCGTTAGAAGTAGTTTCGCACAATAGCACAAGTTTATACAAAACCAAAACATTAACGTAAAAACACAAACCATACGAAGTGTGTCTGAAAAGTAGCGGGACTGGTTGTGCTGTGTAAACTATAATCGAAAGAGAGATAAACAGATTGTGTTATCATCTAACATGATATCTTAGGAGTATATAGCTATAATCTTATTTTTCTCTAACCATTGTATTTTTGCTCATCATCACGGCAATACATCTGCTCATAACGCCCAGAGCATCCGGCTGTTTCTGGCCGAAAACAACATCGCCATACTGGAACAATTTCCTTATTCACTTGATTTTCTGCGTGTGACTTTTTTCCCCCAAGCTCATGGGTATCATCAAGGAGACCCGTTTTGAAATCGCCATAAAGAGAGCAGTATCGACGAAGCTGAAGGGTATCCAAGAGGAATCCTTCGAGCAGTGCAGAGAAGCGTGATAGAGAAGGATGGAAAAGTTAATTAGACTCGAGGTGGTTATTTTGAATGAGATAGTTTGTTGTTTGTTTGGAATTGAAATAAATTGTTTGTGACACTAATCCCGTTACTTTTCAGACTGACCTCCTATTCTTAAATAGTCTCCTCAGATTGAATATTTCTGACAAATGCGATAGATGGCGCCAAACTCGTTCAGCTGTATACAACCGCTTTCACAGATAAAATGGTAAAAATAGATTTGAGCTAGTAAAGCGAGGACAATTCATCTTAGAACTTCGTGGAATAGCGCAACATATTCACAAGCAAGTAACTGCACCGGGAGGAGGAGAAGCTATATAACATGAAAACTTTCAACAGAAGCAACAACTAAAATCGATATCGCATATCTCGAAGAATGAATAATATTATAGTCAAGATGCTGACGTTATACGATCTTCTTCAAACAAACGGTAACAAAAAAATCAATACTGGAAAGGGCGATAAAAATTACTGAATTTGAGAAACATATCCACGAAAAAATTGTTTTCAGAGTAATATTTTATAAATCAGAACCGCACTGGCTGCTGTTTCAATGAATATCAAATGTTTCCTTATAAGGAAAACGTATCATATTTTGATTACCATTACCGAACGATATCATTAAAATGTCCAATGATGTCGCTTTTAAATTAGACTACTACAAACATTCTCTAAAAATTACGAAGATAAACGGAAACAAATTGTCAAAATCAATGTTGAACAAATTGCCACAATTGAATCCGGTATATAAAAAATAAATAAATAAATAAATAAAAATAAGAATAAAATAAAATAAAAATAAAATAAAATAATAAATGAAAACTTAAAATAAAAATAAAAAGCAAATAAAATAAAAATAAAATATCGAAAACAAAATAAACAAGCTAAAATAAATTACAAAAAACAACTTAAGTAAAAAGTAAAATAAATGAGAAATAAATAAAAAATAAAATAAAATATAAAATGTAAGGGCTCGAAAATGATTTAAAGACTTTTAGCGAAAAATTTCTAAAACATTAAGGAAATAAAAATAAAATATAAAACAAATAAAAAATATAAACTAAAATAATATACGAAAATCAACATAAGTAAAAAGTAAAATAAAAAAATTAAAAAAATAACAAATCAAATCAAATATAAAATATAAGGCCCGGAAAGTGATTTAAAGACTTTTACAAATATAGCGAAAAAATTCACATAAGGAAGTAATTTAAAAAAAGGATAATTTCTTCCATTCGCAACTGATGTCGATCCAAACTGACATGAACAATAAGATTATTTAGAAAGTAAAACAAAAATTGACTCAAAATGGAACTTTTCCTGATATGCAAATATCGTCTTAAATTACTCGTTCCGATTTTAAAATTTGATATTGACAGGCCTCAGTTATTTAACCGGAGAATATATCAAGGAAGGAAATCGGAGTCGACGTCTCTTTTTCCGACTGACGTCTTCTTTCTACTCCGTGTTCACCGGCTGAGCACATAAGCTTCATTACTTACTTCAATTTGTTTGGTGCCTCTCTTACTAATTATCCAATTAGAATAAAAAAAAGAGATATTCGCCACTTAAACTTTAATGAACAATGCATGGAGAAAAGAAAGAAAGAAAGAAAAATATTCTATAGAATAGGAGCCTCTTCGCATTCGTCTTCTCTGGTGAAATCAGCGGGAAATTTTGAACCATCTGTACCGTCAATCGACAGACAATTTAAAAAAAAAAGAAGGTTCTTAAAATTTGAATGCTTTCTGAAGAAACATGTTACCGTCAAAAAGAGTAAGTTTTCTGATGACGTCATCTCTGCCTGAATTCAATTTCGGCTTAGTCGGGTAGACATCTGATGATTTTAAACATGGTACAATGCGAGACAAAACATAAAGAAATGGCGTGAAGAAATGCATCCTGTCAAATCAGAAGAAGAAAGAGGAGAAGCATAAGAAGGCGGGGGGGAGAGAATATGGAGTAGTAGAAGGGGGAGGTGGACGATGAGAAGTAGGTGTAGTATAATAAGGAGGGGGATGAGAAGAAGAAGAAGAAGGGGAGGAGAAGAGGAAAGGAAGGAAAAAAGAAGGAGTAGGAGTAGGAGTAGGAAGAGGTGTAGAAAGATGAGGATGTGAAGGAAGAGGAGAAGGAGGAGAAACAGGAAGAGGAGGAAAAGAAGAATGTGAAGGAGGAGCAGGAAGAGGAGGAAAAGAAGAATGTGGAGTAAGAGAAAGAAGAGAATAAGGAGGAAGAAGAGGAAAAGAATGAGGTGAAGTAGAAGAATGATGAATGAAAATAAGATCCAATAATCCAATAAATGCCAGTCGGAACGAAAGTTAAGAGGTTATTACTCAGTGACACAAGAAGTGGGTAACCAAAAAACACAATGAGCAGATTCAAATGTGGACAGTGTACGATCTTTGATGCATTCAGATTAAACGTTCGACTTATTGCAGAAAAACTGAAGCTGGCTCGAAAAAAATTCTCTAAGAGGAATTTGAAATGATAAAAATAAGCCATTAAAAGTTTGTAAGTTATTTGCTAAGAAAATTTTTAAAAATATGTACCTCCACAAAATCGCAAAAAATCAGTATCCCGTGATGAAAACATATTCCAAACGTAATAAAAATATAGATTTATTGTCAAGATCTTTGTTATTATAAAATAAAATCAAAGTATTTTTTTAATATATTAATTAAATTTTTGACTCCTTTTTAGAACATTCAAACTTTTGATAAAATCTTGATTTTCCTGCGTCAGCACTTGTACTAATTTTTAGCATAGCACATTTTAGCCTCTATTTGCGGTGAAGGACACATTAATTTGAAAATTCTTGTAAAAATGAAATAATTGTCAGATTTTAATGAAAATTTCAGGACTTATTCACAAATTAATGAAATTATTTTACAAATCATGTTTATTAGAAAATCCTGGTAAAAATATTTTTTACATGTGTTTCACCCCCTTACTTAATTTTATGAGAGCTTTAGAAATTCCACGTGATAATTTTAGTGACTATATTAGTTAAAAGCGGAACTCATTGAAGAATTTCAAGCATCGATTTCTTTTTGCAAATTGGAAAAATTGACACCAGTGAACAGTGACTAGGTAAGGACAAGTTATTTCTAGGGTTCATTCCGTACAGGTGATAAGGTCATTTAATTTGACCCACCTTAATATCGTTTGCCATCGGGAGGATTGTGACTAAGAAAATCATCTGTTTCCTCATAATATTCACTTCCTATCCCCACCGCAGATATTATGCATCATTCAGTAACTCTGTAAATTCTTTGGCTCAGGAGCTTTCTGTTGCCTGAACTTTAGTTTTATTACGGAACGTCGAGTCGAATACGGATATCCACTAAAAATAACATTTGAAGTGATAAATATATGTCTGATTAAGAGAAATAAAAACTTATCAATCTTTAGAAATTAATTTCGGATACGAAGCTTAGCTTAGATGTGGCACAAAGCCGAAAGTATGGGTGCACCCAGTGAGGATCGAACTCACTAATGATTCGTAATTGATCTAATGAGACAAGCTTGCTAACTATTAAACCACGACGAATTACACTAATGATTTTCTAAGCATAGTTTAGATGTGGCACAAGACCGGAAGTATGGGTGCACCCAGTGAGTATTGAACTCACTATTCAGGTGTAATTTATGTAGCGAAACAAGCTTGTTAACCATTATACCACGTCGAAGTTCCCTAAAAATGTGCATATATACGTGTGCTTTAAAGGCAAAATATTACATTGTGTTATTGTGAAGCTCTTCGTAGTTGAGTGGTCAACGCACGCCGGATATGACTGTGGTTCATCATGCAAAGTGGAAAATAATTTCGAATCCTGTAGGAGGGAACATTTTCTATATTAGCTTTTCTCCAGTACTCATGGCGGTAGACAAAATAAATACTGTTTAAAATAAAACGGAGCGTCTACGCAAATACGGGTAACCACTAAAAAATAATAAGAATATATCAGATTTTTGTTAATAATTTCTCCCCCAAAAAGGTACTAAGACAAAATGGTTGCTGAATGTTAGAAAATATGAGAAAAACCCTACTAAGGAGAGAGGACAATAAAAGAACACAAATTAAGAAGACAATCTATATATCGATTAAGATTGCATTTACATTATGAAGATCCAAGTTGACTGGAAAGCAAGAAGCCGAAAGAGAGTTCCACAAGTGAGAAGTGTTATAAAAGAGACTGTTAGCATAGAATTTGCGTTTACATCTAGCCATTTCAACTGTAAGATAATGAAAACTTGCCGCCAATCTAATCTGCGCTTAAATTCATAAAGTCTAAGTAACATAGAGGAAATTCATTAGAACAATTACCATGAAAGCATTTATAGATAAGGCATAGGAAGATTCATTATGATGTTGCGAAAATGACCAAAGTCAAGATGCCACATCTGGACCTATAACATTGCAGATTCTTCTTTGGATTCTATTAAGAACCTCTACATATATACCAGGATCACCAGACAAGTTTTTAAAAATATATTACAGTCTTGAAACGAAAGAGCGATAAAGGAAAAGCGATATCTAAGAGAGTGTAAAAACGAAAGTAAAAACAAAAAAAAAACATGAAAGAATTATCTATGGACTCGGGAGACAATTCCTTTGCCATTAAAAAATTTCCCCGTATACAAATACCGAAGTCATGCATATGAATGCTAGAATCTTTTCGACAAAGAAGATTGCCCGGAATCGAATTCATTGGTAGCAATAGAAGAATTTCAATTTGTTTCGCAAAATGCGAATATATCTGGAGAACATGACAAGAGAAAATAGACAGAAAATCCATTAATTATTCAGAAATGAACTTTTATATAAAAAATGGTTGAAAATTGGAGAATATTGGAAAACGTTTGCAGTTTCCTAGTATGATTTAAACCGAAGAAAAATCATCTCATTCTTTTCTTTTCTGACTCTCCCTCTTTTATCTTTTTTTTTTTTTTTTTTGTAATATTTTATGGATTAAATCTCAGATTTCTCGTAGACCTACTCCTGACATTTTCTGAAATCCATACTGATAGTTTTGTTAATCTATTCACTCGACTTTGGGCATCCCTTCCTTTTTCTATGGTTGATCGTTACTTCATTGCAAGCAAAGAGATTTTTTTCCCAGTGTATAATATTTTATCCCTCTATTGTATTCATATTCTTGCGCCATTTCCTACAAATCTGAGGTTATAAGATCCAAGTAATATTAATATATCATTTTATTACAATTCTGTGGATTGATATATTTTTGAAAAATCTACTTTCAAAATGTCTACGTTTCCGTTAGCCCTTTCTAACACTTTTCTTAAAATAAACGCTCACAACCGTGAAAATTATCGTCTGCAATGGAAAAGTAAGAGAAATAAGAATATCCGAGAGATTATTGGAAAATATATTTTTTTCTTTTTTCTTTGCTTTTACTTCATATATTTTGTCGCAATTGTAACTGAGGGAAAACAGCCGATCAAATCAAACACATTTATTCTTTTTAGGAATCCGACATTTTTTTTAGATTTAATGTCCAGTTTCATTTTATATTTTTATTCTAAAAAATTAATTTTCCAATTACATTTTTTTACCGTTTTCGTGTAAAGCTATTTTCCTTCTTGTACTTTATTATCCTTTGAAGACTTTATTGAAGGAGGCTAGAGTAAAGGAGAAAAAAATGAAGAGCTTTAAAACGTTATGAGCGGAGGGAAAAAAACAAACAAAAGACAATCTAGATAAAAAAAGAAGAATTTGCTAACGATGAAAGGGAAAAGAAAGAAAAAATAGGAAAAAATTGAGGGTGAGGAGGAGGAACAGAAGAGAAAGAATAAAAATTGGAAAGGATAGGAAGAAGAAGCAAAAGGAAGTGAAAAGCAGAAGAAGAAGAAGAAGAAGAGGAAGAAGAAAGAAAAAAGATGAGTAAAAACAAGAAAAAGAAGTAAAAGAAAAATGACGAGATAAAAGAGGCAGTAAGAAGAAGAAGAAGTAAGAAGGAAAAAAGAGGGAGAGAAAAAAGTTAAGAGAGAAAGAGAAAGAAGTAGAAGAGTATGAAGAGAAGGAAAAGAAGAAAAAGTAAGAAGATAGAAGCAAAGGAGGAAGAAAAGAAAATAGTAAATGAAGAAGAGAAAGAAGGAGGATTAAGCATAAAAAAGAAAAAGAAGAGAAAGAAGAAAACGATGTCGAAAGTGGAGGCAGAGGAGGAAGAAAGAGTAGAAGTAAGATAAAGAAGGAGACGGTTGAAGAGGAGAAAGAAGGAGGGAAAGAAGGAGGTAGAAATATTAATTGAGAAAAAAGACGAAGGAAGAGAAAGAAGGAAATGCAATAAAGAAGAGGAGGAAAAGTTGATTGAAAAGGAAAAGACGAAGAATGAGGAAGAAGTAAGAGGAAGAGATGGAAAAGACGAGGGAAGAGCAAGAGGGAAGAAGAAGAATCAAAAGGAAGAGGAGGAAAAAGACGAAGGAAGTTAGTAGGGGGAGAACGACATGTAAGAAGGAAAAGAAGGGGAAGAAAAAGGAAATGTAGACTTAGTGGAATGTAAAATTAAATCGAAAATAAGGTACAACTGAAGCAAAATTAATATAAATCCTGGCAAGAAATATGTTCATTACATTTACTCTATTAAACTCTTATTGCTCAAGAGCAACAGAAATCTGTTAAATCTCAGCCGGGTAGAATATAATCCGGGTATTTGATTCTGTCGGGTGCATTTTCAAATTAAAATCAAACGCGTACCAAATTAAATCAACAAGCATACAGAAATGTCATTTCCTTAGGAAGAAATTTAGATGAGATGCAAAATTAACTGGTTACTTTTCTTTTTTTACGTTCTTTGTATCTTCAGTACGTAAGCGATCATGTCTCTCCACAACTTCCTGTTCTTTCTAGCTCTAAGCAAGTTTTGTTTTTTGATGTAAACAATAAACAAATTAACAAACTACGATTGCACACGTGAACACAAGTAAATTTAATAATGATCAACAACAAATAATTACCGTAATTATAATACGCATTTAAAAAAAATAAGCAAAATCAGGGGTGCGTATTATGCACAGCTACAAAAATATCTTTACATAGTTGCCGTTTCATAGGTCGATTTCAGTTGTGAAATGACTACTCATCACAAACATACGACAATTTAACATTAACAATTGGAGATTGCGGTTCACTCTCCAGAATCTATCTTACATAACTATAAATCTACCATTCGTCTATGCTTAGAATATTGCTACCATATATGATCCGTTGCCCCTGCAATTTACCTTGACCTTCTTGATCCAGAGAAGAAGCAGCAATGTTATTGGTCTTGACCTGGCAGCTCGGCTTCAGTGGCCTTCCAACCTCAATAAAGTTACCTCTCTGTATCTTTTCTATAAATACTTATATAGTAGTAGTTTGGGTGAGCTCATCGCCATGGTACCTAGACTGGTCGAAGCGCAGTATAAGACTGGCATCGAGATCTCATCGATTAAGCTGGTTAGATGTAGACGTAACTTCAAAGTTAACACTTTCTTTTCTTGCGTGTGGAACTCCCTTCTGGGTCCATGTTTTCCAGCCCACTGTAATCATCAAAAGTTTAAATGCAATGTCAATCGCTATCTGCTGTCCTCCTGATTTCTCTCTTCTCTTTCTGCTCATCATTAATATTTCTGTTTCTAATTATTCCACACTATATAACCGTTATGTCTTAGTCTCTTTATATATATATATATATATATATATATATATATATATATATATAATTTAAACGTTTTTTTTTTTAGTGGATATCTGTAGAAATTTACGCCGAATTTGCATTTTAGTCAGTGTGTATAGCATCTATCGGCCTGCACACGAGAAAATATACTCTTCAACTGGGTTCGAACCTTTGTAAGAGAAACGACCTTTTGATTCGAACCAGAATTTCCCTCTGGGCCATTGCAAATTTCAGTTGGGCTACAGAAATTTTATCATTTTTCCTGGGTTACCTGGCTAATATATGGTCGACAGCTTAGAAGCAGCAAAAAGGAAGTATTTTTAAAAAAAATATTATCCTAATTTCATGGGCCACACAAAAATTCTGGGTTCAAGGTCATGAACTAAAAAAACGTTTGTAAACCACTCTCTTAGACCTTCACAACCACAGAGAATGGATAACGCAACCAGGTATTATTTTCTCATTTAAAGAAAAGCACATTTTCTCGTTGTTTCCTCTCGAGACTTCATATCGACTAAGTTTCGTAACCAAAGCGTAAACAAAGGGATTTCTAAAGAATTATTTGATTTAATTTCAATCCAACATTTTTATTACTTCAATCTCTCTCTTTATATATATATATATATATATATATATATATATATATATATATATATATATATATATATATATATATATATATATATGTATAGATTGATAATATTAGTGGTAAATATACACATACATTTTTTTATTATATATATTTTATTATATATATATATATATATATATATATATATATATGCAAATAGCTATTTCTGTGTGTTTTTCTGAATTAAGTTGCCGCCTGAACCCTTTAACCAATATTATTGATGAAACTTTGCCATACATGCTAAACTGATAATCCACTTTCTTACTAGGCTAATTGTTATTTTTTTATATAAAGATCTTTAATGGGACCATTAGGGTTCCTAGATCGCAGCTCGCCGGGTCTTACCAAAATGCTATTTATTGCGATTAAGCAAGGGTGATAATTATAAGACTTAAAATCCCAGACAGGTATGTATCTTTGCTTGATTTTAAAAATTAGGGAACAACATCTGAACGAATCTCAGGTTATTTTCTTAATCTTTATTTAACACATTAATTCAGCATAATCTTTCTTTGAATTCGATTTCCGTGGTATGTTTACATTAAAAAAAGTAATTAATTTACATTGCTCTTTTCAAATTTCGCCATGTGCATCATTAAATTCATCAGGTTCGAATTTATTAAATAAAATGAAATTGGCACGATTCGTTCGATCATTTAAACGTAAAATAACTTTTAAATTTGCGAATAGGAACTTTACCTAAGCTCATATTTCAGCCTACCCATAAAAAGGCATATCGTGGGTGTAGTTGTTGTTGTCTGTGGAATAACAACCTGTTTGAAAGAAACTTTCGTACTGTATACTGTGTGTGTAAAAAAAAGAAGAAATTCCAGCTGTGGAAATACATATCTATCTTAAAAACATCCTTAATTGTCATGAGTCACGTATCTTCTCTGTTAAGTTTTAATTTTAATTTCGGCAGTATAAATGGACGTATACATTCGAATTGCGACGAAAAGCGAAACGGAAATAAAAAAAAGATTAATAAAAAATTGTTTTTTTAAACTTTTCACTCTATTCAATGCTGAAATCTCTATATAACATCTAATAGTTGGGCAGATATATTTTCTCATCCTGAGCTGCTAAATCCGCGCGTCATCCAACAGTAGTGAATCTAGTTGTTCATTCTTGAAAATGGCCAGCATATCTATACAGAAGTTACTGCTCGAAACGTGGTTGAAAATACACCAGAAATCACGTTGACAACTTTCTTTTTAAATTATGCCAAAGTGACCTATTTGCCCTAACACTGCTGTATGTTGAGGTCCACGTCTACTACACTTAGGTACTCAATAGATGAAGAAGGCACAAGCAATGAGCACAAGTTGAGACATGGGAAGAAAATGCTGTCTTAAGAAGTGGGACCATCAGGCGGGTGAACACTGTGCACACCAATCAACAGGAGTCCTTCTTTATGAATTTGCTGCGGCAAACTATCAGAAGTCCTACATCATTCAAAGACCTGCGGAGATATAATGAAGAAATCTGTATAACCTACAGAGAAGCCTGCACCCTACAAGGACTATTGGAGGACGATTCCCCCACCCACGGCACCAGACACTGGAAGAAGCAGCAGTCAAGTCAACTGCGACAGCTATTTTCCATCATGATGACATGTGGCTTGGGTGAGCCTCTCAAGCTTTGGGCAACCCACAAAACCAGCATGACAGAGGACATCCTACGAAGGATACAAAGGCAAACCTCAGCAGAAATTGTCACGTTAAATGATGCCCTTTACAATGAGGCATTAGTTGACCTGGACATCTGAGTGCGAGCTATGGTGGGGGGGGGGGGCAAGGAATTGCCACATTTGGCCTACCTCAACCTGAGCAGATATCAAACAATCTCGCAAATGAGTACCTGCAGGAGATCAGCTATGACACTGAGGAAATGACGGCGTATAGAGCTGATAACGAACACAACCTGATGGAGGACCAACTGGGTTTTTATAACACGATTATTTCGAGCATTAAAGGCGAAAGAGGAGATCTATTCTTCCTTGATACCTCAGATGGAACTGACAAATTTATTTTAATACTAGCCCTCATAAGTGATATATTCTCTGTGAACGCACAAAAGCCCTTCTCAGGGCTACTAATTTGAATTGTTACTTTCGGATAACCGATTTTCCTGTTTTTACGTAACTCTCTTTACAATTTTGGTATTCATAACTTATTAATATTTCCTCCAAAATTCCTAGGGGCGGTGATTGGTTATTCCTCTGTGAACGCAGAAAACCCTTTTTCAGTGATTCTTACTTTGAATTGTTACATTCGGATAACCGAAGAAAAGATATGAGAACGGAAACTGGGGATAACATCCTTTTTATCCGAGAATTACAGGGTATATATATCATATATATATATATATATATATATATATATATATATATATATATATATATATATATACGTAATAAAATGTTTGATATTCCGTATGGATGATCCTAAGGAGAATGTCATCCAGAGAGCTCAATGTAAAACAAGATCAAATAATAATTTAATTAAAAAAACAGACAACCATAAGGGTCCATTGATTATATTTTATTTCCCCAGGAAAGTGATTCTTTCTTGGTTCCTCAGATCACATTTTCCAAGTGATATATTGTCTGTTTTTTTAATTAAATCAATATATATATATATATATATATATATATATATATATATATATATTTAAATTTATATATATATTTAATTTTATTTATTTTAATATATATATATAACCTATATATATAAAAAAGTTCACAATAAACCCACAAACCTGTCAAACACAATCACCATGCCATACGTATAATGTTTTTTCTCGACTATTGGTTACAAAATAAATAAATAAAATAAAATAAATACACAAAAATGTGTAAAATAAATGAATCAAAACCAATAAATAAATATCTACGTAAATAATAAACCAATGAACGATCCACGAATGCACACAGAAACTCAAATAAACATAATGATAAAACCAAAAATAAAATAATCAATAATAAACAAAAAGTTAACAAACACTAATATTTTAAGACATTTTTATGTTTATATATTCTTTTTATAGATACAAATATTTAAGTAAATGCTCTGTTTATAATAAACAGTATTAAGCAACATTCACCGGCCTGAATGTACGTGAAATTTTCACAGAAAATATTTGTCCTTCGACAGTATTCGAACCTATATCCTATACGGAACCGTCATTTAGCGCGACGTGCCTTTACCAATTTGGCCACGAAGGAAAGTTCAGCTAGCAAGGTGGAATTTACTGTATTTAAACTTCAATCTTCTATGAATCTCTCACGTACATTCATATCTGCTCATATATTAGTCGAAAAAGTAGATAATGTTCCACAATTATTCCCACTCACTAACTCTTAAAATAATTTGGAACATAACCACTACTGCCCACCAAAATAATCGTTAGAATCTACCCACAATGCATCACTGGTCTATATTTATAAATAGTCGAGCAAAAATACAACGCATATGGCTCAAAGATTGCGTTTAGCATGAAACAGTCTTTATATACGCTCTATTCCTGATATTGAGCAGTTTAACCCATAAATATAGCATGCACTAAAAGTAGATTTTCTCATATATATATTTTTTTATAGAGTCGAATATATAAGTAAATGCTCTGATTATAATAAACAGTATTAACAACATTTACCGGTCTGAATGTCTGATAAATCTCAAAGAAAATATGCGTTCTCCGACAAGAATCGAACCTGCATCCTTCACGGAACCGCCATGC
>CAHIKZ030005591.1:2287500-2300000 GCA_903632075.3 Acanthosepion pharaonis | reverse complement strand
GATGATGATGATGATGATGAGAGGTTGATATGCCGTGAGAGGATAGGTTTTCCAGTCGGAGGAGATGCTGCTGCTGTTGTAGTATCTCTTCCGTACCGGTGGCTGTTTTCTCCCCGCTGCCTGGCGAGAATCCGCGGACTTGTTCTGTAATATCTGTTCGTTAGCGGTGGTACAATCGGCTATGACTAGCTTAGACAAGCTATGACCAACTAAGACCAGATATGACCAGTGGCCCGAGTGGAGACACTCGGGTCCCACGTTAAAATAAACTGATCTTGTGTCACAACCTGACTCAGTCTGGAGTCAAAGGTAAATGTCTAGAGGTTGATAAGCCGCTAAACCAAATGAAGCAAGCAACAATACCTATTTATAGTAAAATAATCAACCATACATATATGTTGTTTTTTTTTTTTTTATAATTTCTCCTCCATCAAAGCGGGAATGTCACTAGTACACAGGGGGTTATAGGGAATGAAACTGAAAGAGAAAACAGAGAATAGGGAGGATTGAAAAAAGGGCAAAAGATGAACGAGGTTCAAGAAGATAAAATATGGCGATTAACATTGCATTTCAATTTTTGAAGATTTTAGTTATCTTGGATGAATGGAAGGAAGGAAGGAAGGAAGGAAGGAAGGAAGGCAGGAAGGAGTTCCACAGGTGGTAAGTACGAGAAAAAGAAACTTTTGGACTGGAAGTGACAGCTGTATTTAACTATTTAAACAGTAAACGGGTTGGACTAAGATGTCAATCTAGCAGCACGCTTGAATTCATGTAATCGGGACACCAGGGAAAAAGCTCGTCATAGCAGTTGCCATAAAAATATTTGCAGAAAAGACAGAGGGAGGCCACGTCACGTCGCTGAGAAAGTGAAATCAAGATTACCAACAATATATTTTATCTGTAGTTAAAGACATACAACTGCGTTCTAAATATTTAGATTTCGGCATTAAATAACCAATAGAGCAGTGGTTTCCAAACGGTGCAGAGAGTCTCACGGCTACGGCAGAAAAGGATAGCAGGTGAGGCGGGATGATTGAAAGACAAAAAAAGATTTAGAAATAGCTAAACAAAAATCCATATGCCAAAATAAATATGATTTTAAAATTTCAAATATTATTATGGATTACTTGTAACTACATGCAAGAGTCCCAGTATAAATAGTTATAAATAATTATTGACCGATTTTATCATTATGATACTTTTATTATTATTATTTTTATTATTATTATTATATCAAGTATTAAGAATACAATAACTAGGGTTCGCAAATTGGAGGATATAGTTTTCAATGATAATGCTTTGACATCAAAACTGCGGTTATCTCCCTTTAACTCTCTTTCTCTCTCTCTCTCTTTTTATTTAGGAACCACTGCCATAGCTGATGATATGCAGCTAAAAAATGTCAGCCATCACACTAAAGAAACAGACGATTAACTCAACATAATATTTTCTTTATTTCCTAAAGATTGATTATAATATATTTTTTATTTTATCTGTTTTTTTTAAAGATAAATAATTCTTATGTCCCAGTGATTGCTCATTCGCTTCCGAAAAATCCCAGAGTCCAGATGACGGCGTCAATCTTTTCACTGTATTTAGGTGTTGAACGGAACTCCAAACCTATTCTAAACTGTGGAAGATGAGACCTTTCCTGAATCGACACCTCCATCAGGAACTGAATGTCTTGAAGTGTCGCCACAACCTGCTTACAGTGGTCCAGAGTTAGCTTCATCAGATCACATTTTCCGAGCCATGGATCATTTCCTGTGCGGACGGAGATTCAGCAACGTGGATGAAGTTGAAAATGGGTGTAGGGTGATTTTTCTCTCTAAACTAGCCAAGCTTGCATTTGAGCTTCAAACACAATGATGGTAACAGACGACAGAATATAATGGGACATATTTTGATGAATAAACACTTTTTGTATGTAATTTGGATCTTGTCATGAATCTCCAGATGTACAGCAGGGCTTCCAGACCAGATAGATCAGCAGTATTCACTAGTCCAGATTACCTTCTTTTACGAGCCTCGGCTCATTTCTTGTGTGAACAGAGGTTCAACAATGTGAATGAGTTTAAATACAGGTGCAATACAGATATACAGCCAGTGAATTAAACATCGAAGTCAACGATGTACACTTTAAAGATATGTGAAGAGTGTAGCGTTATGGCAGACATAAGATAAGAAGAGATAACTATTTCCCCACATCTATGAAAGCACTCCAGGCTAATGCTCTATCCTGATGCCAGCTGCTTTTTTTCTGTAATCTGTCCCTTCCTTTTCACTAAAAGACTGAAAGAGAATACAGCGATGTCGTCTTAAGAGCAGGAAAAAGATGAAGATGGCAGACGTACGCACCACTTGATGCGTCCTTGTCAGTTCCATAACTTGCCACTTGTAATGTTTGCATCGATGAGGACTCCATGAGATGTTTATTTGCAATCTCAGCCGCAACAAACCTTTTGATACTGTTCGCTTGTCGATTCTACTGTCAGGAATGAAAATAGAAATAAAACAAGGTTCTTGATGAAATAAATATACAAAAGATCAAAACTCACAGGAAGAAGATAGGCTGAGCGTAAAATTAGTTGTCACAGAAATTTTTGCATACTTTTTATTAATCGATATTTTTATATGGTTTTTCATTAATCGATATATTTTAAATGATACGGAATTAACCTTTTTGAATATAGCCCACTTATTATTTTGGACTTCGTTTTCGATGAAGAAGTCCGTAAAAACATAGAATTTACAAGTGTTCAATTTCTGATCATAACATTGTATTTATATCTACATACCTATCTACTCCCCCGTGTAATGAGATAAGAAGAACATTGAGAAATTATTGCATTAAAATTATCCACAGTTAATTTTTACTAGACTTTGAAATAATCATTTCTTGAAGACATAAGAATGTTTTTATATTCGTAATGATGACGATAAACGACATAAAGGACGCTGAAGTTTCTGGGACACATAATGAGGAAGTAGAGCCTAGAGAATCTGATACTCACGGGTCGAATAGAAGGAAAGAGAGACAAAGGAAAACAACGCATGACATACCTAGCGGGCTTGAGCAAGTGGATGACAGAACGTGATCTGGGAGAGATGGAAGAAGAAGGAACATGTTAAAAGCTGCAAGGGATAGAGGGAGGTGAACAGCCATCATCGTCTACGTCCTCAAAGGACATGGCACATAAAAAAGAAGTTAATCATGATCAGTAGTTGTTATCGCTCTTTCCATTATAGATAAGGGTTTCCTTACTAACCTTTTGTTTGAAGTAGTGTGGAATATCATCATCTAGATTATGTTATTATTCTCCAGACGATTTACATATGCTATCCATTTTAGTTTTTGCTCTTGTTGAAAGTCCTCAAATGATGTTATGTGGTATATTTATTTGTTTCTGATTCTGTAGTGCCAGCCCACGAGGTTCAAAGAAGTGTCGACTTCACCAAGAAACTTAGATATCACTTGCTCAAAGCCATTTTGAAACACTGATTTTAGTAATGAAAAATGATATCGGATAAAACATCGATTCAAACGAATTAATTGTGTTTACTTTTCGGGTAAGAGACCGAAGCTAACAGATATATATTCGTAAAATGAGAAATGTTCGTTACTTAACACGTTGAATGTCAGACTTCAAATGCTATCTATCTATCTATCTATCTATCTATCTATCTATCTATCTCAGTCTGTTCATTATCGATCTATTCTATTCTATTTTATTCTCGTTATTATCCATCAATCTCTCAATCTCTCTCTCTCTCTCTCTCTCTCTCGCTCTCTCTCTCTCTATATATATATATATATACATATATATATATATATATATATATATATATATACACACACATACATATATATATGTGTGTGTGTGTGTCTGTGTGTGTGTGTAAATATACAGAACAGGCAAAAATTTTATTCCTTTAAACCACTTTAAACCACTTTAAAATTAGATTCTTATATATATATACTAGCAGCATAGCTCGGCGTTGCCCGTGCTTGATTAAAAAATCGTACGACTCATACGGCAATCGCTATCACTTAAAATATTTTTGCCCTTCCTTGCATTTAAAGGAGTGCCCTTTCCGTGCTGATGTTGCTACATGCCTTACTTCTTGCCTATCTCACACTGCGAATTTTTTCTAAGCTCTATACTAAACATTAAATCTGTTACGAAAAAAGAACTAAACAAAATGAACACAAAACGATTAGCTTTAAAAAAGGACTCGTAACTGGGAAAACTGAATGAAAAAAGAATGTTAACAACAAATACTTTTTCACACTTAACCCAGTTCTGCGGAATCAGAATCAAGCGAATGAGCCAATTGGAGTAAAGTGCCATGCAGATTTAAATTTTTCCCACTTCTGACGAATGCAACTATCGAATTTTTTTTTGCATGCTGGCATGCTAGTTAACATTCGTGTCAGTCAGCTGTTGGTTCTCACTCTGGCCAGTAAAAAATGACCACAAACTACATGTAGAAGCATGAAAAAATCGAGTATTTCCACTATCAATGGGAGTTGGGAAATGCGGAGTCGGTCTTGGCCTTCCCGCTAACTTGGAGCATGTGCATGTAAATTTTCGTGCAAATCCATCAAATTGCTGCCGTGTGTGTGTGTGTGTGTGTGTGTGTGTGTGTGTGTGTGTGTGTGTGTGTGTGTGTGTGTGTGTGTGTGTGGAGAGCGTATTTTAAAGAAATATTTTTGGGAGTCTGTATTTTAAGGTAATAATGAAATTTTTACCAGAAAACAACAGTTTCAAATCTTTTTTTCATGAGAAAATGAAGCAATGTCCGACGCAAAGCTTCTTAATCGCTTGCTATGTTTATCTTAGTTTTCTAAAACTTGGGTCTGCGTCCTCACAGTGATTTTCATCGGGATAAAAAAATGACTTTGTCTTCAATACATTGGTGAAATTTAATTAACGACACTTTCTAATCGTTTTTGAAACAGACTTAACAACATATATTTTTCTCTGACTTACAAAAGTAAGTTATAAAATCAATGTAAATTTTCTTAAAACAGGCAAAATCTTAGGGAAATTTAAAAAAATGTCAGATTATTCACAGCTTCAATAGAAGTCTGAACATTGTTTACACACTAAAATTATAAGAGCCAAATTTCAGAATTATCTACTTGCTGAACAACTGCTAAATAAAACAAAATGTCTAATATTGGATTGTAGAATACAGCATTATTTAGAAGCTATACCAGCAACTGCGAAGAACCAACATCCAATCAGACCCAGCACTTCTTTGCGTTGCTTGAAGTTGAGTTCAATACCCGGCCACAGCAGAGCTGAACAAAAACTTGGAGAGTTGTTACTAAAGGAAATTAACTGAAACTGAGAAATCCTGAAAAGGCATGGCACGTGGAACTAGAATCAATCAACCCAGTGGATGGAATAAAGTGTTTGATTCGAAATTTCAACGTATATCACCTGAAGAAGTACAGAGCGTACAACGGCAGAAACCTCGTGAATATTACAACAAAGATAAGGACAACAGTCCGAACAATGTAAATAGTTGAAATCTCTTATCTCGGAAATATAAAAAGATTCTGCAGAAAACCAGAGTGTACGACGGTCGAAACGTCGTCATTATCACAATAATGATGAGGAGAACAGTCTAAATAATATAAATAGTGTAAATTGGAACAATATCTTATCTCAGAAATATAGACTATTTATTTTTTTTATAGCAATATTTAGAAGCTATGCCATCAAATGAGAAAAATCAACGTCCAAGCAGACCCTGCATTGCTTTGCGATTGTGTAGCGCCATTCTACATAAAATAACAACCAGGAGTTGTTTATGAGTATTTAATTTCTTTCTGTTAGTCGTCATTCTCAAAAAAAAAGAAGTTATCATAACTACTGTAAACATTACCCACCGCCTAACTCTACTCTCATCCACTGTTTCATCTATGTAATGCTTATCATAATATTAATTGTTTCCTTATAAGAAAACATTTTGTATTCATTGTGTGAGCCGCTGCTAAAACTTATAAAAACTTTCTCTTGAAACAAGATTGTCCACTTAGCCACGTGTCAATCTACCCACGTGGAACAATTAAAATGTTCGTTTCGAAATTCTATCGTATATCACCTGAAGAAGTCAGGAGCGTAAACATGCCGACACGTCATGAAAATGACAGTAAAGATGAGGACAACAGTACGAACAACGGAAATAGTGTAAATTGTAACAATTATCTAATGTCAGAAATATAGACAGATTATGCATCGGCAGTCCATATGAAGATGACAATCAACTGTTGTTTATAAATATTGAATTTCCTTATGTAACATCGTTATTGCCACAACATGTTGCTTGTTAATATTACGATGTTCTTCAGATGTGCAATGTTTTTTTTTTCTTAAAACATCTTTAAAATATAGAATAGAAATTGTACTCAAGATGCCAAATGAATGTCTTTATCTCTGCCAACGAAATCAATGCAGTTGTTTCAATTCTGAGCAACGTGTGTAACGCATCTATCCGCATTACTTCAGTCTAATACTGTTCTTGTTGAGCAAGGAAACCCATGCTGTATTGAAAATCTCTTCTGTCATGAGTCTCACTTCTGTCGGTCAGGTTACTGCAATCGTATATTCTAAATATTACCACTCATCAGAGATATTCTATATTTATGATTTCGATCGCATTCCGAAGAGGAAAATGTTAGTGCTTCCTTCTTCTCGTTGTGGTTTGCCAAACGCGAACTTTTCTAATTCCCCTTTCGATAACTATTCCTTAAGTTCTTCGCGTTTGATCTCTAGGAAACGGCTGCTTTATAGCACATATCCCATGCCACATTTGCATGTGAAGCTATAAATATGCAATCTTCTGTCGACCATGTTACACGTGAGGGACCAAAGTTAATAAGATAGTTGTGAAGGGTAACGTTGGGCGACTGATAAATATTCTGATCTTGTAATATATACAAATGCTTTAGAACCGACAAGCAATTGCTTTCGCACAGGATATGCTTTCTTGCTGAAATTATGAAGATACGAACGGGTTTGGTATATATCCATATCTGGAAATGTCTAATAAGTCATTTAAAACATAGTACTTGCTTTGGCGTGGATTGCATACCGTACTTATTTCGTTATTTTCTCCAGGATCATTGTTAGTTATATTTCAGCAGAAAATGGAGACTGATTATAATCTATTAGAAGACTGAGTAGATTGCCGGAGTAATTAGGACATTTTCATCACTTGATTTCTCAGGAAGGCCTCGGTTATAAGGTTATGTTACTCATCTTAAGAAAACAGAGATGTTTATTGCGGTTTCATTCTCTTTATTTGATTATAGATTTAATTTTTTAATGCATTTCTTTCTTATTTACTAATTCTTCTTCTTCCTCGTCGTCTTTTTCTCTTGTTTTCCTTCAAGTTTTATACGTATTTCTTCTTTCTCATATTCTTTTCCCTTTTTATAGAGTTTGGCTCATATTTTTCTCTCCCTAATATCTCCTTCCTTTTCCTTTGCTTTTCCTTATTATGTAATATGTGTTCTTTTTTATGTCAGTCCTCTCATAGGAACAGTCTTCTCAAAGATGAAGAAGAGACATGAAACAACAGAAAGAAAGAAAAAAAATAAGGAAATCTTATGTAATATCAGTCCTTTTATATGGCAGAGAATGCTAGACAAACACACAGATGAATAAAATACTTGAAGCGAAAAGGATGTGGTTCTTCAGAAAGATTTATAGACAATGTAAAGATATATAGACCATGAAAGATGTATAGACCATGTAAAGATGTATAGATCATGAAAGATGTATAGACCATGTAAAGATGTATAGACCATGAAAGATGTATAGACCATGAAAGATTTATCGACCATTTGAAGATGTATACATCATAAAAGATTTATAGACAATGTAAAGATGTATCGATCACGAATGATTTATAGACCATGTAAACAACAACAAAAAAATAAATTACTTATAATGGGAAAAGAAACTGCAGAAATTGGTTAGACACTAATAAAATAGGGAGGTATGGAGAATTTAACACACTTGTGATATAACGAAGTCATAAAAGAAATAGGAAAAGAGCATGCCACCTATTTCAAGGACTTGTGTGAATGGATTTAAGAAATGAAAAAGAGATAAAACTTGTTAAGAGCTACAAATAATAGGAGGTTGTGGGGGAGTCATGATCGCCCACCACCTGAAGAATTACGACACATAGAAGACAGCAAATAAAACAACATACGGCGTGTTGTTATTCAATGTAATTAGGTTCGGCCAGAATGGCACTCGATTGGTCAGAATGCCATGTGGGCGTAGATATCAGACAACGATGTATTGTCTTTGTCTATGTTATGGATATAAAAGACACGATGGGAAGTCGGCAAGATATGTGAAGCGTCGAAACGTTTCCCGATGCCAGATTCCACAGACAGCCTAAGAACGAACGTGGCGGAATGCTAACTCATCAGATGGTCATGAGTTCTGCTGAAGTTCTTCTACCGGCTGCCTCCTCGAGTCGATGATACTACGTCTGGCCCTCACGTATAATAAAACGAATAATAATTAAAAAAAAGTCTTCTGTTGATAGTATCTGAAGAGTGCAATAATTGCGCTGGTAATATTGGCCGTTTTCTTATAAGGAAACTGTCGTTAATCACTGACTTAGGAGTTAAGAATAATTTCGGTTGAAATTAATGAAATCTTTTTCATTAAATCAATTGTCTGAGACAATAGGTTTCTTAAACCCACTAACTGTTAATGCTCTTTTCAGTATTAATTCAGGTAACCTTCGTAACAGAGTGGTTGATATCATGTGGAAAGTCAATATATATAAAATGTTATTACTTTCCCATCGTCTTTCATCTGCTATCCATTTCAGTTGTTGCAGCACTTGATAGTTCTTAAATGAAGTTGTTTTTTGTTATTTGGTACAATTCTTTGTGATTCAATAGCGCCAGTCCTCGAGGTTTGAAGACGGGCTGCTGTTGAAAGTCTTCAAGTGATGTGGTTTCTGTTATTTGCTATAGTTCTTTGTTTGTGATTCTGTAGCGCCAGCCTCCGAGGTTTGAAGACGGGATGCTGTTGAAAGTCTTCAAGTGATGTGGTTTCTGTTATTTGCTACAGTTTTTTTGTTGTGATTCTGTAGCGCCAGTCCCCGAGGTTTGAAGACAGGCTACTGTTGAAAGTTCATGTGGTTTCTGTTATTTGGTACAGTTCATTCTTTATGATTCTTTAGAGCCATCTGATATTTGACTAGTAACTGGATGTACGTGGTAAAGAGAGAGATTCGTACCATTCCCGAGGGTATTTGCATGTAAGTGAATATGATGAAATCGGCTGAAATTCGAACCTAACTCCCAGATTCCTCTTTTGATTACACCAATCCCTCATCACATTATGGTTTCTTATGGTGAATAAATATCGGCATTTTCACATTATTTGAACTTACTTGAAACATTTCGAAATGACCAATACCCTCTTAGTTATTTAAAACAACAATTTTTCCATTGGTCAACTGTATTATTTGTTACGAATCATATGTGAGGAATCGTGTAAGAGATTTTTTTTATTAAAGTATTCTTGTTCACTCCATGCAGTGCAGTAAAGCCACTAAGATACAAGGAGTTATTGTGTGTGGAAGAATTAGACATAGAAATATTACTAACGTGCGAGAAAAGAAATGACATTTCATTTATATTTTTACAGATTCAAATTTGCAGGAAAACATAAACCTGAAGTGAGTTTCACAAGTGAAAAGTGCGATAAAAGAAACTGATATCATAGAATTGACGATTACATCTAGCCAACGCCACTCTCAAATGATGAGACTTTGACACAAATCTAGTACTGCACTCAAACAGTTTAGGTGCCATAGCCAAGAACTCATCCGAGCAATCAGCGTGAAATCATTTATAGAAAAGATTCAGGTAGGCAACCTTATAACGGTTCGAAAGTGACTGAAGCTTTGATTCCAGATCAGGGCCAGTAATATTGCTGAATCTTTGGATTTTATCAAGGAGCTCTAGATGAATATCAGCAGTATCAGCCCATATATGCCACTACTATTCTAAGAATGGGCGAATGGTAGACTTATAGGTATGTAGGATTCGGAGAGAAAAATTGTCCCGAACGACACAGTGAACCAACTTTCTTAACAGCTGACCTAGCAATGGATTCAGTATAGTCTCTTCACCTCATGTCAGCTAGATACTAATTTGGGACATGATGACGTCGGTAAGGACATTAATTAAATTAATAAGAAACTGTGACAAAGAAATAGACGAGACTTGAAGGGATAGAAATGTGGCTCTACAGAAGGATGTTGAGAATACAAAGAATACATAAGATATGAAAAACAGTTGGAGCTAGAAGACTGTTCGTACTTAAAATCAGAAACCAGCGAGTGTGAACGAAATCTTTGAATTCGTCTATGAATGGAGCGAGCAAAAAGAAATGATTCTTAAACAACAACGGAACGAACACTCAGAATCAGGAAAAAACAGTTGACATTCCTCGGTTATTTAATGAGGAATGATAGCTTGGAAACCGTAAAACATAGGAAGCATATTGAGGGCAAGAGAGGTAGAGTCAACAACTGTTAAGGGGCCCACCCCTTTGTATACAAGTGGACTCGCCCAGTGTGTACTTGTACTGCTGCCGGTGAATACCCGGAAGTGATAGAGTGAGAGTGTGAGGTAACCGCTTTGTAGGAGTCACAGTTGCGAGCACGTAGACTCAGAAGGAAGTCATTCTTCGATACTGAATTTCCCAGACTGTATATATATCATCATTGCTACTAACCGCATTTCTGGATCTACTAACCGTATTACCAATTGTATTATTACGTCAATACATTTATTTGCTATATTTCATTCCTGCGTTTGTCATTCATTTGAGACCGGATTTCATCCCGGAATCCACAACAAAAACCAAATCACTTTTCTGACGAGCTTTTGTGAATGGATGGAGGTAAGGGCGTCTGGTGCATTATAAAAAAGGATAAAGTTGCTAAGAACCGTAAATGATAGGTTGTTGTGGAGAGCCATGATCAGTGTGAAAATGGAATCTCGCCTTGTCTTTTACGTTCACTTTTTTTACAGTATCCTTCAGAAAGATATAAATCTGCCATTTCTTCCTACGTCACGGTTATAGTCGATTGAATTCTTTGGATTTGAGAGAGAGGAGAACAGCTCTGAATTCTTTGAGAGAGGAGAACAACTCTGAATTCTTTGAGAGAGGAGAACATCTCTGAATTCTTTGAGAGAGGAGAACAGCTCTGAATTCTTTGAGAGAGGAGAACAGCTCTGAATTCTTTGAGAAAGGAGAACAGCTCTGAATTCTTTGAGAAATGAGAACAGCTCTGAATTCTTTGAGAGAGGAGAACAGCTCTGAATTCTTTGAGAGAGGAGAACATCTCTGAATTCTTTGAGAGAAGAGAACAGCTCTGAATTCTTTGCGAGAGGAGAACAGCTCTGAATTCTTTGACAGAGGAGAACAGCTCTGAATTCAAAATTACCACAACTGGAAACTATAACACTATCTTTCCAAGTTGCCATCACAATTCACAGATAATAAAGTTAGTTGTCAGTTACTTTTCCTTTTATTCTTTATTTCTTGATGTATTTACTTAAAAGTTTCCCACCTCTTTATTTTGAACTAGCAGAAATACCCGGCGTTGCTGGGAACAAAATTATTGAAATGATTTCTAATTTAGTTTTTAAATAATATATTCCAGGAATAATAACTACTTCATAAAACTTAAGAACTCGACATAAAAATAAAAATAAAAATAACAAAACATGTTTTAAAGCATTAGATTTTTACAAAAGGATTTTTCTGTAGACAATATTCTTATTTTTTTTTAGTCGGTGCATAAATGTAAAGATTTCTGTTGCTTCCAACTCTGGCGCATCAAACATAGAGTTGACCATGTGAAAAACAGGGATCTTCGAAGTTTAATCCAGCCAGTGATTTGTGATTTGTTTATCGACATTGCATAGAGATTTGTCACAAGAAGTTATAGTCTCTTGAAATTGAACGGAACATTTGTAGGGATCAAGGGTATTCTTGGTATTTAGACATCATCTCTTCTCCCGTAACCAGAAATAATTGTTGTTTCAATAATCTGAGGAATTATTCTTTTAACTATAAATCTTGTACCGTTGCAGAGTTTTGGGGGATTGAGATTTCATAGTAACATTATCCGAGAGACAATTTTCAGATCTAATCTATGTGGTGGTAATCCAGATAACTCAAGAGAATTAAGAAATTCTTTGGGATAATTAACTGCATCCAACTGGCTGATGACAGTATCAACAGATTTATAGGAATGACAGTTTCCAAGGATCATTTTCAAAATTTCAAAATTAATTGAATTGACATTCTAATTCAACACATTTCCCATGCGTCCCTCACATGCTGGTGCCACGTATTGTTTACATTAATCACTCGTCCGATTTTGTTTGTATAGTAATGGCATACTAGTCAAGAGGAGAAAGGCTCCCGCCG
>CAHIKZ030005591.1:2280000-2282500 GCA_903632075.3 Acanthosepion pharaonis | reverse complement strand
TTCCATTCATTTTTTCTTTCTTTCGTTCTTTCTATTTCTCTCTTCCTTTCTTTCTTTTCTTTCCTTCCATATTTTCCTTTATTCTTTCTTTGTTTCTTTGTTTCTTTGTTTCTTTCTTTCTTTCTTTCTCTCTTTCTTTCTTTCTTTCTTTCTTTCTTTCTTTCTTTCTTTCTTTCTTTTCTTTTCCTTCGAGTTTTTCTTTCCGTCCAATTTTCCTCTCATTATTTCTTTTCTTTCCTTCCATTCTTTCTTTCTTTTCTTCTTTATCCGGAATGTTTTACTTTTCTACGTGTTCTTGTTTCCATTTCTTCCTTTTTCCTTTCACTGATTCACATTCTTTTTTCATTGCCAATTTTTAATTTCGTTTATTTCAGTTTCATTATTTGTCTCCTATATTTGTCATTTACGTTCTTTCTTTCTTGTGAGTTGTATCTACCCTTTTTATAACTTATATTCCTGACTTCCATGGATAAAGACACAAAGCCTTGCATGGATTATTCTCGCGCCCTCTAGTGTCAAAAACCTGTTTTATGGACGCCATCTTGCGTGACAAGAATATCATTTGCAACTTGTGCCAGTTTAGTCACATCCGTGCGCATGCGTGGATTGATGGCATTTATAATCGAGGAAGAGAATCAAGAATAAGACATAAAAGGTGGAATCATTTCGAACGAATAATGGATCAGCAGAGAGAGAGAGAGAGAGAGAGAGAGAGAGAGAGAAAGAGAGACAGTGAGTGGGAGAAAAAGAGAGAGACAAATTGGAGGCGACAAGGGCAAAAAACTTTTAAAAAATTGTCATGCCAGGTTCACTAATCTTAGTTTTTCAAGCGCAAAATAAATGTTGTCAAACATCAATCTCCCTAGTTTTTGGCTTTTGAAAATGGTTAGCTGGCGTTATCATCTCGGCAGGTGAAATTATGCATGCACACAAACAGACGTAAACACAAACAAGGGAAATGGGATAATCAGTATAAAATGCATTGCGGTTTTTTAATTAGCTTGGTACGTGGGTGCGTACGCCTATCTATCTATCTATCTATCTATCTATCTATCTATCTATCTATCTATCTATGCCCCTTTCCTCCATCTCTCTCTCTTTCTCTATCTCTCTCTCTCTCTCTCTCTCTCTCTATATATATATATATATATATATATATATATATATATATATATATATATATATATATAATATATAATCGTATCTAAATATAAAAGTGTATATTGAAGTTAACTCCCAGCGGTGTGATTCTGTTCATGAGTATACGCAATAGTCATGGGCTGACGTCTACACACAAACACACACACACACACACACACACACACACACACACACACACACACACACACACATATATATATATATATATATATATATATATATATATATATATAAATATGGGTGTGTGTGTGTGTGCGCGCGTTTCATTAAAGACAGAAGGTACCGCGATTAAGTTTTTAATTTAATTTTTCTTTCAGTTGTTTTCTTTTGGGGATACAGAGTGTGTAGAAACTGTCCAAATGTTTTGTAATTCCAAGCACTTTTCGCTATACTTTAATTATTTTCAAAGATAATTTTATTTTTGCTGTTTAACAGGGTGTATGGGTTGTGTGTATGTTTTTACAGTAATAAAAATGGTTTAAATTATAACCGAAAGCGCTCGGAATTCCAAAACATTTGGACAGTTTCTCCACACCCTGTTTCAAAGAAAGAAAGCAATTGTTCAAACACAAGAAAAATTAAATAAAAAGATTAATCGCAGTATCTTGTCTACCGTCTTTATTGAAACATGTATAAAAGATGGATTGCTGTCTAAATACACTATATATATATATATATATATATATATATATATATATATATATATATATATATATATATAATAGTGCATACATACATATGCAAAATATATAAATACCCATACATGTATATTTTTTGAATAAAAATTCCAAGAGGAAGAATCCAGGTTTTTTTTTTATAAGGAAGTCTGACTACTGAGGCATCTATATCTAAATGAGCGTCTATGGTTGTATAGACGCTGCTTCCAATCACCGGCGGATATACCTATGTATTTTTTTTCTCGTTTATATTTCCCTCGGGAAAGATAGTTGATCTCGTATATTACATTTTCATACTTACATTTACCCCCGATTGGACAATGGTCTTTATTCCTACAATTATATATATATATATATATATATATATATATATATATATATATATATATGTGTGTGTGTGTGTGTGTGTGTGTGTGTGTGTCGGTCATTTCATTCCTATGTCAGTTGGACCATATCTATCTATCTATCTATCTATCTATCTATCTATTAGGTTGTTCTGGTAATAATATCCGATTTTAACATAAACGTTGTAATTGTATTATATATGATTGTATAAAATAATATATATAATTGTACAAAAATACATTACTCATTCCTAATTATTAATGGGTTCTCTTTGTCAATATCAATTTGTTTCAGAATTTCACTTAAAACATTATATA
>CAHIKZ030005591.1:2230000-2275000 GCA_903632075.3 Acanthosepion pharaonis | reverse complement strand
CGCCAGGGTCCGAACTACTGGGTACTCATCTCTGCCGTCCGGGGCTGAACTGATTTCTGTCTGGTGGGGCTTCGTTTTTATTGACGCCGTCAAAACCGGGGTGGGTCTGTCGGCGCCAGGGGTTCTTCGATAATTCTAAATACATATCCATTCTTATTTCTGGTTAGGATTTTCCACTCTTTTCCATTTTGGTAACTCTTTCTCACTCCCACTTTCTCACCATGCTTCTGAGGGCGTGAACTGCCCTCCCCACTTCTTCGTAGCGGCTTCTCATACTTATACTCTGGATAGGGGCGTTGACTGATTTTCTTCGTGCGTCACGTGACCACTCTCGGCCAATAAGGTCCTGGTCGGGTATCTTTCCTCCTCTTTCGTGTGTCATGTGATCCACTTGGCCAATGACGTCTTAGTCGGGCGTGAACAACCCGTGGCTTTGTTTTGGAAAAGAAATACCTTGCTTAACTAAAAAAAAATAATTAAATCGCCGTTATCATGAACGGATAATATGACAACTCTTTGTTCAACACGTGGCGTTTGTCAAGCAGTTTATCGCCAATTTATCAGACAGCTGGTTTTCCGACATGGTCTCAGAAAAGAATTTTCTCCAAGTTTATCGCCAATTTGGCGTCTCCCAAAGGAGAAATAAAAATATGTCAGTTTCCTTCGGCTCATGTGTTGATAACAAAATTTTTATTATCGCAGGGCAAAAGTCTATTCTGTCAAAAGAAAAACTTAGCCAGTGAAACTACTTGGGTGGGATTTTAATTTTCCATACCCAGCCAAGACTGCCTGTGTTTCGTCAATTAACAAAACCTAACGTTCAAAAATGGATTTCTTCTTTGGTGACATCTCTTGATAACACAATTCCATTTTTCGCGGATAAGCGGAAATCGGTCAACGCTTGTTCGCAGGTGACCTAGATATTTTCTCGTACACCTCCTCGCCCACTCAATCTCATTGTCATGGAAATGAAACTCTTTTCGACATTTGATATCTATCAAAAATAACCCTTTTCTTTCTTATTCCCGTCTCTTAAGCCGTGTGTGTGTGTGTGTTCGCCTATGACCCGTCTCGTATTACTTTTTCCTTTCCCTCTTTTTCGTTTTCTCTTTCTTTCTTCCAAATCGCCTGAATGCATGGCGGTTCAATCCTCTTGCAAAAACAGAAAGAATTATTCTTAAAACCTAAAATACATTTCGGCCTTAAATAATCCTCAAATGGTTGATAAACCGTAAAAAAGCAAATTATATATCTATAAATATATCTTTCAAATCGCCTGGATGCATGGTGCCACAAAACGAAATGAATTTACTTAACGAAAGTATCTAATAATAACAACTGGGAGAATGTAGAAAACGCTATTTTGATATTGTTAACTGAAAATATCGTCAATTACTGTCACGTGTTGAGAATATTGTCATTATAGCTGTGTTGACGGATTCAAGCATTTTCTTTTGATTTTACGATATTGTTGTTTACGTTTGTTTGAGAGAGCAGTAAATTTGTTAAGAAAGGTGAAATAGGGAAAAGCTTGCGCGTAGATTAATTTTTGGGTAATATTGTGTGACGGCACTCTCTAGAATTTTCCTTCTGAGTGAGTTATTTTCTTTTTTCATGAGTGTACCATTTTTTAGATCAAAATTATGGTTGAATTTATTTGTATGTGTGACTAGTTCTTTAGCTAAGTTGTTTTTCGTGAGGTCTCTTTTGTGCCCATAAATGCGTTTTTTTTTTAAATTTCTACTTGTTTCTCCAATATATTGGGACGAACAGTTTTGGTAACTTCTTTTATAAATGCCTGTTTCAGAAATATTACTGCTATTAGTGTTTGAGGATCTGAGTATATGCATAATGGTTTTGGAAGTGTTTGTGACTATTTTAAGATTATTTAGATGGGATAGGTTATTCTGCATAGTGGACGTGACAGTTGGTCGGTAGTATTATGTATCTGTTTTCATGTGATTTACTATTGCGGATTATGTTATTAGTTTTGTTTAAATATTTATCATATAGTTTGTTATAAATTTATTTCAACAGATATGAATAGAAATATATATATATATATATATATATATATATATATATATATACTGCCTCATCAGACCGACTACCTGAGAAAGGTACATATATATATATATATATATATATATATATATATATATATATATATATATATATGTTGAAATAAGCTTATAAATGACTATATTATGAATAATTACGTGTTTTTCTTATGTATATTGCTGGGAATATAAAACTTCCATTATTATATACTGAGAACTCATCAGTGTTTTACTTTTTAATATTTTTATATTAGAAAAAAACATCCTTGGAATAATCCCTACCACCTACGGTTTTGCTTTTATATATATATATATATATATATATATATATATGATGGCATTAAGAAAATATTAATTTTATACATGTCCGTGTATTTCTGTATAAAGAGGAATATATTACGCCTTCTCATGTCATTAAATCAAATAATGCCATTGCATCTTTCTCAAATCCACAGGTTTTCTCATATTTCCCGTCTTTTTTCAGCGCATACAATATTTCCTTGCCTGAAATATCTCTAAACAGCACGTTCAAGGGACCAATGTCTAGAACCAGTACTGGACCCACTCGCCCGTCTAACTGATTATATTCCAAGACGACTCCCCCACTGCCAGGACAGACCTTCACCTCACCAATCAACCAGCAACATGTCCGCCATTCCTGCATTTACAGCCTTGTTCTGAACAATCGGTAACTAGAGTCACGTACTATGTATGATCGACACTATCCGCTTTCAACGGTCCCTTTCTACTTTCACTTTCGCTTTCGGTCCGGGCGTTTATTTCTGTGGCGGTAAAAAAGTGAACAGTCACGTACATAACACATCTATACATATGCAGTAGAAAGACAGCCGACCCGAGTAGATTAACCCCAGATTGCGACTCCGTGTGTTTTCAAGAATTCATTTCCGGTCGATTCGCGTCGAAACAGCTAAGATTCCTTCGCTGTTATCGCTAAAGCCATACATTTTATCATTATCATCCTTGCTTTTTTTTTCCTTTTTATTCTTATTACTGTTGCTGATAATGTTTTAGTTTTTCCGAGTCGATTTATCTTTCATTTAGCATTATTCAAATGTTCGTTATTTTCATTTTTCGAATATTTATCCGAATGAACTATAATTTTCATCTTCATCTTTCAATATGGCTTCATCTTTATAAGACTTACGGCCACATAACGTTGAATCACCGGTTCCCGTACGAGCACCAAAGTTAAGTAACGTCGAACCTGGTCAGTAACTAGATTGGTGACCACATTGAAATTCTGTGCTGTAAGGTTGGATATGCGGATTGTGTAAGGCTCAGAAATATTAATCACAGAGATGAGTTTCATTTTTAGTAGTTGGGTCAGGTATATTCACTTACCGCATTTTCCGGCTTACAAGACGCACTTTTTTCATAAAAAATACCCTGAAAATACGTGTGCGTCTTCCAAGAAGAATGCAACGCCCAGGGCTCAAGTAAGCTTTGTACGGTCACCTAATTGGCTTGACTGATAGTTACGTGGATTTTTATGTTGAGTCATTACACTATAATGTTAGGCGTATATCTAATTTAGGCTCTTGTATGATGTAACTTCAGTTACTTAGCTGTTAAAAGTATTTTCAACACTATAAACCTTCCTGGAGCCGAGCCACATGCTTAAACATGCTCTGTTTACTAGCAGTGGAGGGAGCCTTTCTGTTCTTGACTCTTGCCATACAAACAAAATAAGACGAGTGATTAATGTAAACAATACGTGTCGCCAGTACGTGAGAGAAGCATGGCGAATGTGTTGCTGTATGAGAATTACTTTTATTTTCTTAGAAATTTCTTTCAAATATTAGGGTGCGTCTTCCAAGAAGCAGCGTCTTGTAAGCCGGAAAATACGCTACACGCAAATATTCTTAAGGTATAAATATATCTCTTCTCCACCAGCTGTTGGTTAATTAGTAAGACTTGTATCACTTAAAACCAAACATATCTAATATCAATTCTTTAAATCTAAAAATATATTAAAACTTGATAAGCCGTAGAAAACGAATCAAATAATCAATCAAATTATTTTGTAATTTATAAAAGATCCAGTCCTTCATAAATTATTCCATTTATGGTTTGATAAATTCAGTTCAAATCGTCCAAATTATTTTTTTCCCAAACTTTTATTTTTGTTTTTCAAATAGACTTTGACATTTGGTCTCTGCCCTGTCAGCTGGGGTTTCAGAATACGCCGACTGAACCTCTGCAGAGGGGGTAACCCCCGCGCCCATATCAGGCGTCCCAGGTAAGACGATAAACTGCGTCTAACAGCAAGGCATCTGATCAGGAGGTTTTGAGGAGTGTTGAATCATCTCTTAATTGCTGGTGTTCCCAGATCCACCCTGACCCAGGGTGGTATCACCTGTTATGGGCAGCTGTGGGCATATAGTTAAACACCAAACAGGGGTCAAAACACCATGAACGCGTAAAAATATGTTTTAATACTGGCAATATATTTTTGAAAAAAAAAATACTAGCATTACTTATTTTTAAAAAAATATTACCAACAATATATTTTTGAAAAAAAAAATGTTACCAGCAATAAAAATCTTGTCGGTATTATATAAAACACTGAGGTTGATATCCCGTAAAACAAAACAAAGCAAATCAAACATTTGGTCACCACTTTTTTAACTCATGTTTGTTGCTGCTACTTTTTTCGGCAATTATTGTTCGAACATTTCTGATATTAAATTTCATTTTTCTTCCTGCTTTCATTTTCTTATCTTTCTTTGTTCTTCTCTTCTTTTGCGTCTCTTTAAATTTATGAAACTTTATTTCATACGTCAATAGTGTTTGCCACATAATATTTTCGGGTAAACAACATAAACCATCATTACTTTTATTGTATAGTGTAAGAAAATTTGTTCTCAATATGAATTTCATAGCAACATTATATAAACATTATTGATAACAGACACCATTATTATCAGATTCAATTTCACAGAATTATGAAAAATAAATATAATCTTAGGCAACATCGGCATTTATCTATCTATCTGTATATATATATATATATATATATATATATATATAATTTTTCTCATTTATCTATCTATCTATCTATTCATATGTATATATGTATATATATATGTAATTTTCTATAAAAAATTATCTATCTGGATGTCTGTCTGTATTTTATGGTAATGTATCTTTACAGAGACTGCAAGTATTCGTACAGGTTCAAAAATACTAAATATTCCTTCACGGTATATATATATAACAAAATCGATCTCTTAGCCAACCTATGTGTATCTCCTCCCAACTCTCAAATTCTGTACGCAGAATAATAACATTGCTTCAACAGGCACATTTGCATGCAGATACGCAGTTATCCATACATAGACACAGACGCACTTGCTTTCACACACACACACACACACACACACACACACACACACACACACATATATATATATATATATTTCTGTATATATATATATATATATATATATGTGTGTGTTTGTGTGGAGTGTTTAGAAAAGAAGTATGACAAGCAGCTAATACTGGCATTACCTACTGAGTCTGAAGTTCTGCGACCTATACCATTCCAAATATTTCCCGCGCGTAACATTAAAACCCGGCAGAGTTATTTCATTCTCTTGCCTACAAATCTTTTCTTATTCGTAGTAAGAATCCATGGGATAGTCTTTGGCTAATGCACCGACGAGCCAAGATTTCCCTGGTGCCATAATCAGAAGAATGTCGAGTTTAACACAGACAAGCACCGAAACATTACCACTGGCTTCCATAAGCTCTTCTTTCTTTTCTCGTGGTTTAGTTTGTCTTTTTTTTATTCACGCTTTTTTCTTTTAGTTTTTTTTAGACATTTTTTGTCTTTCAGAAAATATTCCTGTCCATTGTTTCTCAGTATCTTTGATTCTTTTGTTCTTCTCCTTTTTTTCTGAAACTTGTAGAAAACTCTTTATATATATATATATATATATATATATATATATATATATATATATATATATATATATATGTATGTATGTGTGTGTGTGTGTGTGTGTGTGTGTGTGTCTGTGTTTGTAAAATAGATAGGTTAGTTAATAAAACAAGGACAAACGAAAAGGTACCAATATAATCAGTACGATAACCATTTATTAAATATTAATTATTAACCATATGACAGAAATGAAGCACAGGGAGAAAAGGTTTAATTTCGGAATTTTCGGACACGCCTGTGTCCTTCATCAACGGACCGAGGGATAAAAAGAGAAATGGGAATTACTCACCGACAGATGTTTTTGTAGATGGTGTATTTTCCAGTGGAAATCGCATTGTTAGCAAAAGCCCTATTTGCCTTTTGAAAATAAATTTAAATGTAAAATTTTGATTGGTGTGAAAGCAGGTCTATTATTACTAGTGTGTCGTAGGGGAGTGAGAACATATAACATTGGTCACAATTGTAAGTGGGAATAATATGATGTCTAAGTAGTCCACCACTAGCAGTGGTTTACCTACTTCACGCCGCTGGCAAGTATTTTATTTTGTTGATGTTATGAAGATTACTAGGTGACGAAGAAGAAGAAGATGAAGAATAAAATGGAGAAGAATGTCAAGAAGATGAAGAAAAGAAGATGATGACGAAAAGGATGACGATAAAGAGCAAGATGCAGAAGAAGAAAAAGAAGTAGAAAAAGAAGAAGAAGAAGAAGAAGAAGAGAAAGAAGTAGAAAAAGAAGAAGAAGAAGAAGAAGAAGAAGAAGAAGAAGAAGAAGAAGAAGATGATGATGATGATGATGATGATGAAAAAGATAAAATTTATTAAGAACTACAAATGACAAGAAATTGTGGAGAGTTCTGAACGCCAATGTCTTCAATAGACAGGGCACATAGAAGAAGAAGAAGAAGAAGAAGAAGAAGAAGAAGAAGAAGAAGAAATGACGATGAAAATAAAGGGGAAATCGCAAGAGAAGAGAAAGATGATGAAGAAGAAGAAGAAAAAGAAGAATTTGAATTTTTTAAATTTACTTTTTAAAAATTAACTTTATTTTATTGAATTTTTTCTTTCTTTTTGACACAAGACATTTTTCTAATATGTATACTTTTTTTTTCTTTTTGTCATTTTGTCTCAAGATATTCTTATTTTCCTCTCATTTGTAATTTAGTAAAGGTATTACGTTTTTGTTTGTTTCTTTTTTGCTGTTTTGTTTTCTTATTATTCAGGTGATATTTACGATTCCAGCTTACATGAATATTTTCTGTATTTTCCTTCTCCTCCAATTCTAAATTCCCGAAATTCGCTTCTAAATTCTTTTCTTTCATATATTTCTTGTTTCTTGCTATCTTTTGAGCTCACGTCTGACATTTGTAATTTCAGTTCTTGTTTTGCTTTTTTATTTATATCCATTTTCGATTCATCGGATAAATTCGATGTAAACTAAACCCTTCAGGAATTCTGTAAAATGTTTGCGTAATATTCTACCAAGATTAAATGAGGAAATCATACGCAGAGATATGTTTCTTGCATCGGTTCCTAAAGCGAAAGAAATCATGAAATACAGAAATATATTACAAACACATTGACCCTACGAAAACAACATTTCAAAAATAAAACGGAACAAAGACTACCTAGATACCTAACCGGATATGTAAAAAATAATTAATTATAGATTTTACTTCCAAACTCCCTGTGTGGCTGCCCACATCGGCGAGCACCTGAAGAAGTTTGGAATTCACAACGGGAGAAATATTGGAATAATAAAGAACAAAAATAAGGACAATAGTCGACATGAAAATAATGTAAAGAAAGCAACACATCAAAAGAATTTGAAAGAGAAATTATATGTCTTGTCTCTTCAAATGTTTTCGGTCATTCTTCTCTGTCTTCAGTTCTTGTAATGGTGCGATGGGTAACTTGTCGCTATTTTATATTTTAATTCCGTTCATGCGTGATGTCAGTTTTTGATTTTGTCGACTGCACGATATAGTAGGGTCAGTTGGGCACCCTCTATGACAAGAAGAACACCATGTCGCAAATCATTCCGCCAGAAATTTAGAAAGTGCATGCTGTACTGCTCGGCATTCGTAACATAAGCTCCAATACGAACATTTCAGAGTGTTTGGGCGTCAATCAGAATGTTCAAAAAATATTGGTTGAGTCTAATGGTGATTACAAATGTACGGTAGCACGGAAAAGTTATTCTGATCGTTCTGATGTGAAAAGAACTCTGGAATTTGTCGTTGAGGACCTCAGACTCAACATGGAGACGTACATCAAGTGCTTTGAGGGGGGAAGTGCTGCCCTGGATCAAGAGGATGAAAGACCCTATGTTTAGCAACAGGATTCTGCACCATACTACACAAACAGGAGAACGCAGTCATGGCACTCAGACAATTTCTGCGGCCACATCACACCTTACATCTGGCTACCTAACTCCCCAGACTGCAACCCCTTGCTTATTATGTGTGGTGGGCAGTTGTGTGAGAGACCAAGAAAATTCCTTGTAACAACAAAGATGAACCGAAGACAAGGATTATGACAGCATCCACCAACTTAAACAAGGAGACAGCGCAGAAGAGTTGAAGGAGATTCCGATGTCGTCTGGAGGCCGTTGTTGAAGCCAATGACAATTTTATTCAATAAATTTACTCTTCAGTATTTTGAAGATATTTTTGCATAATTTTGGTAAAGATATTTGTTAAAATGAGATGTCAGTGTTATTTTCATTTTTGCGTTATTGAGACAATTTATCCATCATACTCTGCATAATGGAGTCGGTAATCCTTGCCTTTTTTATGGTTTTGTAACTGGCTTTGTTTTCCTCCTACATTAGCTGCAATCTACAAAAAAACGTCTGTTATTTAACCCATAGCTAAGGGGATATGAAATAGGTTCATGGAGAAAAAAAATATGAACCTATTTCATCTCACCTCAGCCATGGGTTAAATAACAGACTGTTTTTTAGCTTGCAGTTAGAGACTTAATGTAAAGTGAACTAAAGAAATTCTTTCATAATTTGAACCCGGCTCGCCCAGTGCATTTTCTACGGTCACTCTAACTGGGCACCCAATTATAAATTAATGTCGTAATTGCTCTCAATTAACATTATCTCAATGTGTGAATTAGTAAGAAAGCAAAGTGTTAATCTTCCAATTTTCGAAAATATTCTTGCGCAACTGTTTCAACCTCTTGTCATTATTAATCAAGCTTTCGTACGATAATTACATTGCACTGATTTTAATTTATTTTGTTTTTTTTTATTTCGCCCCCCCTCCCCAATTTTCTCATTTAATTTCTTTTTTGGTTATCATCATTTTTATCAGTTGATTTTTTTTATTATCATTTTTTTAAATAGAACCTTCTTCTTTACATCTTCCCTTAATAATTATATTAAAATGTTATATTAATTTTATGTTGTTTTTTTAATGATTTTTGTTGTGTCGCTTATTATGTGATTTCTTTGAAATACTTTCTTGTTGACTTCTATCTCTTTTTGCTAATCATTTCTAATATTTTAAATATTGTTATATTCATTGTCTCAATTATTATTATTATTGTGACAGTTATTACATTTGTTTTTAGAATTCTATTGCTTCTCGACATTTTTTCTCCCAGTATTTATTTTCTTTTCTTTTTTCTTCTGTGGTTAAAGATTCATTTCACTCCTTTCAAATTTGGCAAGCCCAGCATCTCAGATCTTTTCACATCGAAGGGAGTTTTAATGAAGTGAACCTTTAATTATCTCCCTTTATTTCTAGTCCGCTCTTCCATCTGATTGGGTAGAGGGTTCCTTCATTATTCCAAATCTTTTGGGACGATATGCTCTCTTACTGTTCTTTAATGGATCCTTTTTTAGCGAAAATTGATTCAGTATTTGGGATCCAGCATCGTTTGACTGATGCTAAAAGTTTAAGAATTCTTATTTTTAGCAAGTATATCGCTGCAGCTATTAAAAAGAAAATTGATACATTTTCTTTCAATAAAGTTGTCCAATATCTGCTTTATATACATACATACATACATATATATATATATATATATATATATATATATATATATATATATATATATATATATATACACACACATATATATATATATATATATATATATAAATATATATATATAAAATATGAAAATAACGGAAATAAGCTAATGGCGACGCATTGTCCATTGTGAACGAAATTACGCCATTTGTATAGTCATATTAACCATTATTCTTCTGTGTGTCGTGTCCCTTAAGGACGTTGACAATCATGGCTCTCCACAATTTACTGTCCTTTGTAGCTCTTTATAATTTTTTTTTCTTTTTATTATCTCTCCTAAATCGATTTTTGCCATCAATTTGGAAAAGATGTTTTTCTACTTCTATGCGCTGTGAAACTTCAGGACGCAGACGATCGTGGCTCTCCACAATTTACTATTCTTTATTGCTCTTAATAAATTTTGTCTTGTTATCTCTCCAAAACCCAGTTCCGCCATCCATTTATTCAAGCTCATTCTTCTTCTTCTTCTAGGACGTTGGAGATAATGCCTCGCCACAATTTACTGTCCTTGGTAGCTCTTAATAAACGTTATCTTGTTGTTATATTTTCTTCTTTAATATGCTGTGATCATACAGGACGTGGACGACCATGGCTCTCTATTATTTCCTGTACTTTCTAATAAATAAAATATTGTCTTTCTTTTATCTCTCCTAAAACTTGTTTTGCCACACATTTGCTTAAACTCACAAGATAGGGTATGCAATGATTTCATCTGTCTCTCTTGCCTTCAATCTATCTTGTGAGTATCAAATTTTCCAAGCACTTTTCCTTCCTTATGTGCTCTAGAAGTTTCTTCCTGATGTTAACTATATGTTTTCTTATTGCTTCCATTTTCTCTAAACCTTCGTCGTTGCTCACATTTTTAGTCAATGGTATCCTCAACATCCTCCTGTAGAACAACACTTCTGTTTCCTCATGCCTCCTCTTCATGTGGCATTAATTTAAAAATTTATCTATCTATTTTTTCATCAATCACAGAAAAATCCTTTTGTAAAAATATGAAAAATATCTATTTTGCCAAGCAATTGCTGGTTTAAAATATTTTCAAACAAAGAAAAGAAGGACACATGGCCCAGTGGATAAAGACGTTGGTTAGATCCAGTGACTAGAAAAAGAGTTGTGAGTTCAATACCAGGCCACATCAATTGTGAACCAAACTTGAAGAGTTGAGTTAAAGGGAAATAACTGAGACATTTGCAAGAGGCATGGCACATGGAACTAGAACAGCATACCCCGATGGACGAAATAAGGTGTTCGGTTCGAAATTCCAATCACCTGCAGGAGGTCGGAGCGTACAATGGCCTAAACGTTGTGAATATGGCAATGAAAATGAAGTAATCATAATAACTCATCTCAGAGATATAGACAGATATTAAAATATTTGGGTAAAGTAAAAGCCATAAATAATGTATATATCCAATTGTTCTTTCACAAAAAATAAATTGGTAAAATTCAACAAAAATCTTTTCGCAGGCAGATATTAAAAGCAAAAAAATATTTTAAGGCCTCATATTTGTAAATAAAAAAAAGCTAAGAGCTGATAACTCTGTAAATGACAGCGACTGTGTGAGTTAAAGGTGAGATAACTTCTTGTTCAATAAGAGAACTGCAACTTTCCAAATAACGTTCCATTCCGTTTGTTTTATAAAACGTAAACCTAGCTAGTCTTTTAATATATTTTAACCTTTCTACTCCAAGCAAGGCGATAATGCCACTAAGATACAGGGAATTACAGGGAGTGGAAGTGAAAGGCAATGAGAAGATCAAAAACGGGTTGTATTGTGTAAAAGGACAAAAAAACAAAACAAAACACGGATTCACAAAAACAAAATAAGACGATGGACGTTTCATTAAAATATTTGAAGTTTGTAGTTATCAGGGAAGCAAGAAATCGGAAGGGATTTCCACAGAAAAGAAGTGCGAGAAAAACTGTTTGAGTAGAATTGGCGGTTGCATCTAGCTAGTCCAGCTCTAAAATGATGAGACCTAGTTGCCAATCTAGTATCAAAGTTAAATTCATATAGTCGGGATACCAAGGGAAAAAAATTATCCCGGTAGCTGCCATGAAAATATTTGTAGAAAAGGCAGAGGGGAGCCGCGTCACGTTAGTGAGAACGTTACTGAAGTCGAGATGTCTGGTAAGGATGGGTCACATTACACACCCTTCTTTCGATTTTATCATGAATTTTGAAATGCACAGTAGGAACACTTGACCGGATATTATAACAGTATTCAATACACAGACGAATTGTAGATTTATAAATCTGCAAAATGGATTCTGACGATAAAAAAGTTTTGGCGAGACACAGAGAAACAAACATCCTTGCAGGAGACTTAGCCATTGACTTAATATAGCCTCTCCCCTTTATGTCAGTGTAAATCGTGACACAAAGAAGGCGTAGAGCGTTGCTCTTCTAGAGTTCAGCATCAGCCATCATAGTGGCAGACAAGGGTTCTTTGTGGTGATGAAATAAAAGCAGTTTTGTTTTGTAGGTGTTAAAAGTTACAAGCCATTCTTGTCCCAGTTAACCATTGATTAGAGATCCTTTTTCGGAGTAGTTACTAGTTTTACTTTCTCGAAACTGTTGAACTTACTAGTAAGGCAAGAGTAAATAGTTGTTTCATCAGCATAAGTAGCTGTTTGGGAATTGATAACATCGAGAAAAAAAAAAAAAGAAACAACGTAAGTCCTAAAATAAAACGTTAGGTGGCACCGTATCAATGTGCAATGAATTATAAACATATCCGTTCCACTGTGTTTGATGATTAAATGAAAGTATGTTTTGGAGGCGTTGAAATTTACAAGCCATTTCTTGTCCCAGTTAACAACTGATTGGAAGTCCTTTTCAAGAGTAGTTGTCAGGTTTACTTTGTCGGATCTGATGGATTTGCTACTAAGACAGGAGTAAATGATAATGTCATCTGCATAAATGCCTATTTGAGAACTAATGCCATCGAGGAGATCATTGATGAGGATGAAAAACAGCGTAGGATCCAGGATTGAAAAAAAAGAAACAAAAAAACACATTACGACGATCAACAGTACCAAGATAACGTTATGCTATTTCAATAAAAAAAACAAAAAAAAAACACAAAAAAAACTTAAAAAGATACAATCAAAGTGTATCAAAGTGTATTCACGTGAATATATGAATAGAAAAAATACCCTTAAAACTATAAAAAGCGAACTCAGGTTTTTGTCTTCAAGCAATGTGGTTATATAACATCAACAATGACTGTTCGTCGCTGTTGGCGGGATGCCCACCCACAAGGTTTCATGGAATCGGTTCTTGTCTTCATAGAGAGAATAATTCCGAACACCTGCTAGACAAGGTCAGTTAGTAATCTCTTGGTCCGGTTGGAATATTCTAGATTTTCTTTCTGATCGAAACACCTGTCCTTTTGATAGTTTACTTACTTCCCGGAACTTTGTCTATTACCAATTGTTTAATTGTATTATTTTTCACCTCTTGTTCTTTCTTTATTTTTCTCTGATTCTTTTATTCTATTGCTTTTTTTTTTCCTTCTCATTCTTTCTTTCATTTTTGTAAAACCTTTTCTTATACTTTTTGTACTTTTTATTTCATTCTTTTTCTTGGACTTTTTATTTATCTTTTTCATCTTTCGTATATTTTTCTTTCTTTTATTTTTCTTTCTTTTCTTTTTTCTTTTTTAATTCTTTCTTTCATTTTTCTTTTATTTATTCATGTTTTATCGTATTTATTCATTCTTTTTATTGTTTCTTTCCTTTCTTCATATATTTTTCTTTTATTCTTTCTTTTTATCATATATCGTCTTTTCTCGATTTTCAGTAATTTCTTTATTGTTTTTTTATTTCTTGTTTGCTTGATTTTATACTTTCTTTTATTCTTTTTTAATCTTTATTTTAATATCAATCCTTCTCCTTTTTCAATGTCTGCTTTCATTCTTTCTTTTTCTTTCTTTCTTTCTCCCTTTCTTTCTTTCTTTCTTTCTTTCTTTCTTTCTTTCTTTCTTTCTTTCTTTCTTGGGTTCTTACTTTCTTTCAGCATCATGTTCATTTTTTTCTCTTCTATTATAAATATTTTCCTTCTTTTTCTTTTTTCTTTCTTTCCGCTTCATATTGTTTTTTTACACTATTCTCATTTAAATGTCTTTTGTCTTTCGGTCTTTCTTTTATTCGTTCTTTCTTTTTCTTTCTTATAATCTTTTTTCTTTCCTTCTTTCTGTTTTCTTTCTTTCTTTTTTTCTTTCTTTCTTTCTTTTTCTGTCTGGAAGGAAACCCTTTTTCACCATTACTTTCTTCCTTCCTTATTTTGCCATTACTTATTTTATTTCGACAATCATTCTTTCCTTCCTTCACTATTTATTTTTCTTTCTTTTTTTCTTTCGTTTTTCTTTCTCTCATTTTTTTTCCTTTTTTACTTTCAATCTTACTTTTTCTTTTTTCTTTCTTTTTATTTTTCTTTCTTTTCTTTCTTTCTTTCTTTCTTTCTTTCTTTCTTTCTTGCTGCAAACCTTCCTTCCTTCCTTCTTTTTTCCTCACTCCATCCCTCCCTTCCTTCCTTCCTTCCTTCGCCATTACTTTATTCTTTACTTTGCCATTTCTTTCTTTATTTCTCGAATCATTCATTCTTTCTTTCACCATTTCATTGTTTTTTTCTTTGTTTGTTTGTTTGTTTGTTTCTTTCTTTCTTTCTTTGTATCCGTTATCGTTTTAATATTGTGTTCTTTTTTCCCTTGAATAATCTTCATTATATTTCTCTATATTATTAACGTAGTTATAATTTTATTTTCTCTCCAATAAACTTCATTCCATTTTCTTTTGCTACATTGTCTTTCTTCATTTTCATTCATTGCTTCTGCCTTCATTTTCTTCCTTTTTTTTTTTTTCTAAACATCTATGACTCTGGATTACTTCTTTTTTCATTGTCATTTCCTTGACAAAGAAATCCTTCTTCTGTTTCATTTACCTTCATTTTCATTGATTCTTTTTTATTATTTCACTTTATTTCGTTTTGTTTCATTCGTTCTTTCTGAGATTCTTTTAATCACAGGCATTACGAGTTTAGTTTCTTTCGCTTTTTCAACAAATGTTTTCAACCTGAACTTCCAATCAACATTTCAACACACTTTGCCATTCATACCGTCCCGCCACTCTTTCCAAATACTATTGATGCTATGACATAAGGAACTTTTCTGGTTTTATCACAAAAGAACACAATAAAATAAATGTTTTGTAATCACCTAGAGGTTCTTCAATTTATACTGTAATGGGTAGGAAGGGCATTTTAATGATAACTATGCTAATTATCTAAATACAGTATGCATGAATAAAGGAGACGTTGTTTATAGAGAATGTGCCTGTGAAAACTTATATCATGAGTGCCGCAACCTGTGAGAGTCGTAAGTTCACCATATGTGCTACAAGAAGCAGAAGTGTTGTGCCTGGAGCAACATAACCTGGCGGAGTCCATCTCTTTTCAGGCTAGTTTTTTTATTTAGTTTTCATTCTTTTAGTCAAGTGATCCCAGTCAGCCCTGTTATTTAAACCATAGCTGGCGAGGAGAGGCGTAACCCAGAAAAATAGAAAATACAGTCGTTTAAAGAAAACAGTGAAACACTAAGACACGTAACAAGGGAATGAAAATAGACACAATAGATTAGAATGACAGTTGTCCAAGTACTTATCGGAGCACTGAGAGCACTCCCAAAAATTCTGAGAAAAAAAAATACAAGGAAATTGTTCAAAGACAAATTGAGTCACTTACTTGGAGGTTAGCATCAGCCATAATAATTGAACGTAAAATGACATTTTCGAGTCAATTAAAAGAGAGTAGATTAGTTTCTGAAGCTTCAAAATTAACAAGTCATTCGTTTCCCAGTTAACAACATTTAATTAATGAATAATAAGTAAATAGATATGCATAGTTGCGGATGGGTAGGGACTGAAAACTGTATAATCGACAAGGATTTCATTACGCAGAACAATGTGGTAATTAACAATCCAGGAAATGTTCAAGAATTTAGAAAAGCTCCGTGAAAACTCTGAAATTTAAACGGATTCCAATTATAATCCAAAGAAAATATACCTCGTCATCTTGAACAAAGAAATGAAGGTCTTGTCGGTGTAACAATAACGTCTTTGTATAGGAAAATCGTCGAAATGGTATTTTTTTTAAAAAATGCGTCTTTTCTAAATATCTAAATTGTTTTGCTAGTTTGAATGTTATTCATGTAGCGATAGCTGTCAAAAATGGAAAAGTTCAGTGAAGGCTTTTGAAATATTCGAAGAATTGCTTATGAGAGGAAGAATTCAAACCAACCGGTGATAGGTAAAATAGCAGATTCTCTTGTCATCAGAGTCAACCTGGCTAGAAAAATGACAAAATTGAATTCTAATTGCTATCTAGTATGACCTCACAACTAAAACCACTGTCGCTTCAACTGCTGTATTTTTGTTACAGACCTTTATTTAATGAGTTGTCTACATAATTCATGAAGACGAAGGAGGAGGAAATCGTATTAAAGAGTGTCGCAATAAAAAGTAAGACGTATTTCATTATATCTCATCCGACACGCATTGTAAACATTTTACTCGAATACTTGACGAGCAATATAAACGTAACTTTGAAACTATCAACAATGGAATAAAGAAAAGATCAAAAGGCTAGAACAGGAAGTAAATCCAGAATGAGAAGTAAGACTGACGACAAAAAATAATGAAGGGATGTTCGGGATGAATTAAACAGAAAACGATTTTGAAGGAGGGGAGAAAAGCAAGGTTGTTTTCGAATTTAAATCAATTGCAATCAGGAACAATTTTCTGGGTTATTGCATTCGTTTTTTGTTTAATTAAATAATGTAACTAATTTCAAACATTTTGAGACAAAAGTCACATACGTAACTGAAGAAAACTGGTTATTTTTAGTTCATTGTTTGCATGGCCTTCAATGTTAAAACGATGTAAAAATACAGGAAAGCGGGGGTGCTTTCGATTTTAAAATAATCAGGAAATATTTTATGGATTAATGCACTCATTTCTTCTTCTTCTTCTTCTTCTTCTTCTTCTTCTTCTTCTTCTTCAGTGTGTCCTTTCATTTCAGAACCTGGCTGATTATGGCTCTCCACATCTTTCTGATTCTTGTAAGTAGTTCTGAGTAAGATTTGACTTTTGACTACTTCAAATAAACTCAAACGTGTTTAGAAACGCCCACAGACACAAGAACACTTAAAATGCATATGTTAATTTATTCCGAACATGGACGATCATAGCTCTCCATAACTTCTTGACTCTTGTACATAGCTCTGAGTAAGTGTTGCCTTTTGGATAATGCAAATATCTTCAAATGTGTTTAGAGAAACATACACTAGCAAGTGTACTTAAAACACATATGTTAGTTTATTAGTAAGCTTCTTCTTGTATGTGACGTATAACCTTCAGAACGTGGGCGATCATGGCTCTCCACAACCTCCTGCCTCTTGTACGTAGCATTTTCCATATAAGGTGATTTGTGATTTTATTGTTTATTAATTACAATATATATATATATATATATATATATATATATATATATATATATATATATATATATGTAGCATTCGTGGCCTGAGGATTGCATCAAGCATGAAACAGAATGTCGCCTCTAAGTGTTGACTTCTATGTTCACTTTTATATTTACACACGCTCTATCTCTGATATTGAGCACTTTATCCCATAAATATAGCACATCTTAAGACTATATATATATATATATATATATATATATATATATATATATATATATTCACTATACAAAAAATCATTAAACGCCATATATCTGCCGTAATATCCCATCAAAACTTATACTTTATTACAGAAAGTAGATAATGGTAAACCTTGTTGATACTAATCAATGTAAACATATCAAATCCTAACTAGCTATGACCAATATAGGATATCATTTTCATTGAGCAGTTCAAGACTTAATTACCTACATTGGACATACCACAACCACCTTCAGTAGACGCATCACATATCCACAATTTACAAGGAACCATCAGTAAAATTCTGGTCGAAAATACTATCGTTCTGTATAAATCACACTACCGGAAACATCTCGCTGTGAGAAAGTCCCCATACATAAAGCATCATAAACCTGACCTTATTCAGCAGTGGTAATCATCTCTTGAAAGATTTAGAAAGCCGCAAATTCTTATTCCAGTCGTCCTCCTACTCGTCAAAACAACAAAAAAATACTTCTTAAACATGAAGAGAAATTAAAAACACCTAAGTCAAAGCCCCTTCAAAATGGTTAAAGAAGTGGCTGTAATCGCTTGGAAGAGTGGACGGACAAATTATGCACACCCTTAAACCCACCAAACGGAAAAAGGTGAAAATGTTGGAAAAACTAAATAAAAAAAAATGATTACATTTTCCTTGCCTGTCTTATTCAAAGAAAAATGTTTAAAAGAATGGTGGCTGGAAAAATATACATTGATATATATTGTTAAATATAACAGACTCCGAATGTCTATTACGTCTGATCATATATGTTTAAATAATGATCTTCTGTCCCTATGTACCATATATATATATATATATATATATATATATATATATATATATATATATATATACTTCTAAGGAAATGATGAATTTTAATTTATTCACCTGACTGTACATATTTTTCTTTAAAAAGATTTCTTGAATATTCAGGCCGATAGACGTAAATAAATAAATATACTGTTTAATTTCTATGGCATATAAGGAAAGAAGGCTTAGAAATTTTGACCCTCACAAGACATATTGAAGGCCGAGCGACAGAGGAAATTATCGCATAATCTAACTAATGAGCTTGTGTAAATGGTTGGCAGAAAAGCAATTAGGATAGAATAAATTTACTACAAAGGATAGGAAATTGTGGAGAGCCATGATCACTTACGCCCTGAACGATCATAGCACAGAGTAGAAGAAGAATTAGTGACATAAAATTTCCTCGATATTCACAGAAAATGATTTTTGATAACATCATCTTTATAAGTAAATGTAATTGTGGACGGCGTCGTAAGATAAAGGGGTCTCTGTAAATCACACATTTAACCAGTTTGACAACGATGTTGGTTGGATTTTAAATGACAGCCAACATGTTTCTTTTAGCAAAATATTTTCCTTCATATGCAATATATATATATATATATATATATATATATATATATATATGCGTTTGTACGCGTTTGTATATGCGTGTCGCCATCAGTTTTCTATCTATGTATCTAACTATGTATCTAACTATCTATCTCATTCTGCATCTATCTATCTATCTATCTATCTATCTATCGCATTCTCTTTCTTATCTATCTGCCTATCTGTCTCAAGAAAAAATGCAATACTCGCCAACGGTGTGAAGTAGGTAAACCACTGCTAATGGTGAACTACTAAGACAGCATATTACCCCCACTTACAATAATATCCAACATATTTATGAGAATTGCGACATAGTGTTTATAGTTACGGTATGTAACTACATTAATTAAGAGAAAAGTAATATACATGGTTAAAAAGTATGGTTTTTTATTAGAGATTTTTCTCGTGACAAAAAAGTTTTTAAAAAAATTATGATTAAATTTTGCTCTCGTCAAAATATCCTCCTTCAGTTTTGATTACTGCAGCACAATATTTTTGGCATTCGTTGCAAAAGTTTCTCAAAGTACGAGTTTGATAACTGATTCCATTTTTTTCAATGACTCTTTTCACTCATGATATTTATGGAGGTTGCTTCAAACTTTTGAACTGTACTGTATAAATATGTTCATACATTGAATAGTCAAAGGCATCTTCCCCAAATAAATATCACAGAAGCACTCATACATATTCTCATACATTAAATTATTAAATGATTCTTCTCCAAATAATTATAAATTCCTACATATGTGAACTTAAGCCCGTAAATACACTCACGGACACAAATGCACACACACGCAAAATATATATATATATATATATATATATATATATATATATATATATATATATATATATATATATATATATTAACATACAACGTGTGTTAGCACGTGCGATACCCTGTCTTCATCAGCCGCCGACCAGGGGTGATCTCACGGTTTCGGTGGCTATGGCGGGACCGCCACCCCTGGCGCCACCAGTAGCGTTTGCCACCAGGCAGGGTATGAAGATAAGCTAATTAATCGTTTCTTTAAGTAAAATCTATCTGCAATGAAAGTTTCCTGAACGCGTTTGCTGTTATTGACGCGCTCGTAAAAATCGCTATAGACGACCACGCAAATATCTCACTTGCGCATGTTAGGTCGTCATGTTGCGCGCATTTTATTTGCTTGTTTTGATCTCGACCAAATCTATCTATCTATCTATCTATCTATCTATCTATCTATCTATCTATCTATCTATAGGTATTCCAATAAATCAATCAATCTATCTACCTATACAGCTATGCATTCCAATCTATCTATCTATCTATCTATCTATCTATCTATCTATCTATCTATCTATCTATCTGTTTGTCTGTCTGCCTATCTGTCTCAGTCTATGTTCGTATTTTTGTCTGCAATCTTTTGTCGTGTAAGTTCTTATGTTTAATAATAAAAAAAAAAGTCGCAACCTTTCCCGTCCAAGGTCACATGATTCATCGAATTTGTGAATGTCGGTTTAAGTTGAGTTGTTGGGGAGGGGATACAGATAAGCTTCTTATGAAGAAAACCAACAGCAGCAGCAACAACAACAATAATACTAAAAATTACACGTCATAATATTACGGATATGAATAAAGATAAATTTCAAGAAAATGTGAAAAAAAAATTACTAAAATAATGACATAATACTGAACATAACTCCAATAATAATAATAATAATAATAATAATAATAATAATAATAATAATAATAATAATAATACTGCTACTACTACTACTACTACTACTACTAATAATAATAATAATGATAATAATAATAAAAAGAATCACGAAAAGGAATTATATAATATTAAAAGTAACAATTGAAGTCATAATGCAGAAATTCGACAGTAGACGACAGGGGAAACTGGCTGCTGCTGCTACTGCTGCTAAAGAGGCGGGAAAAAAACGTCAGAATTTCGTTTTCTTGGACATGATATTTTATTTAGTATTTCAATGACTAAAATTCCATGTATTTTCTATTAATAATAGCCATAAAAGTCAAGAATTAACAAGAATATGAGAAGAGGCACCACCTCCCCAAAATCTGACTTTGATCACATCTGTTATGATTATGTTAATACGAATGAAAAAAAAGTAGCAGAATAAAAAGTAAAAATTGCAGCGAATAAGAATTTTCTTTCATTACTTTCATGTTTTTTTTTTACTTTTCGTATTGACATTCGTTAAAATAACAGAAAATTGGGAGATAATATAGAAAAATGAAAACGATAAATCTGTCAAGGTTAAAATATGGAGATTTAAAAAGAAATATATTTTTAAAATATCGCATCTGTTAAATATTACGTTAAACCATTACATAATTAATTAAACTACTTATTAATAATCATTGGCCTAATCATGATAATGTTAAAAATCACAAGCACAACAGTAGCAATAATAATAATAATAATAATAATAACAACAACAACAATAATAATGATAAAGTAATGATAGACACAGTGAAGGGATCATAGTTCATGCCTTAAAGTAATACAAACAATTTTGTCAAAAGTACAGCTCATGCTTTGCGAAGGGCTTTATCAATGTAAAAATAAGATGGGTTGCAGATTGTTTTATTTTTATTTATTTATTTATTTTTTTACAAAAATGTTTAGTGGAAAATGTCATGGTGCAATTGCTGACCATAGGTTTCTGGTTGGAGACAAAAAATTAAAGGAACAAAAATTAAAGGAAACAACAACACCACCACCACCAATAATAATAATACTTCTCCCGAACTGGCTCCAGTTCTCTCCAAACTCTACAACTATTGCCACGCTACTCCCTGCTTCCCAGGTTGTTGGAAGTCTTCCTCTGTAGTTCTTGTTTTTAAGAACTCTGGAGAACCTTCAGACCCCCGCCCCATAACTTTACTCATTTTAATCCCCTGCGTACCATTCACTTCTTCTTTTGGGTGAAATGATTAAAAAAATAAAACTAAAACTACTACTATTACTACTACTACTACTAATACTACTACTACTACTAATAATAATAATAATAGTTTTATCTAAATTTATATGTGAAAAGGTGTCATGAAGTCATTTTTGATCTTGAGAATAAATAATAGTAATAATAATTAAAAAGAAAGCAAAGTAAAACAATAAAACTTCATGTTAAGGAAAATGAATAAGTAGATAATATAAGAAATAATAATAATAATAATAATAATAATTTCAAGGTGATTACGATCATCATCCTATTACTCACGTTTCATTTGCATTCTAGACACGCATTTGAGTTTCATTCATTCTGTCGCATTGATTTATCACAACTGCTTTTTCAAGATAAGCATCGTTTGTGTAAAGTCTTTTTAAAATAGTTTTAAGCAATTTTTAAACATAACTTGAAATAGACAGACATATTGCCGAAATACAGATAAGTATTCATAAACACTGTCTTATTTTCTTTTTCTTTTCTTTAATCACGATCTTCTCTTAGTTTTATAAAATATTGAAAATTTACGCCACTCAATTTGTCAATAAGAATAATAATGAATATGAGTATCTGTTGTCCCCTATTCACGATGTTTCGGTTGTTGTATGTTCCGATCTTCTTCAGGATCTGTCTATATTTCTGAGATGAGGTATAATAACTATTTACACTGTTTACATTTTTCGGATTTTTGTCCTCATCATTATTGGCATAGTCACGACGTTTCGGATTTTGTATGTTCCGGTCTTCTTCAGGATCTGTCTATATTTCTGAGATGAAGTATTGTAACTATTTTCTATATTTACATTGTTCGGATTGTTGTCCTCACCTTTATTACCAGATTCACGACGTTTCTTCTGTTATACGCTTCGGCTTTCTTCAGGTGATATACGTTGGAATTTTTGAGCCCTTTATTTAGTTCACGGGTGTAGATTGTTCTCGTTCAGTTGGTGCGCTAGAATCGCATATATATATATATATATATATATATATATATATATATATATATATAGCATAATGAGAACCCACGTATACTTTCTTAATATGTACATATAGAAAAAGTTGCAAATTAAAAAAATATAAATTTTAATTTATTTGTAACAAACAGTTATTTCTGAAGAAAGATTGAGGTCAATCTGAAATATCAAATATATATATGAATAAATAAATACTTTCATAAAAAAAAAAACATTATAATTTTTTGATTTGCAACTTTTTCTATATATATATATATATATATATATATATATATAAATAAAAAAAAAAAAGAAACAGTAAGATATAAAATCCGGTGTTCTTATAGATATTTTTATTTTTACAAAATAGTGCTCAATGTAAATTTACAGAGCATTAATATTATAAATTAATTGATTTAAAATATGGTTTTTTTCGCTACACAGTTCAACCATGTTTCAAAATAGAGGCTAAAACCTCAATTTAATTTTGCAATTAAATTAAAAGCATTAATTCCATTTCATCTTCAAGCGAATTTTGAGTAACTTTTAAAAATTACCGGGTTTTAAAGACACAGCTAAACATCTAGACATCCCTTGTTCAATTTAAGTAGAATATTCTGTAACCATGGAAACGTGATTTTAGCTGTGTCTTTAAAACCCGGTAATTTTTAAAAGTTACTCCAAAATTTGCTTGAAGATGAAATGGAATTAATGCTTTAATTTAATTGCAAAATTAAATTCGGGGTTTTAGTTTATTTTGAAACATGGTTGAACTGTGTAGAAAAAAAACATATTTTAAATCAATTTAAATATATATATATATATATATATATATATATATATATGATTAAATAACTTGCGTCAACGATGTGGACAGAATTTGGCAGAAATGCAAAATATAGCCCTCCTGGTTACTTCCCACATCCCCAAGAAAGTGACAATTTATGGACCTATACTGCTGGAATTCTCAGACACATTCTCATATATTCACAGAACCCAACGCATTTTGTACCGATTTCTTCTTTATATTTGGAAGGTTGTTCCGTGAGTTGACTGAATTTGACACTTGTGACAAAAAGACTAGTTTTTCAGCCTCTCCATTTAATTTGGTCACACATTTTACCTTTACTTAAATATTATCTATGTATACAAATATAAATTTTAAAGAAAGTTTAAGCCACTAAACACCTTCGAATGGCTTGAAAGAAAAAAAGGACAAAGTGTAGATGAAAGCGTTTAACTTCTGTTTCAGTTCAATGGAAAAAAATTTGTCAGTTTCAAATGTTTTCATTTGTACTCCCTTACTTCTTAAAATAACGACCAGCAGAAAGATTTATGATTGTTATTGCAATATTTTGCTCAGGATCAAATATTTATCGATGCTATAGGGGAATTTCTACGGATATTTTATTGTCACAGAACTTGCCATGAGCTTGCTCATTAATTAAGATTCATTAGAAATTTCAAATAGGAAAACCGGGAAATTAGTATCTACTACAACTACTACTACTACTACTACTACTACTAATAATAATAATAATATGTAGGTTCTCTGACCAATACATTAGGACGATAAATCATCTCAAGATTTAATGAAAAGCTTTGTCATTATCTGCATAGTAAGATATGTCATTTTTACGGGATAAAAAAAAAAAGAAGAAATCTGCAAATAATGAACATCGTCCTGAATCAGTAGTTGAGGGAGAAAATATTAATACCCATTCACACCTTACAAAGTGCTTTATATTGGGTGGCGGTGCTTTTTACAAAAATGATCAGTGGAAAATGCCATAAAGCCATTTCTTACATTAGGTCTCTGGTTGGGACCCGGAAGGAAATGTGCATGCAACAGAAATAATAATAACAACAACAACAACAACAACAACAACAATAATAATAATAATAATAATAATAATAATAATAATAATAACATTATTTATTTAAAATGTGTTTCGTTTTTTATATTGCTGTGTTTTACACCAATGTGAAGTGAAAAATGTCATGATGCCATTTCTTACCTTAAACCTCTAATTGTGACCCGGAAGGAAATGTCTATACAAGAACAGAAATGAAAAGAAATAATAATAATAATAATAATAATAATAATAATAATAATAATAAAAACAACAACAACAACAACAAGAAAATGTTAATTTGTCTTATTGTTGTGTCGAACCCAAAGAAGAAAGAACATAGTCCACGGTCAGGTGCTCAAAATTAAGACTATTAATAACGAGTTGGCGTAAACCACATGAATCCTGTTCGTAATTTTAGACATGCCCAATATAATTATTTCTTTGCATTCATTCATGTCGTCTTTCGTTCACAAAATTGCCGACGGTAGATTTTTCTCGGTTTAAGAAATCAGTGTCATCAAAAACAAAATATTAAACGCACGACGAGAACGATAATATCACCAAAGGAAGAAAAAGAAATTAAACGAAAAGATGTAATTATATATAACCCTGTCTTCTTACCCAATAGTAATTAGAATGAAACAAAGTGAATAAAAAATTTAAAAAAAAAAACGGGTTGATGAAAATTAAATAATTTTGTTAAAATAGTTCGGCGAGATTTGCAAGAAAATAAAAAAGATAATGATAAATATAGAACGTTTCTTTCTTTCATCTTTGATACTTGTCTCTTTTTTTAAAAATCCTTCTTTGTTTCTTTCATTATCGAATATTAATAAGGATTTAATGAATTTTTTTCTTCTTTTTAAAAATATAATGAAATTAAAATTTCCTTTACGAAAAACGTTGCAGGAGAGAAAAGCAAGTAAAATGATTAAATAAAAAGAAACGCCAAAGAAAGCCAAAATAATCCCCCTGAAGAATATACTAAAACAAGCAATAAAAAGTTGATTAAAACGGTCGTTCAGGATGTAAGAATTTTCCTGGATTTTGCATATCGATAGAATTTAACTTTTTTCTTTAATTTCGCCAATTTTTATTTTCATTATTATTAATATTATTATTTATTTTATTCATTATTAATTCCATTATTGTTATTATTATTATTATTATTATTATTTTCATTATTATTAATTACATTATTAATATTTTCTTCATTATTATTATTATTTTCATTATTATTATTATCATTATTATTATTTTCATTATTATTATTATTTTCATTATTTTTATTATTATTTTCATTATTATTATTTTTTATTATTATTATTTTCATTATAATTATTAGTTTTATTATTTTCATTATTATTGTTACTAGTTTCATTATTATTATTATTGACACTTGAGAGAAAAGCGCGATTTAAGAAAAGAAAAAGAAAAGAAAAATATTGTTTCACAATATTAAACAATGTTTCGACAGTATTTTTCAAGTCTTCAAGTTATATGCTTAAAAAATTGTGAGCATAAAAATGTGTAAATCTACAAAAAATGATAAGTATTTGTATAATTTAAAAAAAATATAACTTGAAGACAAACATATTGTCGAAATATTGTTTAACATTGTCAAACATTGTGTTTTGTCTTTTCCTTTTCTTTTCTTAAATTGCTTCTCTTCTTTTAAAAGTTGAAAAATATTGGAAAAGTTTCGTCAATACTTTTGTTTATTATTATTATTATTATTATTATTATTATTATTATTATTATTATTCGAATGAGAAACTAGAAATATTTTAATTCACTTTACATGCTTCCGATTTAATTCACTTTTTAAAATAATTTTATCATACTTTACGTAATTTGAATTTTTTGTTTTGTTTTATTATTATTATTATTATTATTATTATTATTATTATTATTATTATTATTATTCTGAGGCGCCCGTTGGCAAATGATTCCGACTGGGGATTTCACAAGAGAAAAATTATGTATTTCTCGTGGACATACTTATATTTTTTTTGTAATTTTAGACCATCGCCTTTAAATGATTTTAACTCCGAATGGTTTTTTGCTTTGAAGAATGATTACATTTGCCCGAATTCTCTCTCCACGAAAACAAAAATAGATTTCTGTAATCAAGTTTGCAGCATTCAAAAGAATGTTCTTTTGACAGGCGGATATTAATTAAAAATTATAACGACCAAGATGGAGTTGAGAAATAGAAAGACAGACATGACATCTTTATAAATATGTGATTATTTTTAGTGAGATTTTATCAATTTTCATTAGATAACAATTGTAACGAAATGAACAATAAGTCTTACAAAATTATTAGATAATAAAGATTAACATAATAAAAACACTAATTAAACTGGTCAACAAAAAAATTTCAAACGGTGTCGAGACACTAAACATGTTTTTTAGATAATTTGAGGGCGCTGAATCTGAAAATGACCTTCCTTTTTCTTGGTTAGTTGCCGTTTTTGCTGTACAGAAATGGTTCATTTTTTGTAAAAAATCATTTTTTTTTCGTTTTCTGTATATATGATATTGACCGATGGCAATATTTCTCAAAATAAAATCGTACAAATCACTCAATTCTTATTTAAACCAACAAATATTGGCTTGCTTATTGAGAAATACTATTTTCGCAATGATTATCAGACCCCAAATCTTTAAAAATAACACGATTGAATATACCAAGACCAAAAAGTATTTTCATCAAATCATTTAGCAAAAATAAACCTTCGTGAACATAAAAACTATGGTAAAAATTTTCTCTTTCTTGACTGTATGTCATGTTCAAAGTTATTTAAGTCCCTTTTGATACTTCAGCAGTATAATGTATAATGGAATAGGTGCATTCAATTGGGATAGAGTTGGACTTTCTTTCCAACTGTGAAAACAAAAATGATCTCAATGTGCTTGGTTTCCTTCCGTAGTAAAAAGAAAAAAGTGATGGGATACATTTATAAATATCAAACAGAAGTTTTTAGGGTTTTATTTTTTTGATGTCACCTTAATTATCAAGTTTACTAAATTGTATTACTGATAAAGATTATCAGTTAATTTGAATTTTGGCGATAAATTTGAAAAATTTGGTACACCTATCTTTAAATGTTATTTCCTGTTGCTGACATTTAAAATTTTTGAGACAAAAACACTTTTTTCTTATAAAAATAGTTTTTTTTAGATGTCTGGTATAAATTGCTCAGCCTACCTGAAAATTTATGGGTCTCTACGACTGTCATTAAGTAAATTTTGCGATCAGCTAAGATTGATATTTTTTCCCAAAATGCGCAATTTCAGTACAGCAAAAATGGTAGCCAACCATGAGAAACTAAGGTTATTTTCGGAATGAACACCATCAAATAAGTTGAAAAAAGTGGCATCAAAAATTGTGTTATGTGCTTTGTTGGCGGTTAGAGTTAAGGCTAGGGTTAGCATAATAAAAGAAATAATTATCTGATTTGTTAGCAGGGCTTAACGCATACACCGATAAAACCCAGTCCCCTCAAAAAAATAAATAAATGAATAAATAAGTGATACCCGAAGTCTTGTGTGTAGGTCTGACTAATTTCCTCCTTTTTAACTCGAGTGTAAACCGAACCGATGTCTGATTTCTTAATTCGTGTTGTAGAAGAAAGCAAGAATGAAGGACTATCTATCCAGAATAAGGAAGAGAGAGAGTTGAAGTTCGTTAGACATCGATTTTTCTTCGATTTTGTTTGGCGGGATATCAGCGCCTATGGGTTATTTAATGCCGGAAGGGGTTTTTCTTCCGAGAGGATTGACAGAAATGAAGAATAGGATTTTTCTCCGATGGATGAATGCTGCAGATGTAGTATCTGTTCCGTTCCGGGGGGCCTTCTTTCTTCCTTTGCGTTCCCAACACCATTGCGTGACATCTGTTACGTAGCAGTAGTATGATCGGCTATGACTAGCTAAGACAACCTCTGACCAGCTTAGCCGAGCTATGACCAGCTAAGACCAGGTTAGACAAGCTTTTACCAGGTTAGACCAACAGCCTGGGTGGAAACACTTGGGTTCCCACGTTAAAAACCGACTCGTTTCAAGTATATCCCGGGTTATTTAATGCCGAAATCTAAATAATTTGAACACCTTTGTATGCTTTCAACTACAGATAAAATATATTGATGGTCAGAAAAATCTAATGTTGGTAATTTTACAATAAATATGTATTTTTATTCTTTCATTGCGTTTTGTTTTTTGCTTAGGGGTTCGCTATTTGCCCATATCAATTTCTAACACACCAGCTCAGTGTGAATTTAGGAACAACAGAAATTAAGGAGCTGGTTCACACGCTCCTCAGCACCTCTAATCTCTTGATCAAAGGCCTGGCTGCTGGTTGCAGTTTATAGTTATACCATGGATTAAATTTCTTGGAAACATAAGGAAGATTTGGGGCTTTGAAAACGTAACCATCGCGAGTCTTCGCAAATTCTCTCTCTCTTACAAGTCTTCGCACATACTCTCTCTCTCTTACTCTAGAGAAAAAAACATATTTTAAATAAATCAATTTATAATATATATATAATAAAAAGGCTTAAACACTAATATTCCATGGTTATAATTGATTACATTGTAATCGTAATTACGATACTCTGTCTTGGACATTGAGTTCTACCTGGTTTCTATCCTCTTGGTAAGTTATATATATATATATATATATATATATATATATATATATATATATATATATATATGTGTGTGTGTGTGTGTGTGTTAACGACTAATATTATCAATATATATATATATATATTAAAGACATTTTTATGTTTAACATTCTTTTTATAGATACAAGTATTTTAGTAAATGCTCTGTTTATAATAAAATGAATTCGACCTTGCCAATCGAACCATCCTTTGTGGCCGAGAGGTTACGCACGTCAAACTAAATGACGGTTCCGTATAGGATGCAGGTTCGAATCCTGTCAAAGGACGAATATTTTCTATGAAAATTTCTCGGACATTCTGGCCGGTAAATGTTATTTAATACTTTTTATTATAAACAGAGCATTTACTGAAATACTTGTATCTATAAAAAGAATGTTAAACATAAAAATGTCTTTAATAAATTGTCGGACTTTGTCCATTTCTTAATGTGTGTGTGTGTGTGTGTGTGTGTATATATATATATATATATATAATCCGCAGACAGATTGTTTCGCTGTATCACAGGTCACCAGTGTGACTAGACTTCCGATTGCTTCAAGCGAGCATCGAAAATCGACCGATTTGATATCAGTCAGAGACTCGAACCCTATGCTCTCGGCGCACTGTAGAGAAAGGGAATCTTTTTATAGGCGGAAGTTTTGGCGCCACTGGATTTATAAGAAACACCCATCAAAGTTGCGTCCTTTTTTTAAAAACTAATTTAATATTTTTAATTTAATTTTATTTTAATTCACTTCAGGCCAGAATTCTCTCCATGAATGGTTTAATCAAACATTCACTGACAAGGATGATAATAATAATAATAATAATAATAATAATGACGAAATTAACGCATAACTACATAACCTTTCCTAAAGATTTTAACTCTTTTATAATTAATCTACGTTGATGGCTGATTGCATTCTCAGGGCTGACAGATTTTAAATATTGGATAACCTGCTTTCTAAACGAATTGCTCTGAATGCACTAATTAGCTTCAGCAGTCATTTGAAACAATGTTATTATTCCTGTATTTTTGCGTAATATCAACACTCGTCTCTGCCCGTGAATCCTGGGCAATCTCATCATAGAAGAAAGAGGAGACTTGAAGCAAGTCAATGTGATTCTACAGAAGGATAGTTGGAATACCATGAACAGAACATGAGAGCAACGGCGAAGTTATAGGAGAAATGGAAGCAAAAATGTCACTTATCGTTAGAAATTGAAAGAGACAGTTGAAATTTCTAATAAGAAAAATTAGCTTGGAAAATTTGACGCTCACAGGGCATAATGAAGGCAAGACAGACGAATTGAAACAGCACATGAATAACTTAAGAGGCTTGTGAAAATATTTGACAGCACAGGTATCACGAGAGGAAAAGATAAAACTTGCTAAAATCTCCAAAGGATAGAATGATGTGAAGACCCATGATTTCCCATGCCCTAGAGGAGAAAATTCTAGTTTAGTAGAAGTTAATTACAACATAGAACTTTCGAATTATTATATCTAGAAGGCAATCTCAAACCAATATATATATATACATATATATATATATATATATATATATATATATATATATATATATATATATATATATATATATTATATGAAAATGGCTGACATAAGCTAATGTCGACGTATCGTCCATTGTGAAAGAAATTACCCCATTTTTATAGTCATATTAATCAATCTACTTGTATGTGTCGTACCCCATATATATATATATATATATATATATATATATATATATATATACGACATATACATATATATATATATATATATATATATATATATATATATATATATATATATATGTGTGTGTGTGTGTGTGTGTGTGTGTATATATATATATATATATATTTTCAGATTTGCCGGTCATTTGGGCAATAATATTTTTCACACATAATTGCCATGACTTAAATAACATGATCCAATAGAGAAGTAAATAAATTTTCAGCACTAACAATGATTTATTTGCTGCTAATTTTGATTCGTCTTAATGAAACACTCTTATATATAATCCATCTTAATGAAACACCCTTTCTTATGAAATGGACGATGACCGACAATTATTTTAATATTTCTGTAATACGTTATTTTTATAGCTACAACTATTTAAGTAAATGCCATGTTTGTAATAAACAGTATTAATAAAATTTACTGGCCTGAATGTTTGAGAAATCTCATAGAAAATATGTGTCCTCCTACAAGAATCGAGCCTGTACCCTACACGGATCTGTATTATAGCCTGACGTGCTATAATATTTTGCTACAGAGGAAGCGTCTAGTTAGTAAGGACAAATTACTATTTTCAAACTACAAATTTGCAATGATTTCTCAAGAACACTTATATCTGGGCGAAGCGTATCTTAATATAAACAAATGACATCATATATTATGGATTAAGTCTGACAATTATTGTAATATAATTTTGTTTATACGTTATTTATATAGACATAAATATTTAAGTAAATGCTCTGTTTATAATAAACAGTATTAACAACATTTACCGGCCTGAACGTCCGAGAAATTTCATAGAAAATATATCCTCCGACAGGATCGAACCTGTATCCTACATTGAACCGTCATATAGTCTGATGTGCTATACCATTTCAAAACAGTAATTTATTAACCAGACGCTTCCTTTGTACCTAAATGGTATAGCACGCCAGGCTATATGACGATTCTGTGTAGGATACCCGTTCCATTTCTTTTGGAGGCTATATATTTCTATGAAATTTCTCGCTGATTCAGGCCGTTAAATGTAGTTAATATTGTTTATTCTAAACAGAACATTTATTTAAATATTTCTGCCTACATAAAATTATATATATATATATATATATATATATATATATATATATATATATATATATATATATATATATATATATATAAACAGTATATTTATTTATTTTCGGCTATTGGCCTAAATATTCAAGAAATCCTATAAAAAAAAAAATATGCTCTCCGCAGCAATAAATAACGGTCTCCGTTAATAAATAAGCAGAACACCGACATAAATATGGGTATCGAAAATAAAAAATACAAATTAAGTGTTAAAATCTACCGGATTAATCAATAAAAATTCATTATTTCTTTCAAAATTACTATATTTCTTTCTCTCTTCGGGTATATCCGCATATATATATATATATATATATATATATATATATATATATATATATATATATATATATATATATACGATTTGGTTACAATCTCTCTCGTTATATATATATATAAATTATATGCAAAATAAAAAATAATGTCACAGATGAAAGAGTCTAGCGTGTACGTATATGTTTATATGTTTCCGGTAAGCAACCTTTCCGATTCTGTACGTCACTGTGGAAGTCAAAATTAAGTTTCTTGTTTCTCATAGAACCCATTGCAAACGAGATTGGAACAATTAATTGTCAATACAGAATATAAATATGAATATTCTTTCAAACATGGCGTTGGACAATGGTCTATTTCGGAATTCTTCTGAAGTATATAATGCCTTAAACAAAGGCCTTTTCTTTTCTTCATGCAAAAAGATAGGGAAAAAGTCGATAAAAATTATCGCTCGTCTCATGTTTGCTTCTTTTAAATGAACGAAAATATGTCAGAAGTCGCATACCGGAGAATGGAACAATCCTTAACTACCCAGGCGCCGTGTAATATAAAAATAAAATAAAATTGTCGAAGATTAAACGAAGTAGAAGATATTAATTATGGAAAAAAATGGGGGGAAAAATGGCGTATGGTTTTAAAATTTAAACAATCGCTCTCTCGGGCACAAGATGTTTTCCTAACTGAAGCGTAAAATATAATATTCCCTTTGTATTCCTTGTTGCATAAAAGTAGACGAAAAGAATGGAACGTATGCCCATCTTTCAAGATTGACTACGTGTTCTTTCTTTTCCGTCATTTCTTCTCTGCTTTTTTCCCCGCCATTTCCCTCGAATTTAATCTCATTTTCCAGACGTCTCTTTTTTCACTTGACGGCCAAAGCCACTTCGCCCCATTTGGCATTTTATTTTCATTTCTTTGCATCTTTTCTTCGGTTTTCTCTTTTCCAACATAATATTCGAGTTTCTGTATAACAGTTTCCCTGTTTTCATACCACTATAACCGCCATGTTTTTTTCGTTTGTTTTTCTTTTGTACCCTATTCTTTGTTAACCCTAACGAATTATTACCTCTTTCCTTTTTAACTTCTTGCAAGGACTTTCCTTCTCAATTAAAACCTCAATTCATTTTCTTTCTCAAATCTTTCTTTTTTTTCTAATTATTAAGTTCATCATTCCTTTTCTTACTTCAATCTTTTATTTACACTGTTTAATTATTTTGTTGTCAACATCGTTATATCTTCACCTTCTTTTTTCTTTAACCAGCTTCTTTTTGCATATTATTACTTTAGACCATACTGGTGTTAATTGACATTCATTAGCTAAAATGATGATAGCACCCCGCTCAGAAACGACACGGTTGATTTCGTTAAATGTCTTTCATCTTTCATTGACCAAATTCGATAATACTCGTGTGGTTTGGCCCCTCCGTCACCAACCGTCTTCAGCCGAGCCAGTGCGCGTCATTTATAACGCGAGGGAATGTAATGTTTAGCGTAAATATCATAGCGAAACAAGTCATTATTTAACAGGGCCACAGAAAGAAAGCATTATCCACCAAATAAACGCAAAGATCAATAAGAAATAAACAAAAAAAAAGATTATCATTTCATTAAATAAAGTAATTATACTCGAGTTTTATTTTATTTTTCAGTTTTTAATTCCGGCTTTTATAACGTTTTCATTTCATGTTATTGTATTCTACTGGCGTTCAACTTAAAGTATAAAGACAGAGCAACGGACTTCAAACAGAAAGGTTCACGCTCCAAATCTACATACCAGGGCAGTGAGAATCATTTCCATAGATACAGAATAAAGATTCTAAACCTCGACTCGTTTCCGAGTTAGACATTTTCCTTTTTTTTTAAGAAATTCAAAATGACATCCTAATAGTAAAAAAGGAAAAACTTGAAGAATTTCATTGTCATGTAGTTTAGATCAAAATGTGTAAGATAACTGACAGTAAGTTAATTCATAAGGATTAGATTGTTTGGGCAGCATGTGTATTGAAATCCTCATAGTATTTTTAAAGTTATCGCTAAATTTTTTGTCAAGATTTACATTTCGTTCTATAAAAAATCTTTTAATTTTTCCAAATGCGGCAAAAGACTCTAAATAAGTTTTTCATAAAAAAATCAGATTAATAAACATTAATTCATAGCATTTTTATTGTATCTTCTTATATGTACCTATATTTTAATTAAAAAGTACGCAAATTAGAAATTGTGAATGAAACTAAAATTTGAGGTACAAATTACATTATTTCTTATAAATTGTTATCTACGATCAATGTGTTTTCGATTAGTCCGTATCTTAATGTACACATTAACAGAACTAATCGAGGGATCCCTGTATATGTACAGGGTCTGATGGATAAATTGTCGCCATCTTAAATTTTTAATTTCGCGCATGCGTGTTGTTCGTTTTTGATTTTATCGACTGTACAGTATAGTAGGATCAGTTGGGCATCGCCTGTGAGAAAATGTGCACCATGACGCTATTCACTCCACCATAAATTCAGCGGCATGCTGTACTGTTTGGCATTCGCACCGGAAGCTGGGGATAGTGCAATGGATTAGGAAATAGTTGGATGAGTCTAATGGTGATTGTTAAGGTACGCCAGTTCTGAAAACGCACTCTGCCCGTTCTGATAAAAAAGTAAATCCCAAATTTGTTGCTGAGAGCCTCAGACTCAACACGGGCCTACATCAAGTACCTTGAGGTAGTGCTGCCCTGGGTCAAGATGATAGCTGTTGGAAGACACTATTTCTGGTAACAGGATTCTTCAATATGCCACACAAGATGGAGAACACGGCCATGGCTGTCAGACAATTTCTCCAACTCCATCACCCCGTATATCTGACTACCTAACTCCATAGACTGAACTCCCCTTGATTATTATTTGTGAGTTGAGCGTGAGAAAAAAAGTCCTTGTAACACAAAGATGAACTAAAGGCAAGGATTATGGCAGTACTCAACAACTTAAACAAGGAGACCATCCAGAAGAGTTGCAGGATATTCTGACGTCGTCTGCAAGCCGTGGCTGAAGCCAATCGTGGTTACATTGAATAAATTTACTCTTTATTATTTCAAGATATTTTTGTGAAATCTTGGTAAATATATCTGTTAAAATCTGATGTCCGTGTTATTTTTATTTTTTTTTTTTTGCGTCATTTAGACGACAATTTATCCATCGCACAATGTATTAAACGTCTACTTTAAATTTGTTTTGGTGACATAGTAATTGTGAGTTCAATCCTTGAACTCCGATTCGGTAAAAACATGAGAAACACCATCAGAAAAGTACTAAGAATATGAACATAACAAGATATATTTCGATCTTGAGAAGCCTACAAGGCGAGAAATAACTGAGAAATACTAAAAATAAGAACTAGACGAGATATCCCTCGACAATGTTAGCAGAACGAGAACAGTCTAGCCCCGTAGATTCAGAAACAAATGATTATTAAATATATCACACAGAAAGTGTCTATACTTACAAAATATAAGTTAAAAATAAAACAAACAAAAAAACTTCCTACTCAGATTATTTTTTACACTTAGGTTCACCTTGTACAAGGCCCGTGGGTCATTCGAGGTAGACCGTTAGGTTAAGGAGTAACTTATATGGATAAGGGTTTTTTTTAGCGGTGAATTAGCTCGGTGATCCTAAAGGGGCAGAGTCGCGTGTATGTTTTGGAGTGTGAAGCCTGCGAATCGGCGAACTTCGTGCCAATGTAATTGTCACTTGTAGCCATTTTTAGGGGCTGGTTCTGGGCGCTCATTGGCTGAGCGATAGCTGGATCAGGTGCAAAAAAGCATTCACGGGAGTTAGTAATTTCATGGAGACAATGAGGTATTATGGTGAATGTAATAAGAAAGGTAAGTAAGAATGTGTTGTTTTGGTATAAGAAATAGTGTTGTATGTTTGGGTCAGTGTTTGTGACTAGCTGAGTTTAGCGTTAAGACAGAACAAGACCGTCCTTTTCCCCTTCCCTCTTTTTGGCCTTGTGCCACATTTTGTAATTTATTACAAATAAATATTTTCGCTTTTCGCTTCTGACGGGGAGTGACGTATTGGAGATGGAGACGCAGAGAGAAATGTGGATTTGTTTTGCCTATTCACCCTATTGGACACGCACTACCTCCAACACCTTTTACCTGTGGGTGCATCCAACCAATTTTGACTGTAGACTTGAACAGATTAAGATTCTAGTGATCGGGGAAACATTCCTTTGTGAGTCTGTTCGATAGAGCAGTGGTTCGCGGGAAAAAAAAAAGCTGTTTGAGTGGAACTTACTTCTCGCCGACGGAATACGGAGGGAATTCGGGTGGTTTGTTACTATGTACGTGGACTGGCGGGTCCTAGCTTTGATGCTCAGACCTGATAGAACAAAGCGATGCTGTTCGTACGAGTACTTTCCATGGTAGTAGCGATAGGGCAGTGAAAACTCACCACATTCCGCCTGTGTAAAGGAGAGAGAGGTTGGAGGGTGGAAAATAATTCCTCTCCAGTAAGGACTTGGAGACACATTTGATATCTATCAAGATTGGAAAGTGAGATCAAGGCAACTCCTGTTCAAATATGTAAAGAGTACTCAATTTTCGGTCCGATCGGACTCTTATAAAGGTAGAAGACAGCACGAGGAGTCAGGTATTTACTGGAGAGTTACAGGAAGTCCATCATATTAACTGCATATCTAACAATGGATCGTATATAAGAATTCCACTTGAGGTCGGGTGTGAGTTTGAGGCCAAATATCCTCTCAAGACACGGAACCTTCTCGATGTGACATTCGTTCATCCTAACTGTTGGTAGTTTGGGGGTCTGTTCAGCGGGGATGGAATGTAACCAGTATGGTTTTAGAGGCATTGAAAGTAACCAGCCAGTTTTTTACCTTTAGTGAGTTTATGTTAGATCGGAAGTGATGTCAGCTACCAAACACTGATCTTCAAGACTTCTAGAGGTGCGCCCGTATAACGTCCTATCATCGAATTTAAAGTAAACATTTAATTTATATAAACCCTATCATAATATATTAAGTGGTTTTTCAAATTTTAATCAGTAATAAGAAACTTATAAAAATACCATTTTCAGGAAAGTCTTATATTTATATTACTTATATTCTGAAATTTCCATGCACTTAGAAATATTTGCAACAATTTGAGGTGTGAAAGGTTATCAAACTACTCAAGATTTGATCCTCATACTTTCTTTCTTTCTCTCTTTATATATATATATATATATATATATATATATATATATATATATATATATATAATGTGTGTTAAGGACCTTCACTGGAAGATTTCATTTTAGTTTTAATTTCAAGCCAATAGATTAAATTTGATATTTTTCAATAAACAAAATACATATTCTATTTTAAAACTAATTTAAATTGACTGGAAGGCGTTTTTCATTTCGAAATTACTGAAATCGCAAATTTTAGCGCCTTTTTTAGCCATCCGTCATAACGATGTAATTCACTTTAAAAAAAAATCCTCGAAAAAAAAAATATACTTTTTAAAAACTTTATTTGATGAATATTAGCTGGTTTAAGATGTAATTAATGATTTGAAAAAAAATTATTTATTTTGTGATAAAAATATCGTCGAAATGTAATTTTATGACGGATGTAGCTGTTTATTTAAGGTGTCGACAGCTTGACTGACACACAGAAGCTTATCTAATTTTTTCTATGTATATATTTGTAAAAATTAATTTAGGAGTATAAGGTGAGCGCTTTTTATATAATTTCAACTGTCCAAGAATCTTAATAAATTAGGAATAATATTTTCCGTGATATAATGTTTCTTGACATTGGCTTTAAATTTACAATAGTTATCGCTATTATTTTCTGATTATATCGTGTATGGACGTCAATATTTGCAAATGTCGGCACGTTAATAAACATACAAAAAATAATTCAAAATTTCAAATATTGATGGTCGTTAAATTGTAACAAGCATTTCCATTTATAATGAGTAAATATAGTTTTTACTTCATAAGAATATAACCTAATCTCTGGAGAGTAAGAATTTTCAAAGATTTAAAACTTAATAAATTATTATAATTTTTAAAAATGAAAACAATTCTCATGAAAATTCATTATTACCGATGTTTTTCTTAAAACAATAGTGTCTATAATATATCGTATTCATATAAACAATTTAATGTTTTTTTTTTTCTAATTAAATAATGTTTTAGTTTTTTTGCATTATTTATTTTACGATTCAAGGCGGCCATTCGGTAACTGGGTATCCTGTTTTACAAAAAGAAATTAATGATTTACTTTGTTCAGGGAGTTCGGCTTTTAACCAATGTAAAGATTAAACTCTACAAAGTTTTATTTCGAGTAGGATAACAGATGTAAAAAATATTTTTACCAAATTTTATTTTTTTAAATAAAAAGATTTCTATAAAAATTTATTAAAATCCGACAATGATTTGATTTCTGCAAGAATTACCAAATCAATGCGTTTATCATCACAAAAAAGTCGTTAAAATATGCTATGCCCACCGCTAACGTAAAAAAAAAAATGCTACCAAAATTTTGAACATTTTAAAAGGGATAAAAAAATACTATAAATTAATTATAAAAATTCCTTGGTTTTTCCTCTTAATAATAACATAAATATTAAGCTGAGAAAAAATTGTTTTTACTAAAACTTGAGACATTTTCTCATCACAGCAAGCTAATTTGTAAGGAATCACTGGAAGTAACTAAATTAAATATATATATATATATATATATATATGAAGAATTATACTTTCAGGATGTGCTATATTTATAGAATAAAGTACTCAATATCAGGGATAGAACGTATGTAAATACAAAAGTGAACATTGAAGTCCATACTTAGAGGCGACAGACTGTTTCATGCTAGACGCACTCCTGATGACTGCGTCTAGCATGAAACAGTCTGGTGCAAGGATTACTGTGGTATGTTTGGGTCAATGATTGTAGCTAGCTAAGTTTAATAATAAGACAGACGAAAACCCGCCTTCCCCATTTGGCCTTGTGCCACATTTTATTTCAAAAACCAATGTCCTTTGAAGAGTATTTACGTAGGTTATTCCGTTATATGTATGAGTATTTAACAGATCTATGTGTTTCCCCTACTGTGTCTTCTGTTTCCTCGATACTCTAACTCCGGCGTTCCTAATTCTTGGTTATTTTCAAAATGGTAACCTCTTTGTTTCCCCTACCGTGTCTTCTTTTCTCCTCGATATTCTAAGTCCTTCTTAATTCTTGGTTAGTTTGAAAATGAATAACGTCTTTTTTGTTTCCCCTACCGTGTCTTCTTTTCTCCTCGATATTCTAAGTCCTTCTTAATTCTTTGTTATTTTGAAAATGAATAACGTCTTTTTTGTTTCCCCTACTGTGTCTTCTTTTCTCCTCGATATTTTAACTACGGAGTTCCTAATTCTTGGTTATTTTGAACAGTCAACATTACAACAATTTTTAAATATAAATGTTTTGTAATATAAAGTATCGTATTACTAAGCTACGAATATTTTGGGTGAAAGACACTTGATTGCGTCTCTAAGAATTTCTGTTCTTACTAATCTTTGTGTAAATATGTTTCGCATAATATTTAGCTTTCAATTAATTTTACAATAAAATCAAGGCGTTTTCAAAGTTGTCACACGCTCTTTCAAAAAGAAGGTCAAAATGCCCACCTACTTAGCTTATGGATATGTATGCTTGTCTATGTAATATACCCTTTTAGGCCGTAAACCTTATTGGGTCCAAACAGATTACTGGCGTATATAGGAAATGTTTAGCAAATACACAAAAAATAATAAATGGAGTATAGCAAAAGAATGCGTTTTATTTTCTTCTAATTCTTCCATGTGCCGTATCGCTTCAGCATGTTTGCGATCGTGGCTCTCCACATTGTCCGGTCGTTTGAGGCTGTTAGTGAATTTTGTCTTTATTCTATCTCTCCTAAACTGTGTTCTACCAACCATTTACACAGCGGCAGAACTTATTTTACTCGTAATAATATCATTTCTTTGAATAATATTTCTATGAATAATAAGATCCTTATATTTGAATTTCTTTTATATATAATATAAGCTGCACGCATATTTCGTGGATCTATAACCTTTCAACTTCAAACAAAATTGTTCGATTTGAACAAGAACTCTAGCGCCGCGACATAGCACACCCCAAAACATATATTTAACTGTCAATAAATACGGTAATTAAAAAAAAAATCTTTAGGTCGACATATATTTCGTCTTAGTGTTTACCTGTGTATGGGAAAATTGCGCCCTGAAGATAACAATTTGAAATTGTTGAAAGTACCTGGTATATGTCTTCCATCACACAACAACTGAAATATAAGGATCTCATTATGCAAGGAATTGATAGTAAGTTAATGTCTCATAAAGTCTTGTTAATTCTTTGTGTAAATTACTTTTTTATGATATATAACATAATCTGCACACCTCTAATATATATATATATATATATATATATATATATATATATATATATATATATATATATATATTTAATGAAAAACAGACCACTTTAAGGTCCCATTACAATAATTTATTCCACCAAAATCCTTTTAAAAGGATTTCGGATCATCAGGTAAACACTTCCAACAATGAAATTGTTTGAAGTGTTTATCTGATGATCCGAAATCCTTTACCTGATGATCCGAAATCCTTTAAAAAGGATTTTGGTGAAATAAATTATTGTAATGGTACCTTAAAGTGGTCTGTTTTTCATTAAATATTAGCTCTGTTCTTCACATTGAGCTCTCAGGATTTCATCCTCCTTGGATTTACCAATTCGGTTTACCAAGTTATTCATAACTTAAATATATATATATATATATATATATATATATTAGTCATCCCCAGAGAAACAGTTTCGCTGTATCACAGCTCATCAGTGTGACTATACATGCGCATAGTCCTATATGCCGCATTACTCGTCTTATATATATATATATATATATATATATATATATATATATATCGTGGCCTGACGATTGCATCTAGCATGAAACAGACTGTCGCTTCTAAGTGTTGACTTCTATGTTCACTTTTATATTTACATACTCTCTATTTCTGATATTGAGCACTTTATCCCATAAATATAGCACAACTTATGACTATATTTCTTCATATATATATATATATATATATATGTGTGTGTGTGAAAAATATATGGAAAATAGGAAAGAACTCGTTAGGTAAATAATCCAAACTTCTTTAGTATTTTTGTTATTATTTTTTAAAAATAGTGCTCGATACAAAAGTAGAGCATAAATATAATTATTTATTTAAAAATATGATTCCAACACGCTACATAAGATTTCTCATGTTTCAAAACAAGAGCAGAAAACTTCAAATAAATATATTGAAGTTTTGAACTCTTATGTAGCGTGTTGGAATCATATTTTTAAATAAATAATTATATATATATATATATATATATATATATCACGGCCCATTTTTAACAAACTCAACGAATCAGAATATATATTGTTCTACCCATAATTATATCCCAACTACAATCGAAATGAATATATCTAAACCCAATATTAAATTTGTCACAACTACATCTAAAACAATAAAAGACTTCATCAATAAAAAGAAAACAAACAAATCAACCAAACTTGAAGGAGAAATTTACTCTATCACATGAGAATATTGCCAGAAAGAATATATTGGAGTAACCTCAACAAGATTAAACAAAAGATATATGAACACAAAAGATACATTTAAAAAATACACACATTAAACACATTAGTTGCTCACCGTATAAAAAAATGCTTCAATAATTAAAAGAGAAAATAACTCACGACGATGATAATGTTTAGAAAATGCTTTAATCGCAAAATCATCCGCAGTAAATTTGCGTCAGGGTCCTTGTCAGATCTACCGTTATCACAATGTGGTATATTTAATGACAAAGATGGTGGAAAGAAAAAGAAAAGAAATCTAAATGAAATTGGTTAGATTATATAGCCAAAACACTTTTTTTTTTCGAAAATTAAAATTACCAACGTCTCTCAATTGTGCGCATGCGTAGTCGCATCAACATAAAATAAAATAGTCCGATGAAGTTCTAAAGGACGAAATACATTACATGAAAACCTTTTCCACTTCGTCATACATATTTCTTTACCATAACCATTCTTGATATATAAAAATATATATCGTTTTTTTTTAATTTCATCCCGAGTAAGGCGGGAATGTCACTAGCACGCAATGTGGTTATAGAGAATGAGAGCAAGAGTAAAGAGGAAAGGATAAAGAGAAGGACGGGGATCAAGATCAAGGCATCAGAAGATGTCGATTGGCACTGCATTTGAATATTAGAAGATTATAGCTATCAGAGAAGTAAGAAGGAGGAAGGGAGTTTCACTGTCGTGAAGTGTGAGATAAGCTGTTGGAGTAAAAGATACGGCTACCTGTAACCGTTTCGATAGTCAATGGGTGGAACCGAGATGCCAACCTAGTAGCACGCTTAAATTCATGCATTTGGGGTACCAGTAAAAGTAGCTTCTCAGAGCAGTTTTCATGAAAATATTTGTAGGAAAGACAGAGGTAAGCCACATTACGTCTGTGAGAATGTGACTGTAGACGAGATTCCAGGTCAAAAGCTATCACATTGCATATCCGTCTTTAGATTTTGTCGAGGACCTCGAGATGAACAGCGAGCACGCCACACCCTATATGGCAACAGTATTCAATGCAAGGACAAATGGTAGTTTGAAGGATGCGAGAAAAAGTTTCTGGCGTAACACGGAGAACCAACTTTCCTTGCGCTAGATCCTATCTCTCTTTTTCTCTCTCTCTCTCTCTCTCTCTCTCTATATATATATATATATATATATATATATATAAATATTTATATATTTAGTGCAGTGAGTGATGCTAGTAACTTATATTGTCTATATTACAGCATAATAGCCTATTATTCTACTTGGCTTAATTTATTTAATTCATTTATTAAATTATTTTTCTCACCACATCCCATTTCACAATGGGATTTTGGTTATTCTATTTCTGCACTTCCCATATATATCTGGCAAGTTGTGTGCTTATTTATACCTTGTTAGGTTAAAGGAAGAAATATATATATATATATGATCTTTTGTCTGTACACATATTTATGTGTAATATGCTTAACGATACTACTAATTGTATCCATAGCCTGGGATAAACGCCTGCACTTGCACAATCAGCCTATATATAACACTGAAACTCTGTTTTTTCCATTTCTCTTGCGAACATGAAAACGAAAGCGAGTGATCGAATTTCTAATCTTCTTATTAATCAATTAACAATGGGACGTTTAAGTTTATTATTTTAGAAAACAAAAGATTCATCAAGGTCGACCTGACATTCAAAATGATCTCAGTTTGTTGTATTTTTCTGGCTCGTTCCCCACCCACAAACCTCTCTGCGGTTCTGTACTGAACAACTTTTGTTGAGCCGGGATTTTTTTCCTTCTCATGATTGATTTATTTCTGTCTCTCTCTCTCTCTCTCTCTCTCTCTCTCTCTCTCTCTCTCTCATCCGTATCTTCTTTTAATCCCCACGCATCAGGAATCGGCGTAAAGAAAGGGGGCGCTGCAAAGATAGAGAGATTTCACAGTTTCTAATCGGTGTGGGGGTGGGGAGGACATTGTGTGGGTGGGTGAAAGTTGACAGGAGAGAAAGAAGAGAAAAGACAACAGAAAAATTATATTTATCATTTTTGGTATATATCTGGGTTCCTCAATTATCTCTTTCGTTCTTTCTTTTATTTTTAAGTCTATCTGTCAATCTATCTATCTATCTATCTATCTATCTATCTTAGTCTATTCTTTAAAATCTATCTACCTTAGTCTATTCTTTAATATCTATCTACCTTAGTCTGTTCTTTAATGTCTATCTATCTATCTATCTATCTATCTATCTATCTATCTATCTATCTATCTTAGTCTATTCTTTAAAATCTATCTACCTTAGTCTATTCTTTAATATCTATCTACCTTAGTCTGTTCTTTAATATCTATCTATCTATCTATCTATCTATCTATCTATCTATCAATCATTCTTTCTTACGTTCGTTCTTTCTTTTTTACGTTCGTTCTTTCGGACACTCTCTGTCTGTCTGTCTGTCTCTCACTCTCTCTCTCTCTCTCTCTCTCTCTCTCCAGTTCGTCTCTTCTGTTAATGTAACAATCGCAATGGTGTGTTCTGACAATT
>CAHIKZ030005591.1:2145000-2227500 GCA_903632075.3 Acanthosepion pharaonis | reverse complement strand
GATTTGTTTCGACATACACTTTAACAGAAAAGCTGAGCATATCAACCAAAACTCTTATGGCAATAGATTCTCTGTTTAATAATTCTCTGGCAATGAATAATTTCAATATGGCTTTCGTGCTTATTATTTAGCTAATAAATATCTATATGTAAAATTCTGTGACTTCCGTTAGTCCCTCCGTCTGTGACACTGACTAAAACCAAACATACATTGATCGATCAATAGATTAATACAATAAATGTTCATTAATTGTCTTTGGGGAAAAATTAAAAGTTTATTATTTAACATACAAAATATTCCAACTATTTTAAAAGCAATTTAATGATTAAAATAACAAACATTTATTTAATAAAAATGCAATATTCTATTTGCCTATCTTTTCTTTATATGTACAAAAATCCAGTTTCCAGTTCTCCCTGCGTTGGCAAGAACTACAAACAATATTGCCTGGCCAAACACTTCAAAAAGTTAGAATTCGGCTCCCGAGCGACATATTTACGCGTGACCGCGAAGTAAGGTTTTTGTCGAAATATTTTTCCAAACAATTCAACTTATTCCAATTTGATCGATTGGTCTGCGAAATTGAATTGTTAGCGATAACTTCAACAATATGAAATACTGTGAGGAATTTCTAGTATAATATAAAAGTTCGGCATGACAGGTCAAACTATTCTTCTTCTCTGATGTAATTTTCTTATGTACCCAATAAATTTTCGACCATTGCAGGATTTCTTGACTTTGCTATACTTTCTCTTACTATATTTCATCCTATAAAAGGTTCAAAAACCTCTCTATGTAGATGTCTACTATATGAGATCAGTAGCCAGGAGCGTCCATTCCACATTTCCGGAGAAGATACTGGCTGAGAGGAACTTCCTTCTACCAAATGGAATATGAAGGGAATGGGGATGCGTTCCCACGTATCCCACGTTCATGCGCATGCCTATGTGGCATGGCGGAACCTAGCTATGAATTTCTGGACTAGTGGAACAAAGGAATGAAGTTCACCCGAACAACTACCAAAAAATAGCCTTTTGTCTGCGAGGAAAGGGGTTGTAGAGTGGGAAACTATTCATCACCCACAACGATGCGTAGATACTTTTGAACTCGATAGAGACTGGAAAATATAGCTTGGGCTGCTCCTGCCCATATATGGCAGCAGTTCTCAATTTCAAGCCCGACCTGGCTTTTATGAAGGTGGAGGATATTGTAACTGGGTCTAGGCGGTAAAGTTAAGATTTGGGTACATCCGATCCAGATGTGGCAACAATACCCCATTTAAGGTTTAATATGGCTCTTTTAAAGGCAGAGTATGACATGGGATAAATGAAATTTAAAATTGTTACTTACTGAACTAGTAAGACTTTTTTTTTAAAAAAAGCTGTTTTTGTATTTGTCGAGACTGGCAATTTCTTATCACCGTAAAAATCAAACAAAGAATCAGCAATATTATTTGTCCAGATCTCGCATCTCGGCTCCAGACACATTCCCAAAACCTTCCTGTGCCTTTTCTATAAATACTTTATGGCAATTGTTCGGATGGGTTCTTCACTATGATATCTAGACTTTTTGGTAGTCTTGGTATACACACTAGTGTTATTTTTAAAGACTTAGGGTCTGATTGTTATTGCAAAAATAGTATTTCTCAATAAGCAGACCAATATTTGTTGGTTTAAATATGAACAGAGAGGTTTCTACGATTTTATTTTGCGAAATAGTGTCATCGGTCAATATCATAGATACAGAAAACATGAAAAAAAATGCTTTTACTTCCATAACATGTGGCACTTCTGTACAGCAAAAATGGTAGCTAACCAAGGAGTAAGGTCATTTTCAGATTCAGCGTCCTCAAATTAGATAAAAGAGATGTTTGGTGTTTAGACAGTATTTCAATTTTTTTTTTTTTTTTTTGACCAGTGTAATCTTAGTACTGGCGAATTTTGAATATCAGGTTACCAAGTCTCTAAAAAATTAGATGCTATGGATTTCATTATTTTCAGCATCCTTGGAGTTTAGCTAAACCAAAGACGATATAAATCGTACTAATTGTCGTAAGCATGGCATTCTTGAGATCAAAGTTGCAGTTGAATTTATTTCTATGCTTCTCCCGGTTCACCCTCCCCGCCAGTCTCTTGATTAGGAAATAAAGATTTATCCCTTGTTTCCTGTTTAGGTTGGGTTTTCGATTACTTCTAAAGTCTTCTCATTCTCTTTCACTTGCAATAGCCCCTTGCGTCTTAGTGGCATTATCAATTTGTTTGGAATGTAATGAATCATGGCTCGGAACCGAATTTCAATTCCAGTTGCGTTCGTTGTATACACTTTCGTAAAAATACTCTTGGGATAAGTATGTATCAACCGCCTCCCCCATCATGGGTTAATTATTTGCTGAAATGTTTATTCTTTATTCTCATACACAACATATAAAAAGTAATTGATTATACTTTATTTTACAGCTTTGATAATGATCGATGAAGAAAATGTTATTTTCATTTTTCTCCCCCAGATCCTTTCATACGAACGCCGGTGTTCCCCTGGGTCTTACACTGTGTCTGATTTTCATCAATTCTCAAGTAGGCATCTACGCAGACGACACTACCATTTAATCCTGTATCAATAGTAAATCCGGCATTGCTAGCAAAGTTAAGCTGGTCGTTGGTCGAGAAAATGACCTCCGATCTGTGGTTAACTGGGGCAGGAAATGGCTAGTAAATGTTAATATCCCAAAACGAAACCGCTCTCATTTACCAACCATAGAGAAACCTGGCTACCTTCTATCACCATGGCTGATGCTCAATTCCACGATAGCCTCTCCGTGCGCCTTCTTGGTCTCCACTGACCTGAGGTGGAACAACTACAATGAATCAGTAGTTTCATCTATCGCAAGGAAATTTGGTTCATTGTGTCGCACCAGAAAGTTTTTCTCGTCTGGGTCCATCCTTCAAATTTACCATTTGTCCTTGCATTGAATACTATTGCCATATAGTGTCTGGCGCGCCCTCTGTTCATCTCGAGGTCCTTGACAAAATCCAAAGACGGATATGCAATGTGATAGGTCCTGACCTGGCATCTTTTCTACTGTCACTTTCTCACAGACATGAAATGGCTTACCTCTGTCTTTTCTACAAATATTTCACTGGTACCATAACCACATGAATTTAAGCGTGCCCGATCTCAGTTTTTGGCATCTTAGTCCCACCTTTTCACTGTCGCAGCAGTCATGTAACTGCCTTTTCTACTCCAGCTTTTTCTCTCGCATTTCCCGACGGTGGAACTCCCTTGCTCTTACTTGCTGATAGCTATAATCTTCAAATACTCAAATGTAATGTCAATCGACATTTTCTGATGCCTTGATACTGATCCCCGTTCTACGTTATATCCTTTCCTCAAATACCCATCTTTTGCCTTGCTCTCAATCTCTGTAATCCCTTGCGGGCTAGTGGTATTCCAGACTTATTTGTGGTGAAATGAATAAAAAAAATAGACGACAATTTGTCCATCGCACTCTCTACATCTTATATAAGATGTTTGCTATTCTTAAAGCGGGCATAGCATCTGAAGAAAAAAAAAACCCCAAAAAAAACAAAACAATCAGATTCCTAAGTATACGGTGAAATACTAATAAGTTATTCCAGTGTACATACGATTGTGAACATTGTAGACATAAAGTACGTTCCCTTTCATTAGATCATGCGAAAATAAAATTATACGAATGTTCTACTCCTTCATTTGTTGTTTAATATGAAGGGGACAATGTTAAGAATCGTACTGGTTGTGCTTTAGTGTAGTTTATATGTGTCTGTGTGTGCGCGTGCCATGTAGTTTGGTGAAATTAAGTAGTCGGTTTGCCCGCGAACTAGGAAATCTTTCCAGGATGAAGTGCCCTGTGTTGTTGCTACTACATTCCGGAGCAGAAAGAATGAAAGAATTTTTTAAGTCAACATCACGTTGGCACATCGGTTTTCATAAGGTCACCGAAGTTAAGCAACGTCGAATCTGTTTAATACGTAAATGGGGGACTACTTAGAATACTAGGTACTGTAAGCAGGTATGTGCCAATGGTTTGATAGATAATGGCTCAGGATCGTTAATCGGAGAGCCGAGTTTCAATTGCTGTTGTGTTCTTTATATTTACTTACGTATAAACACTCTTGGGAACGATAAAAATCCACCTCTTCTTCCCCCAGCTATGGGTTAATTAGTAAGATTTGTATCACTGAACTATTATTATGCCCCACCCCACGACTCAAAAAATTATTATCTAAAAATAGATTTAGATGAGTTGATAATCCATAGACAATGAATGAAGAAAAGAGAATTAGCTTATTACTTTTATTCCACAGATTACTACGCCATCTAGCGTGCGTTAAATGAAATTCCTTGGAGTAACCCTACTAAATTAATGGTGATTTTCTAAATCTGAAATGATGGGCTCCTAGTGAGAATCGAACTCACTGTTCAGTCATAATTGATGTTGCAAGAAAAGCTTATTAACCATTACAACACCTCAAAGTGACCTAATGATTTTCTCAGCGTAGCTTAGATGTGAAACATCGTCGAAAGTATGGAACACCCAGTGAGGATCGAACTCACTATGCAGTCGTAATTGATCTAGCGAAAGAAGCTTGTTAACCGTTACACCACGTTGATGAGCTCATGTGATTTTCTAAACGTAACTTAGATGTGACACAAAGCCGTTAGTATTCGTCACCCAATGAGAATCGAACTCACTTTCAGTTGTAATTGATTTAGAGAGACAAGCTTGTTGACCATTATACCAAACGCGTCGACGTCACCCAACACTGACTAATGTAAGAGTATTGTCGTTAAATTAAGCTCGCTTGTCTTTGGATATTACCGCAAAAGTGCCGGCAGTGACCGTCACCTTAATTCGCACGCCGATTTCGGTTACGTCCCTTAAGGTGACAACAAATCAACCCTTGTTGGCTTAATTAATATATAATTAATATCGAATATAACATTATTTTTAGAAACAAAACATTACAATGGAAGGACAAAAAGCATAAATAGATTCCCGATTTAATCTAGCATAATATCCACCTTGACACAAGCGTTAGATATCGATATGTATGTTCATTGGACTTCAGAAGTAGACAATGGCCGTGTTTAAACTAGAGTAAAAAAACGCTATGATAAAAAGAATATATACAGGATACAATGGGTAAATTGTCGCCATTTTATATTTTTTTATTTCCGCGCATGCGCCATGTTTATTTTATTTTATCGACTGCACAGTATAGTAGAGTCAGTTGGGCACCGTCTTTTAGAAAAAGAGTACCATGACGGAAATCACTCTGCCGAAATTTTGGAAATGGCATGTTGCACTGCTTCGCATTCGTGCATGAAACTCCAATAGGAATATTTCAGAGTGTCTGGGTGTCAATCTGAGGACTGTGTAAGAGGGTTCGGAAAAAGTTGGATGAGTCTACTGATGATTACGAAGGTTTTGGAGTGATCACTAGTAATGGTGACGTTATGCCTTCATTCATCTTCCCATGAGGCCTCAGACTGAAAACGCAGGCCTACATCAAGTGCCTTGAGGAAGTAGTTCTGCCCTGGGTCAAGAAGGTGGCGTCTGGAAGACCCTATGGCTGGCAGCAGGATTCTTCACCATACCGCACAATCAGGAGAATATAGCTTACATCATCCCTTACATCTGGCCACCTAACTTCCCGTTAATCATTATGTATGGGGGTGCACTTGACCCTGGGATCAATTAAACTCTTTCTAACACCAAAGTGGAACTGAAAACAAGGATTATAATAGCATTCACCAACTTAAACAAGGAGACCGTCCAGAAGAGATGCAGGAGATTCCAAAGTCATCTAGAGGCCGTGATTGAAGCAAGTGGCGATTTTATGGAATAAATTTACTCTGTAGTATTTCAAGATATTTTGGTATAATTTTAGTAAATATATCTGTTAAAATGAGATGTCAGTGTAATTTTCATAGACAACAGATTATATATCGCACCCTGTACGCCAACGTGAAAAAAACTTGTCTATCAATCTTTAGACAAAGACGGTGAAGCTGGGGGTTGTCGCTCGAGATATCTTGAAGGCATTTGGCAGGATATGACATACTGACCTTCTTCACAAACGTAAGGTCTACGGTGTCTTTTTTATACGAATATTTGACTTAATCGAACGGTTCCTAAAAAATTTGTCTAATGAAGATCGGTTTGAAGGTATACATTTCTAGTTCAGTTCCTATAAATGAAGTGGAGAAGGGTCTCAGTGCAATCCATTGACCTATTCTATTTCTTTTCTTCATAAACAACATTCTCAGTGTCATCACTTCTCAACTAGGTATTTATGCTGATGACATTTTATTGAAAAATAAATATTTATTGTGTAAAACGTTTCTCTAAAATAATCACAGAAAGCTGCACTGAGTGTTCAATCCTTTCTCATTAACCCAAGGGGCCTTCAGATCTCTGTCCTCTTTCTAAATCGGTTAAGAATCTCACCTCGTAGACAACGCGGCTTTTATTCATTAGGTCAACTATCTATATGTTAACAGTTAGTATCAAAAGAGTCTATCAAGCTCTACAAAAGAACAATGAAGCTCGGTCTGTTGCTTTAGATCTCTCAAATTCATTTGCTGCGAAACTAGGTTGCAAACCACTGCTCTATGATATCGAAGAATTTACATTCATAACATGTGTGATATTGGCTGAACCCTTCAAACAAAGAATACAGAATTATTGTTCTATTAGTCTTCTATCTCTTTTTTGGCAAAGTCCTAGAGGCTCTGATCAACTCTTAATTGGTTAATCATCTCACCTCACAGGGTCTGCTTTCAGACAAACAATATGGCTTTTATTCTTTAGGTCAACTATCGATATGTTAACAGCAGTTATTACCAAAATAGTCTATCAAGCTCTGCAGAAGAACAATGAAGCTTGTTGATATCTCAAATCCATTTGACAGGGCATGTTGGTCTTCTTTACATATTCAAGTGCTACAGTATCTCTGGCTAAATCTTTTGATTTGATCCAATCTTTCTTAAATTATATAATAAAAATTATTTTGAATGGCCACTCTTCGAGATCCTTTCACATAAATGCAGGTATCCCTTATAATCTATCCTTTAAAATACTTTGTTTCTTATCTTTCAACAATTTATTCGATGTCAACAATTCCCAACTGAGTATTTATGCTGATGACACAACTATTTAAGCCTGTCTTAGTAGTAAGTAAGACAGATTTGACTGAGTAAAACTGGCAACTGCTCACGAAAAGGACATGCAATCAGTGGTTAACTGCAAAAAGGAATGTATGGTGAATTTTAACGCCTTGATTACAAACTACTTTCATAATATTGAACCTTTTCAGCTTTCCATCAATATGGCTGATGCTAACCACCAGAAGAACAATATTCTTGGGCTCACGATTTCCACATTTATAAATATTCCATTCTTTCGTGCATTGCTGCCATATCTGGTCTTGTACCCTTGCAATATATCTCGAGATACTTGACGAAATTCAAAGAAGAGTCTGTAGTGTAACCGATCCTCAACCGCAGTCATTTTCACGCCTATGTGATGTGGTTTCCCTCTGTCTTTTCTACATATACTTTCATGGCAACTGATCTGATGAATTTTCTTTCTTGGTGTTTCGACTGCATGAATTTAAACATGCCACTAGATTGGTGTATAGGTCTCATCATTTTATTGTTGAACTAGCTACATGCATCTGTTCTTTTCTCCAACTTCTCGCCTGTGGAACTCCCTGACGATGTCTTTCTTCCCTGGCAACTACAATTTTCAAACATTTAAATTCGACGCCTATCGCTGTAGTCTGTTTTTCTGAAGCCTGTTTTTTTATCGTCTTTTCAATTCTCCTCATTAAAGACTTTTTTATTCTCTTTTCCCAGTAATCCCTTGCGTCTTAGTGGCATTATCACAATCTTCTGTCTTCCTGAAACCTGTTCTTTTATTGTCCTTTCTCCTCACTAAAATCTTATTCCTTTTCAATCTCAGTAACCTCTTGTGTCTTAGTGGCATTGTCGCCATCTTCTGTCTTCCTGAACCCTGTTCTTTTGTTACCAGTAAAGTCTTCTCATTCTCTTTCACTCCTAGTAAACTCTTGCGTCTTAGTTGCTTTATCGCCATCTTCTGTCTTCCTGAAACCTGTTCTTTTACTGTCTTTTCTTCTCACGAAAGTCCTCTCATTCTCTTTCACTCCCGTTGCTTTGCGTTTAAGTGACCTCATCGCCATGCTTGGGGTTGAATGATTATAAATCTGATATTATATCTGATTTTACAAATATCAAATATGGCCTCTTTTCGAGTAGAAGTATACATCTGCAAATAATATAGTCGGCTTATTTAATGCCTTGCCGGCATTTTGACTTTTCCTAGCTGCAAAGATTCACGACAAGCGTTCAAATTAATCCTGGTAGTCTGTTAAAGAATCCTTCATCTTTATATGATCGATTTCATTGGTGTCTTTATTTAAATGAACGGCCATGATAACAAGAAACATTTACGACGTTTTAAGAAAGATGACAGAGGAGGCTGCACAGTTAAAGTGCTGATGGATTATGGCGTATGACATTGCATTTATTATTAATAATACCTTTATTAATGATAGATAAAGAGCGCAGGGAATACTGGGTTGCTATAATTGTGGTGTGATTAATCATTACTTATTCATTCGTAGAGAAAAAAGAACAGAGACTGTATTGAAGTTTATAGTATTAGTAATGATGTCCTGGCTTTAAATGATACATTTATAATTGTTATTAGAATTTAAAAGGAGATAAGAACACAGGAGAATTGAGATTGGAGCGTTGATTATGTTTTAAATCTGTCATTTATCTTAATTTAGGATAACAAAAGAAAACAGGAAATAATAGAGAAAGTACTGTCCTCATCGTAGTTGAGTTTATCACCTCGGATAGGATATTATTATTATTATTATTATTATTATTATTTTTATTATTATTATTATTTTATTTGATTTCTGTTGTAGACACATTTCTTCCCGGGTTCCAACGAGACACTTAAGATCAGAAATTGCTTCATGACATTTTCCATTGATTGTTTGCAATAAAACCTGAGATCACACCCATTTTACATAGATAAATCTCTTTACATACTACGAAATGGACTAAGTTTGATTATTATTTTAATATATTTTATTGTTATACGTTATTTATATAGACACAAATATTTAAGAAAATGCTCTATTTATAATAAACAGTATTAACAACATTTACCGGCCTGAACGCCTGAGAAATTTTCATAGATAATATGTGTCCTCCGTGTAGGATACAGGTTGAATGCACGACATATTGACTACTGCATATATTGAGCAGCGACTCATGAATTTTCTCTGCTGGTGAAGGTCGACAACATCCAATTATCATTATTATTATTGTTTTTTGTTTGTTTTTTCTTATTTGCTATCTGCTACATTCCTTCACAAAATCTTTGACGTGAGAACTGACGTAAAGGAATGTCTTAGAAAGTGATTGAGCATATTACATTGAGACAGTGTTCCTGAGTATGTGTGGGCTGATAGTCTTTTGGGTCGTAGATGATATTATTATTATTATTATTATTATTATTATTATTATTATTATTATTACTAGTACTACTACTGAAGGAGAGAATAATCCGCCAATATAGTGATGCTTAGTTTCAAATATAAAATGACATGATAGACACATGCCCCATAAACTTGCGGGTGGAGTCTAGCTTGAATTATAATCAGGTTTGTTAATCCAGTCCTCTTAAACAGTTGGAATTTAAGGTGTTCCAAAGATTATCAGTTAGTTTAGTTTTAGTTTTGCTTTCCGCATGTGCTGTTATGCGTCGCAGGAAGAGACAGTCATCTATCAGCGGCAAGGCGAGTGACCTGCAGGAGAGATATCTCGAGGGCTATAAGAGCGTCTGCCACTGAGTCGCTCCAGTGGTTTCTGGGTCTGCCTCTCGCTCTCTAGCCATAGTACCTGAGGGTATATGTTCGTAGGGCTGGTTGGTTGATAGCCATATGAGTGAGGTGTCCGAATCCACTTGATCCTCTGTCGTTCGATATGTTGTATGATTGGTATTGTTCCTACCATGTCGCTTATTGCCTCATTCCTGATCTTGTCTCGCCTGGTCTTGTTCTCGCAGGGATTTCATTATGCATTTCATATCACAAGTGATCAGTTTCCTCTCAATGGTTTTTGTTAAGCACCATCTCTAGCACTAGTATATCATCTAGATGTAACCGTAAGTTCTATTTTAATAGTTCCTTTTCTTGCAATTCTCACTTCTTAAACTTGTTTTCCGGTTTATTGCTTCCCTGCTACTCACACTCTTCAAAAATTTAAATGCGATGTCAATCGCTATCTTCTCTCTTTCGAAAATTTGTTCTTTTATTGTCCTTTGTTTACGCTAAAGTCTTGTCATTCGCTGTAATGTAGGTTCCATGTGCATTTTTTCTAAATACTTTCATGCTATTTGTTCTGGCTAAGTTTCCTTTATGGTTCCGAGACTTTATCAATTTAAGGGCAGTAGTAGATATAACGGCAAACTAGAATTAAATGACTGCAAACAATCAGAATGAGTTAGCTGAAATAGGAAGAAGTCTGGATTACCGCCCCCTGACGATAGTGACAGGCGGTGCGATATTTGAAAGCCTCTTGCACATTCTCTTTTGACTTTCGTACCGATAAGACGTTCTCCACTGTCTGCTTGTAAGTACACCTGAGATAGATACTGGAGTTTGTTTTGAATTCGTCACAATTTAACTTAATTTCTCATTTTTCCCTTTTCTAACAGGCCTGTTTAATACATTTATTAATATTTCTCTATTCCATTTCATTTTTTTTTACCCAGACCCTTATGAGTCCACCAAATATTGTTTGCGGGACAAATGTACCTAGCCGTTAAATATTTACTGAGAAGCGTTCGCACCTCGCAGCAAAAGTGGTGATTCACACAAGGCATACCGGAATGGCAAATGGCGCAAATGTTTGCTTTCTAAAAAGAAATTAATGATGGGTAATTACGAAGGTCATTCAAAAAATTTCTAAGCCTCACACAGAAAGAACAGCCATGCTGAATATTTTTCTGTGGCAAAACTAGAAAGATTTCAGTGTAGATTTCTGTGCCAGTGAGGCACATACAAAGGTCCGAAGTGTGCGACAAATCTAACAATTGTCTAAACAGAGACCCAAGCAGTCATGAAGTATCTGTAAAAGAAAGGTATGTAACCCAGGGAAAACTATGACGACATGGTGCAGACACTTATTAAGGCCCCCTTTGCTATGCAACCGTGACAAAGTGAGCTACCGAATTCAAGCGGGGCAGGGACAGCGTAGATGATGACCCTAGGTCAGGTCGTCCAAAAACCTCAACCATTGATGAACAAATCGATGCCATTCGCCGTATGTTTTGGATGATAAACGACTTGCTGCTCAGCAGATAGCTAGGCCCATAGGCATTATAATATTTTAACTGAGATCTTGGGGATGATCAAGCTGTGTGAAAGATGAGTCCCAAGAATGCTGATACCAGAGGAAAGCTTGATATTTCCAAAAGACTTCTGACTCGCTTCAAGGCTGACCCTGAGAATTTCCACCACAGATTATTAACTCTAGGTTCCCCACTTCGAACCCGAATCCAAGATTCAAAGCAAACAGTGGATACCCTCTTGCTCTCCACCCCGAAGGAGTTCAAGCAGGCAGTGTCTGTAAGCAAGCTGTTGGCTTCTGTTTTGGGTTATTCCGAAGGCGTAATCCTGATAGACTATTTGGAAAAGGGAAATGATATTAATGTACAGAACTGTCCATCGGAATTAAAACAACGGAAGGAAGCAATCAAGTCAAAATGCCGAGGGAATAAAAGCAAATCACTATGAAAGGATAAATACATTTTCAAAGCAGAAATACGAAAAATGCATTTCATAGCAAAATGAACAACAATATAATTTATGTATAGTTGAAGGCTTGCAATTGAAGCCATAAAAATGTTTAAAATATTTAGATTTCAGTATTAAATTACCCATGGCGTAGTTGATCAACCAAACAATACTAAAAACAAAAATTGAGTAAATACAGTAGTAACAATTAGAAAGAGACAGATTACCCATTCAGCGGCAAATAACGAGGACAGAAGGCTCAGAGAATTTAACACACATACTGATGACAAATAAAACTGAAGTAAATAACGAGTAACCTACTTAAAGAATTTGTGTGAATCTATAGCCAAAGAGCGGCAGTAAAACGGCAAAAATTAAATAGAGTAACAAGAAACAAGAAGATCTGGAGTGTTATGATTGCTTACATTTTGAAAGACATAAAATAGGTTGATGAAGTTTTTTTATTTGCTTTGCGCTAAGAATAGAAATCCTTATTTAATCCTGTTCGCAATTGAGAGAAATTGAAATGTCGTAAATGACAAGAACTATAAACTTTGCCTTTTGAATGATAAAATTCCTAATCTTAATAAATTCATTATATGTTCTAAAGAAATTTCAGATAGAAAAAGTAGCTAACTAATAATGACAAAATGTATTGCAAGAAGGAAGTCATTTAATAGAAAAAGACGTTGCGAGAAAACATCATAATAAAAGGTGAAGCAAGCTTTTAACAAAATCTCAAGAAAATAATTTAACTTTATTTTTACAATAAAAAATACTTGAATGTATCAATTAAAAGGGATTTTGTTTTCAATATTAAACATTTTTATTTTATTTTTTCTGCTGCTGTTAAAACATTTGCCTAGTGATACCTCTCAATCTCGTAATGTTTTCTGCTTTTTATTTCTTTTTTATTCTACACATTTCCCACCGTCCTTCTTTTGTTATTTCCGCTTCCGGTAATGGGAGAATTTGTCATTAGCCGATGTACTTTATTTTTTGCTGTCTTGCTATCTTTGACATTTCAATTCACCCAAGAGAAGTAACGAAAACACCAAAAAAATGATTAGTGCTTAATAAAGAAAAACACAATAATAATAATAATAATAATTACAGCACATTCTTCCGAGCGAAAGCGAAAGAAGACAATTCGGCATGAACATATTCAGAATAGCTGGAACTGTCTCTTTTATAATAAAATAAATAAAGTATTATTTACAACATTGTATATAAAGAAATGCGTCTTTATTTCTAACTGACAGATATACAGGGGGGCATGAAGGGACAATATTATTATAAATAGATAAAAATAAAATATAAAAAATAAAAATAAGAATTATAAATAAAATAAAATAAAACGATAATATTTAAATTCTTTCTAAAATAAATTAAATAAAAATAATAAAAATATTTTAAAAAAATACTCCCAGCATGCAACAAAAACTGTTCCTGCCGGAAGTACGGACATCCCACCAAAAGACGTTAAATTCAATCTCTTCGAGCAACAAGAGTTTACATTCTCTTTTGATATGACGAATAATAATGCGGTGTCACTCCTTCCGCTTATCACATGTGCCATAAAATTATTGTAACCTAAAAATACACACACCAATACACACAAAAAATATAAATAAACATACAATTTCCCATGTTCCCTGTTATTTGTGTACGTTTTATTTCTTGTGAAATATGCTTTTATCTCCGTGACACGAGGTTAATTTCTGCTGCTATTATAGGATTGAATACTCCCTCTCCATACACAGTCCTGAATGAGACCGTTCAGTTGCTGATCCGTTTTGAATTTTCTATTCTTGGGAAACACGGTGAGAGAAAGTGCTTAGAAAGGTTTGTGGGGCTAAGATGGAAGTAAACACCAAAATAGTTAAAGATCAAATGACAAAAAATGAATCATAAAAGTTTCTGAATAGGTGGATTGCGTTCCGGTTAAAACATTAGTAAATAAATATTGAATATTTTTCAACCAATGGTTAGTGTTACCGTTAATAATAATAATAATAATAAAATGCTTCGTGATCCCTTTGAAGGGTATTTAAGCAAAGTTTACAGACAGACAAACCAAAGGTTAAACAACGGCCAATGACGCTAACTGGTCACGACGTTTGACTTAAAAGAAATTCCCTAAACCGATTCATCCGTCTTTCTCATCAAACAACGGAACATTTACACTTTTCTCCCCACTTTCTCCCTCGCTTCATATTTCTGATACATACACACGAAGAAATCAGATTTAATTCTTTTCATCTTGGAAAACATCTTCAAGGAAAGGACTCTATCCTGGTACATATAAGAACTTTAACACTTACACACGCTACGAAAAATTTAGTTCTAACAAAAATAACATGGAAATAAAAATATCTTATATTTTTATATATTCGCCTTTTTCGCCTTTTATTTGTCGTGGGCTGATTTAATTCCGCAACAGATTTGCCGTTAAAAGTGATCCTCACTAGGTGTCACATTCCTATTGATTTTACAATTTGTTCACCCAGTATACATAACCTATATACTGAGTAAACATTTTTATCCATGACTCGAAGGATACATAGGCAAGGCCAAAAGTTAAAGCCAGCATTCAAATAACCGGCTGATTTAGAAAAAAAAAAAGCCAATCGTAGTGGAGGGCGACTGAAAGAGGTTCTTGTAGCTCGGTATGATAACGTGGTAAGAAAAGCATTTCATGATGTGATGTAGAAACGATAATGGTTAACCTTATATTTGAACAATGTTATGGTTGTGGTAATCGAGAAAAATCTTCTCGGGAGTCTTTTACAAAAAGTAGCGGATTTTAGCAAGAAACTTTCGGAGTAGAACTTATTCCTTACTAATGGAATACAAAGGGAATTGTGGGGAGAGCAAAACTAAGGGCTTGGAACGAGGAAAGAGAGCTTGGAAAATTTAATCCTCACAGGGCATATCGAGGACAAAACAGATAGGGAGATGCGACTGGCCTCCTATCTGAGGAGCAGGATTAAAAAAACGAAAGCTGTTAAGAAGGAGAGGAATCTTCTTGAAGTTTTAACATCCATCTAGCACAATGGGATAGTGTCTGTGAACAATTCGAGCCTTCAGATTGGAAGCCAGCAGCTTTGGTTTGACCTGGAGAGAGATGGTTTTCGCCAGGTTTATTTTATTCTAGACACGCTATGAAAGAAACTCTCTACAGATTTCAACACATATTTATAGAAATAGGCAGGTGATCGGCTGTGCAGGCACCCGATGATCACGCCCAGTTATCGCACATGATGAGGTGTATCTTTGCTTAAAAAAACTGCTTTGTTTTCAGCTTAATTATGGCACATCACGTTGAAAGACCGGTTCTGCTATGAACACGGAAGTTAAGAAATGGCGTGCCTAGTCAGTACCTTATTAGGTGACAGCTTGGAAATACCATGTGTTGTAAGATTGGATATGTGCAATGGTGAAATGGACAATGTTTCGGAATTGTTAGTCGGAGAGCCGAGTTCAAATTCTAGTTGGGTTCGTTATATTCACTTATGACCACATGCCCATAGGAAAGGTAATAATCCAGAACATCTCACTCCAGCTATGGGTTAATTAGTAAGACTTTAATCACTAATTCATTATCTCACCAAAATTCTTACAATCTAAAAATATTGTCTGGCTTTAAATAACCTGCAGCGAGTTGATAAGCCGTAGAAATAAGGCATTATGTACATTATTTACATTATTCGGACTATTCGGGTATTGGATAAAGGCGTTGGTTAGATCCAGTGACAGGACCCAAAGAGTGTGAGTTCAATACCCGGTTAAGGCAGTGGAGAACTTTCAGAGGGAAATTAACAGGAGATAACTAATAACTGACATACATCAAACATGGCACGTGGAACTAGAACAGTCTACCCCAGTGAGTGAAATAAAGGGTTCAGTTCGACATTCCAACCACCTGAAGAAGCCGGAGTGTACTACGGCCGAAACGTTGTAATAAATATGGCGACAAAGATGAGGATTGTCCTCATCTTTTGTCGTCCGAATAATGTAAATAATGTACCGTAGAAATAAGTGAATCAATCAGCTTAATTATGGGAAGGATGTTAGAATAAAATCCAGAACCTATATTGGGATCAAACTGCCTGCATACGGATAGAATATTTAGAGTGTAAGACAATGTTCTAACATCTCGCAGGACTTATTCAGCCAAAGTGTGACAGTAATCCTCTATTTTTTTGTTTTTTGTAAAGATAAATCATAGAACAAACAGATATTCTCGGAAGAAGTACAAGGAACCGACTACTTTGCCAGATCTTTAACAATGAATCGTATATTCGAGTTCCATTTGAGGTCTTGCCTCAGTTTAATGTCCATTGATATGGTTCTTGCGTTACAGCGGACAGAATTTTCTTTCTGTGCTATCTCAACATTAAAAGGAAATAAAAGGAAACATATTTTCTTTCTTTTTTGCTCATTCGTTTATTTTTCTTCTTTCTTTTCCTTTTTCTTTTACTTCACAGTACCTTCGTGCTGTCATACTTTTTCTTCGCTGAGTATACAATTCGTACATCTTTTCTTTGTTTGCCTGATAATTCTATTTTTATCATTATCTTTTTCTTTTCAGCATTTGTATCTTTCTTCGTGACTTTCTTTGTTTTCTATTTTTTAAGAGTTCTTCAGCTTCTTTTTTTATTCTTTTTTAGCATGTATTTTCTTTTAATTTTGGCCTTTTTTTGCCACATTTTATTAGACTTTTACAAAACTCCTTTTGTTTCCCGTTTCTCTCTTTCGCTTCATTGAGACTTTCGATAATAAACAAAAGCTTAATGTCATTCTCATTATTCAAGTTATTTCCTGTTGGTTCATAGCGTTAGTTGCCCTCTTCGCTCTTATTTTGTTGGTGCATTTTAAGATTGAAACGACAAATACATCAATGTAATTAACTGGATGATTTCTCTTTTAACATAAAGTACAAATTGAAAGTGAAAGTAGGTTAAAAACATCGACGCTACTTTTCTTTTGCGCATGTGCAACATCTTCTCTTCTCTGAGCAGCATACTCATTTGGACAAGACAGAAAAAGGCACTATCTAGTCTATTTAAAATTTACATATATTAACCACAATATCAAAATTAAAGAGATAAACTGTATATATATATATATATATATATATATATATATATATATATATATATATATATAAGAGTGTTATAAAGATAATTCCCTGTTTAATGTTCTTGTAAATGCTGTAGTTTTAGCTTATTCGAGATACATATATTTAAGCATAAAAAACTTTTAAATCCAACGATGTACGAGATATTTTCGGTACGTTTGCATCGTTTTGATTATAGCAGAATTTAGCTGATCTGGCTGGTTACAATGCGACCTCCAATTAGAAGGAATCATACACTTTTTTTATCATTTCACCCCAAGCAAGGCAATGAAGCCAGTCAGATGCAAAGGAGTTATTGAGTGTTAGAAAATATGAGAAAAAACTACTATTAATTAAAGAGGACAATAAAAGAACACGATTTAAAAATTATCTGGTGAATTCTTAATCCACTGTTCGTTTATTAATACTGATTTTCTGCAGTTCATAAAAATGTTAAATTCTTCCTTCGTAATGTCAGAATAAAATTCGGCGAATTCTAATGTAAAACTCAAAGGTTCCCTACAAATAGACAGATATCCACGGCATCAAACTGAATGAAGGTACAATTATTTTTGTTTTCCCAAGTAGCATCGTGATTTTCCACCTGAAGAAATGTTACTTTTTAACGTTGAAACAAGATGTACAGTTTTATAATGTAACAGTGCATAACAAATAAATATTTATTGCTGTACTTTTGTATTGAACCCTCTTTTAAATTAATGCTTTGAAAGCGGAAATTTTACTCTTCTTTCTTTTACATATATATATATATATATATATATATATATATATATATATATATATATATATATACGTGAGGAAATATATTAATCCTCTTATTACTCCAGCTATGTGTAAATAGCAGGACAGACTGGGTTCTATAGCCTTGGATGGCAACTGTTCTAGGAAAATGAAATGACAACTCTGAATTCAAAACTTGTGGAGGCTCGTTTGGGACCTTGTCGCACATAGTGCAACAGGTCTCTGTATTCGGCCTTTAAAAAAGTGTGGTTGGTTCTTCACAAATCATTCACCACTATAATCAAATAATATGTGCTGGTGTCTGACTGTCGGCTCCTAGGAACTGACCTGCTTGACCCTAATACGTCGAACACAATGGGAGAGTCCACCATTCTATTCTAAGCATATCTGATTGAATAAATTACAGGCATTAATGTCTGCTAATATTTAACAAAATCCATTCATACTCACGAATAACCATATAGTTTTGTACTAATTGTACCCCTGAAAATGATCGTGGAAGAGCGAATGTATTTGGGAAAAGAGAAATTTAATCAGTTTAGCACATTTCTTTCATCTTTTAACATCGGAAGATTATTCGTAAGTAAGAACCCATTTTCATAAAAAATTAGCAGGCATAATGTCTAATTTATTCAATCAGTCATGCCTGAAATATATATATATATATATATATATATATATATATATATATATATATATATATATATATATATATACATACACAAAGTGAGCAGATAGTCACTCCCAGACAGATTGTTTCGCTGTATCACTGCTCATTACTGTGGCTCGACATCAGATTGCTTCAAGCCGCGATCGAAACTCAACTGATTCGGCAATAGACGGAGATTTTCCTCCGAAGATATCAGCTCACAGTTAAAAGGAAGGCGAATTTTTACTTACTTACTTTGTGAATAAACACGCCAATGACTGACAGTGCTCAATTCAAGGAAGAGGAAGAGACTTGTAATAGTAATAGTCATTGTTTATTTGCACTTATCTTCCAAGAGTAAACAACTGAATTTGATACTAATGAATACTAAAATTACAATAACCTAGGACTATTTCACTGCATCTACTAAAGAAATATCAAAATTTAAAACCTCCGGAATGTACAACGCATATATATATATATATATATATATATATATATATATATATATATATATATATATATATATATATATATATATATATATATATATATATAAAATATATATATATATATTAAATATTCCATGTTCCATGTAATAAATTATTTCACCACAGCCCTTTTAAAGGGCTCTGAATCATCAGACTTAATTCCAAAGGTTGAAATGAAAAATGAAAAGAAATTTACACATTTTTGACGGGGCATATTAAACATGTGTAAATTAACGAAGTGGGGAAGTGAGGGGGGAGAGAAGACATGATTGAGTTAGATGTACCATTTCAATTCTTTATCCCTAACCCCACTTGGTGTGGGCCAAACATCGCTTAACTTAACGTATGTTATCTCTAGATAGAGATGGGTAAGGGGTCAAGAAGAAAACCGACATAAAAGGAAAAAGATACAATAAAATAAATCATGAGAGAAGCTTTCACTCAATTTCTTAGACGCTGTTATTTCGCATTTTATTCAAATTTATTTGCTCTGAATTTACATTGAGCTCTCTGGATATCATCCTCCTTGGGTCTACCCATACGGATTACCTAGTTTTGCATAAACTATATATATATATATATATTTATTAAAGACATTTTTATGTTTAACGTTGTTATTTTTATAGATACAAGTATTTAAGCAAATGCTTTGTTTATGATAAACAGTATTAAATAACATTTACAGGCCTGAATGTCCGAGAAATTTTCATAGAAAATATTCGTCCCTTGACAGGATTCGAACCTGCATCCTATACGGAACCGTCATTATACGCTGACGTGCCTAACCTCTGGGCCACAAAGAACCTTTCGGTAGACAAGGTCGAATTTACTGCTTATAAACTTCAATCTTCCATGACTCTCGTACATTCATAACTGCTCTGGGGTATCAAATGTAAACAAATGACGTCATATATTAAGAAATGGACAAGGTCCGACAATTTATTTAAAAAAGACATTTTTATGTTTAACGTTGTTTTTTTATTTTTTATATGATAAACAGTATTTAATCAAATTTACTGTCTGTTTTCATAGAAAATATTCGTCCCTATTCGAACCTGCACCCCTATACGGAACCGTCATTATACGCTGACGTGCCTAACCTCTGGGCCACAAAGAACCTTTCAGACAAGGTCGAATTTACTAAACTTCAATCTTCCATGACTCTCGTACATTCATAACTGCTCTGGGGTATCAAATGTAAACAAATGACGTATATATTAAAAATGGACAAGGTCCGATATTCAATAACATTTACCGGCCTGAATTGTCATATATTTCTTATATATATATATATATATATATATATATATATATATATATATGTGTGTGTGTGTGTGTGTGTGTGTGTGTGTGTGTGTATTTGGGTAGCAATCTCTTTTTTATGTAACTTCCATTAAAGACGACAACAAGATACTGCGAGGAAGCTTCTATACAATTTTTCTTCCATGCGTACAACATTTGGAATGTCGTGAAAAATAAATAAATTATTGGTGTAGTGAACAGCAGACATAGAACAGATCAGTCAATGACATAAAATATTTGTGATTGCTGTGAGGAAAAAAAACAAAAACGAAACCAAAAAAAGTCAGGGACATCATCAACAACTTCCACAGTTCAAGGTCAAAAGTTTCCCAGTCTACCGTTTGAAGAAGAGTTCGAGAGTAGAAAATAGAGACGATACCACAAGATGTAAACGACTCTTCACCCGTAAGAATCGGAAGGCCAGATTAGAACTTGCAAGGAAATTCAGGGATAAGCGACAAAATATCCTGAAGAAAGTTTTATCACCTGATGAAACGAAGATTAATCTCTACCTAAGTGATACAAAGGCCAAATTATGGAGAAATAAAAGATCTGCTTACAATCTCATCAGTGAAGCATGGTGGAGGCAGTATCTTCGCTTGGGCTTGCATAGTTGCTTCTGGAACAGGCTCATTCGTATTTACTGATGGTGTAAATCCTGATTGTAGCAATAGAATACATTCAGGAGTCTAGAAAAACATTTGTCTAACAATTTCCAGAGAAATACATCAAAATTTATCGGGAGGAAGTTTATCATGCAGCAAAAAACATGTGAAGAGTTTTAGACTGACTAGGTTAATAGGCAGACCGTAACCCAAAAGAGTATGAATTTAATCTCCTGAGGGATAGACTGAAGGAAGAAATCCCCACCCCCAAAACAAAGAAGAATTGAAAACGCATGAGTTAAAAGCATCACAAATGAATGCAAGAGTTTGGTGATGTCAGTGATTTGCAGGCTTGACGCAGTTATTGCAAACGAGAGTCATGCAACCAAATACTAAATGTTAGTTTAAGACTATCCGTTCCTTTATCTTTACTCACCTAAAAGCGGGATGATCTGATACAAAAGGCGGTATGTTCTAAGCTGTTTAACAGATCTAAATTTAAATAGCAGGAAATAAAAGTTGAAATTATGAACTTTTGTCTCATATTCATCTTTTGATTTTAAACCCAAATGTCTTCAATGAAAAACAACTGAAATTGGCCTTGTTATTCCAATATTTTTGGAGGGGTATGTATATGATGGTGGGATCTCCCGTCGATTTCGACATATGTGAATCAAACAACATCATTCAGTTTTTATGTTTGCGCACAGTTAGTGACCAGTATACAAGTCCACAATTTCTGCAACAGCGAGAATCTTGGAGCATAACAACAAGGATATTTGTTGAAGTTTTCGCCGTTGTCTTTCGACACTTAGCCGGTCAATACGACTGATTTCGAAATTTCTGATACAACTCTGGCACAAATATCTTCAGTTATTTCTGTTCAGGGCAACTCACTCGACGTTAGCATGGAAGCTGAGAGGTTACCCTTTAACTTGTCTTTATAGATGAGCTACTACCGTCACAAACTTGATTCTTTGTCCTCTGCCAAGCTGGCTATACATGTAAACCTTTTGTATTATGTCAAATTATGTAAACCTTTGGTATTATATCACTCATCTTTTCAAAATGACCAGCCTAGCGAAGCTACGACCGTACAACACTCCTTTGTCTACTATTAGGCTGGCTATACATATAGACCTTTGCTATTATGTCGGCACTCATATATATATATATATATATATATATATATATATAGTGAACTCATACCGTAATTCTCATGTATAATACGCATATTTTCTAAAACATAATGATCAAAGTCATGGGTGTTTATTATACACAATTACAAAAAATTAAAAAAAAATTGCCGTAAAATAAAATAAGAATTACAAAACTAAATTAGAATAATATTATTCTATGTTTAAAACCATTTTTTTAAATAAGAGTAGGAAACGCTGGCCGTAATGAAATTGGGGAGGTACTATTTATAGGGTTTGATTACCAAACAAGGGGTGCGTATTGTACCTGAGTAGAAACATTTCCCCACACTTTCAGCACAATTTTAAGGGTACGCATTATGGATGATGGCGTATCATACATGGGGAATTACGGTATATATAAAGACGTATATTTACAGGAACACGCAAGAACATATTTGCAGATATTAAGTTAATTTCAAATGCAGAATATATATTTAGATTCTTTTTATTTTTTAATGCATTGTACTTAAAGTCTAAGCCTTCACTAAGTCAGCAGTTGAATTGATTCTTCTCGGCAGTTAAGCTTCAATTGTTTACGTTCAAATCATTTTTATAATTTCCTTTACTTTCCTCGAGGAACTGTGATAAAAAAATGGCCAAAAGTAATGCTACTTGAATGAAAAAAAAAAAACAACAACAACAAAAATCTAAAAGAATCATATGCTTTGTTGGTGAAGATTTCATTCCCAAAAATAAGTAATCCGATTTCCAACGGTATGCTAAAATAGACGTAACACAATGCATGAAGTGATTTAATTTTTTTTTCAATATACTCAAAATGTGTAATTGCATCATTATTATACACAATTCCTCAGATGCGAACTTGTGTCTCGTCTGGGATTGTGTATGGGTTAATAATGAAGTGAATGTTAAGAAGACAGACAACATCGAGATCTTTTCGAGCTACGAAAGATGTCACCCTACCCCCCTCTTGACAGTGAAGTTTTCTTTATTTTCAGTCGATAAGAATTTGACTTTTAGAATATTTGAGAAAAATATTTCAAAATACATACATACATACATACATACATACATACATATATATATATATATATATATATATATATATATATATATATATATATATTCATTGGCTAATATAGACACATAATGTCTATTTCATAATAATCCTTTCTAATTCTCTAATCAGCTTCTTAATGCTAAGTTGAAATTCATCACGGAAGGCGCCATACTTTTTGTTAACCCAAGTACTTTCGATCATCCTGAGGGTCGAATTGCAAAGACAAACTTAATGTAATTGTGATCATTATGATGGTGATTTTTGCAAACACGCGTGAACGCGCTCTGTTATAATTTTCTTTAAATTAACTGTTGTATCTACGATGTTTTTGCAAACGAACATTCACAATGTAAGGGAGCTAACCAGAGAATGTAAAAATTCAACATGGCATTAAATGTTATTCAACTCAAATTCATTTAAAACTTGTAATAAGTTGGGTTCACTGTTGGTTGATTGCTTTTCATATAGAGAACCTGGAGAATTTGATGTTTTTGTTAAAAATTTTCATGGTTAAAATTATACACAACCGCGACAGTCTGTTTCATACTTAAACAGATAGTTGCCTCTAGTTGCCTCACTTCATTTCTATTTCTCTATACCTGAAACTCACCATTTTAAGCCAGAAATACAGCAAACCTTATACCTATATTTTATCATATATATATATATATATATATATATATATATATATATATATGTCTTCTATATTACATTATCAACGAGTGTTATAAACATTTCTATAACTATATATTTATAATTCATACATTCAGTTAAATGTAAAAAAAAATCATCCTTGATAATGGCTAAAAGTATAGCCGAAAGCGCTCGAACACGACCACAATGTGCTTACCATGTTTGTAAAATAAACATGCTTATAACTATTTATACATTCATAAAACAATCCATACATTCAGGTAAATCAAAAATAAAATCATCCTTAATAATGGCTAAAATATATCTGAAAGCGCTCGAACATACAGAACATTCGGACTATTTTTAAAGAATTAAATAAGACGTTTTTAATATATATATATATATATATATATATATATATATATATATATATATAAATCTGATTTAGTTGGATTGTTCTTATTGTACAACCTCACTGCGTATGAAGACATTGATTTAAATAGTATAAGTCTCTATAGGGACGATGGTCTCATGATTGTAAATAAATCTACCGAAAGTAAAGTTGATAAACTTGGAAGATTAATCCATAGAGTTTTTAAATCTTTTGATCTTAGCGTAATAATTAATTCCGATATCAAACAAGTTGATTTCTGGGACGTAAATTTAAATTTGCTTTTCAATGATTTTCAGCCTTACATGAAAAACAATGCCAACCCGATTTATGTCCACCCTAACTCCAATGATCCACCGTCTGTAATCAAACAAATTCCATCATCTGTTGAAATTAACCAACTCTCTTCTAACAAAGAAATATCCGAGAAACAGAAAACGGTTTATGGTAAAGTTCTTAGGGATAGTGGGTTCAGATCTTTTGAAATTAAGTTTGTAGAAAGAAAAACAAAAACAGGAAGATCATATGATATACTCCTCCATTCAATCAACTAATTTCTACTAAATTGGGACATAATCTTTTTAACTTAATTGATAAACATTTTTCTAAAAATAATCCGTTAAGTAAAATTTTCTGTCGGAATACTCTAAAACTTAACTATAGTTGTACTAATAATCTAGAGAAAATAATTAAATCACATAACAATAAAATATTGTATTTATATAACAATAATAACTCTAATGCTAGAGCTGATCTTAAATTATTTCGTATAACTATCCTATGTAGGTGTGGAAATCCTGATCAGTTTCCTTTATCTAACAAGTGCTTAACAATATCCTTTGTGTACATGTGTTCTATTTCATCAGATGAATACCCAAGGGTTACTAATATATATTTTGGGGGTACAATGAATACATTTAAAAAACGTTTGTATAATCATCTCTCATCCTTTCCTGATGATCCTGTAGAACCGTGCTTTCTCTGTCTACAGTAGAAAATGGAAATAATTTAATTCTTGAATAGCGATAAATTATTAAGTCAAAGATATGAAACTACAGTAAATTGCAAGCATGTTAAAGAATTAACCTTACAATCTTGCTATATTTTATAACTCAACAATCACTCCTCTTATATTATCTTTATATAAACATTTTAATGTTACCCATAGTGGTTTATTCTAGTTTTAAGGTGTTAAATTGGTTAGTATTCGTAAATTACTGATAGCATGGTTAGCTATGAATTGGCTTATTATTATTTTTTACTTGGGTGTTGATAATATTTTTTTAATTTAAAAAAATATATAAATATCATATAAATGTTTAAAATTTATTTTGTACTCTAGTTTATAATGTAAGGTTGGTATAGTTAAGTAGTTGTTTTGTTTGTATCTGTTTTTTCTTCTTAAATTGTCTTATAATTACGTACGAGGTATAATTTTGTTTGAATATGCGATTTCATTAGAAATGACATAAAATTTGAGACGCGAAATTGTAGCTGTAATATGTTACCATCTTGTGTTTTCTTTCCGTTCAAATTTGAATTCTTCTTCTCAGCGTGCCTTCATTTGTTTAAAGACGTATCAACAAAGTTCTCATATCTTGTTTTCTTCTTTTTTCTCTTCTTTTGTATAATTTAGATATAATCCTTTCCTCTTTCCTTTCTTTTCATGCCATTCTCTTGGTAGTGGGTTGATTTCTTTTGTCTTTCTTTTCTTTACCTTTCTTTTCTTTCCTCTTCCTTTTCTTTTTATTGATTTCTTATTTTCTTTCCTTTTATAATTTAATTTTGTTTTTTTTTTGCCTTTATGGAAAACTTTCCAAAAATGTAAAAAGAAGTGGAGTTTCATAAATTGTAATTTTAAATAAAACAGTTTTTTACCATGTTTAATTGCCTGACGAGATTTGTTAAACGTCGGAAAAAAATGCAATTTTGTAGTAGTAACACGCATCTTCTAATGTAACAGTTTATATATATATATATATATATATATATATATATATATATATATATATATATATATATATATGCAGCATAACTTCATAGAAACATATATATTTATATGCCTATTTATTTTATAATTATCCTTTCTAGATCTGGTTGGTGGTTTGAAAGTTGTAGCAGAACGAGTTGGTGGTTTAAAACGTCTGCAAGAACTGGTTGGTGATTTGAAAGGGTGCGAACAAGGAAAAAGATTTTAGAACTACTGCTCTAGACAGTAAATCGGAGACAAGATCTGTTCTCAACCAGGATAATAGTTTACGGCTGGTTCAGAAGCCAAGCAGGTGTTTTGAAAGGAATCTTTTTGTCTCGCTGGCGCCTGAGGCCTCCACAAAAGGGTAAGTGACGAGAGAGTTTGGGAAATTTTCAACGGTAATGAGAGGAAACCTACTTTAAACTGACCTTGTGTCACATCTGTTGCTTGGTGGGCGCATTGGTAAATATATTGCAGGCACTAGCTGGCCATCCTCCCAGGAGTTATCCCTCTCTCGGGAGTGGGATGGGTTTATTACCCGGCACCTGATAATAATATTGCAGCGACTTGTCTGAGTATTGAATGCTACTATAATGACTGACTCTGTCGAGTTAAGTGATTCAGAGACACAGAACGTAAAAATACTATTGTGAAGAAAAAAGAAGAAATTAAATGAGGTATCATTGGATAATCAAACCGACTCAATTGTTTTGGAAGGGAATTCGGACCACAAAATTACAGACATATATTCCTGACTATAAAAGAATTCAGATTGAAGTATAGTTCCTTGTTTTGGTGATAAAATTTCTTCTCGTTTCCAATTTGCATATTCTCTGCATCTATTTTGCCATTTGGGTTAACAGCTGTAATTGACGCAAGCAAACGCTGATGCCATTCTTTTAAGATCAGCAGGGAATAAATTTTAAACGTCACACGAAAGTTTAAAATGTCAAAATCAAGATTTTCCAGAATAATTTAACTGCAGAATCTTGAATAAGGGCACTTGTTAAATTTAGGATTAAGAATACATATGTCTGTATAAATAGACACATCACTTGTTCTATCTCTCCTCATCTCTCTCTCTCTCTCTCTCTCTCTCTCTCTCTCTATATATATATATATATATATATATATATATATATATATATATATATATATATATACTAGCAGTATAACCTGTGTTTGACCGGGTCTTTCATTACTGGGAATTTGTGCCGTTCACTTGGAGCAAACTTAAAGTCAGCCCACTCGGAAATCAATATTAGTAAAAACATTTGAGTGCAACTGAGGCACATCCCTAAAAAGGGGTTAACAATTTGAATGGGTGGGTGTACCTCAAAAGGGGACTGTATAATAATAAATAATATTGTTGCAATAATTTAAACTATTTATTTTTATTAAGGTTTTTACGAAAGATATATATCCAAGAACAGCTAGTAAATAGTAAAACGTTGCTGAGAGTTATAATTCACAGGAAGTAGTGGAGAGCCTTTGACGCTGACAATTTGGACTCAAAACCGGCACTGAAGAATTATCTAACAAACAAAAAAAAAGATCATCGAAATCGGATGAAAACTGTGGAAATGCATAAACAATGTCCGCTCACAAACACACACACAACACATACATATACATACACATACATACACAGACACATTTTGAGAATTATATATAAGTGTGTGTGTAAAAATATATAAAAAAAGGAAAGAACTCGTTAGGTAAATAATCCAAAGGTCTTTAGTATTTTTGTTATTTCAGGAATTAGTTATTCCAAAAAAAAATTTCGTTGAAGATGGAACAGAGCTTGGTACTTTAATTCAATTTAATTCAAATAATTATATTGAAGTTTTCGGCTCTTGTTTTGAAACATGAGAACTCTTATGTAGCGATGGAATCATATTTTTAAATAAATAATTATATATATATATATATATCATTTTCATTTAGCTTTTCCAGCGTTCTTACATTTTTCCGTTTGATGGGTTTTTCTTTTGAATGTATGATAAATCCCTGAAACTATACATATGAATAAATTTCATTTTAATTTTTGAGTTGTTAGGTACATCTACAATGACGTTACGCACTTCAATACATCGAGGATGCAGGAACAAGTATGTTACATTCTGTTACATATGTGAAGATTTCATGATAGCTTCATAGCGCTGAACGATTACTCTCTTCTCGAAAACTCCTTCCTATCACTGTTTTGGCTAAAATTAGAGATTAGAACAAACCCTGGGTTTCACATATCTGTTGTAAACCCGGTTAGAATGGACAAACTGCACGGTTTAATGGCTAAAGAGTAGCCTTCCATTTTTCTGGCCCAATGATTTCGAGAGAGCTACAAAGGCATGCGGATGAATATCATTTTTGTCTAACAAATATAACAGTTTACAAAGTTTCTTCCAATATACCAAACTCTGCCTGTTCTGATGACAATGTCACTGTCCCCAAGGACACATGGCGAAACGCATAAAAGTTTTGGTTGAAGCAATCCAAAAATGACTTGACCCAAAAGTTATAAAAACCTGGCCACAGCACAGGTGAACAAGAAAACATAGAAAATTGGGAATTAATTGAAAACTGAGAAATCTGAAAAAGTGATGTCACGTGGAACTAGATCAATCTGCTCCGTGGAAAAATAAAGGGATCGATTCGAAATTCCAAAGTATATTAGCTGAAGAAAGCTGGAGCGTGCGACGGCGGAAACGTCATGAATATGTCAATAAAGATGATTCCAACAGTTTGAACACTGTAAAAAATGTAAATAGTTACAATACCTCATCTCAGAAATATAGACAGATTCTGAAGAAGGACGGGTCGTGCAACCACCGCAACGTCGTGAATATGGAAATAAAGATGTGGACAAAAGTTCAACAAGGTATATAGTGTAAATAGTTACAATATCTCATCTCTGACATATAGATTGATCCTGAAGAAGGCCGGGGCGTACAACGGCCGAAACGTCGTTAATATGACAATAAAGATGAGAACAACAGTTCGTACAATGTAAATAATATAAATAGTTACAATAACTAAATTTTAAGGGCCTGCTGGTGTTAAGTAAAAGTTTTCTTTCTTTTTCTATTCTCTCCGAAATCTTGTAGTTGCTCACATATTCGCTCTATGATATGCTCAGCATCTTTCTGTAGAACCATATTTCTGTTGAGGATATTGTCCAGCATTCACTTCCATACAGGTGGGCTGATATCACGTAACAATTCAGTAATGTTTTCTAGCGAAAATTGTCATGTATCATAATACTCTGCTTAGCTTTAGAATGCATCTTTGGCTAACCCAATACGTAATCGGGTCTAAGTCTCACATATTCCACCTTCTGCTAAAATACTTCATAGATATTAAAATTTTTGTACTTGTTTGATTTTGTTATCTCTAATTTATAATTTGCATTTTGGGATCATCCCTTTTCTAAAAGCCATGGATTCTGTCTTGCAGTTTCTTTTAAGTTATCTTCACTACCTTCTGTAGGAGCTTTTGTAGTTTTCCCTCCGTGTCAGCTATCAAGACTGAGCCAACTGCATATCTTATGTTGTTAAGATTCTGTACACCAATACTGAATCCTGGTTGGACATCTAATTCTCTCAGAATTGTTTCGTTGTATAGATTATAGGTTATGCATTGTTTTCCTCTGTTCCTCTTGCCTTCAGTCTATCCTGTGAGTATCATATTTTCCATGTCCTACTTCTTCATTATGTTCCCTAGAAATTTCAACTGTAACATCCTGATATTATGTATAAGTATCCTTTTTGCTTTCATTTTCTCTAAAACTTTGTAGTTACTTATACTTTGCTTAGAGTTTGGAAGGCATCTTTCGCCATCCCAATATAAATTCGGATTTCGGTGTCACACTTTTAAACTTTTCCCAGATATTTAAATTGTTGGACTTGTTTGATTTTAGTATCTCCAATTTGTAATTTGCCTGTTGGGCTCTCCCTTTTGCTACCAACCATGCATTCCGTTTTCTTGCAAGTGACATTTCTTTTCTTCACTACAGGAAATTTTTGTAGTTTTCTTTCCGGATCTGCTATCAATATTGTCCCATCTGCATATCTTAAAATTGTTTCCAATCTGAATCCTGGTATATGCTTCTGTTTTACAGTATTATTGTAGTTTTCTTTCCGGGTCTGCTATCAAAATAGTTCCATCTATATATCTTCTGTTTTTAAGATTGTGTCCGCCAATACTGAATCCTGATTGGGAATCTAATTCTCTCGGAATTGTCTCGCTGTAAAGGTTGAATAAGTTCGGTGAGAAGATGTATTTGAAGTGATTCGAATTTTTAAACACCGCATTCTTTTTACGATAGAATCAGTGTACATCCCTACTTTCGTTCCAATTACATATCTTCACATTTTTATATGTAATGTGTTATTTTTTTCAGATACATCAAAAAAAGGTTAGAAACTAAACAGAACAGTAAATGTTGTCGTGTTAAGTTTTCATGCATAATTGCATGAGGTTAGAATATATTTTTGTCAGTATAGGCGAATATTAGAATATTAAAATAAATTTATGAAAAATAAAACTCATTTGGCTAAGTTAGAGACAGCCAGATGCAATAATTTATATTATATTTACATCGGTAAAGAAAAATGTTTAAAAATCGAAAGATAAGGGTTAAATCCATGTCCTCATATTTTTGAAGGATGACAGCTCGTATGTCCATCCCAAATCATCCACAATTCAAAGAAAATTTATTTATTTAAAAAAAGAAATAGTACTTGAATATTACTCACTTACTTTTGTCTTACCAGACTTTGAAATATGGCACTTTTAACAGACTTTCTAGCCACCTGATGAATATTCATGAACATTCTCGAAAAGCCTTGATAAACCAATGACATCATTGTTCTTGAACATAAACACGTGCAACAAAATAAATCTTTACATTTGCCCTGATAAAAGTTCCTCAGATGACAAATTGTTTAGGCTGAAAATAGTTTTTCCTCTTTTTATTCATTTGGTACCTTCACAGTTAAACTCCATCCGAAAATGATTTGTCTAAATGCAAGACTCTTCGGTAAATCGAATCGAGTTCTCTCAGTCACTTTGTGCTTATCTAAAATAAATAATCTTAAATTCCCCTGCAGCCCTGCCGTGTGCCAAAGGCTTAGTGGTAGAATCCCCGACTAACGCCAACTCAATTGGGTTTCGATCCTAGCTAGAGGCAACCGGGCGTCTAGCCACACTGATGAGCTGTGATACAGTAAAACAGTATGTCTGTGGATGACAATATATATATATATATATATATATATATATATATATATATATATGTGTGTGTGTGTGTGTGTGTGTGTGTGTATGTGTGTGTGAGAGAGAGAGAGAGAGTAAGAAAGAGAGAGAGAGTGGGTGTGTGTGTGAGGAGTGTAGGATAAATATAGATTAAAATATGTGTGTATGAATCATTTTCAGATAGAGTGTATCGATTGTTCGAAATTATAGGATACCACATCTGAATTTATAGGTTACGTGCTTTGATTTTATGTAGTAGCGATTCGAATTTGTAAGTTACTCAATTCGAATTTATAGGGTATCACGTTCGAATATATCCTGTACTTGTTTGAATTTATAGGGTACTCCATTCGAAATTATAAGATACCCTCATTTGAATCTATGCAGTTAGAATTTATTCGGAACTTCGTTTGAATCTAAAGAAGAATCCGTTTTAATTTATAGTGTACGCGTTTCTAATTCATAGGTAGCCATTTAAATTTATAGCGTACTCTATTTGAATTTATAAGGGTACCGCGTTAAAATATGGCTATATAGTACTTGTTAGAATTTCTACGGTCCTTCATTCGAATTTATTGTATATCGTGTTCAAATTCTTAAAGAATTTCGGTCGAATTTATAGTATCAACTTCCGATTTTATATGTTACTTCGATGGAAATTATCATGTCGTCGTTCGAATTTCTAAGGTACTTAGGAGGAATTTATAGTTCGAATTAATAGAATAACCCTTTTGAATTTATAGGATAACCCTTTGGAATGCATAAGATGCCTCGTTTGAACTTTAGGATACCCAGTTTGAATTTACAGAGTACGCTTAGAATTTATAGTGTACCGCTGTCGAATATATAAAGTACTTCGTTCTAATTCATAGGGTGCCCGGTAAGAATTTATAGATTACTTTATTCGAACTTATAGGCACTCCGTTTGAATTTATAGGGCACATCGTTTCAATTTATAGGGTACTACATTCGAATTTCAGGGTACCCCTGTTAGAATTTATAGGGTATCACGTTCAAATTTATAGGGTGCTCCATTTGTATTTAATCTATTTAAAACATATTTCAACTCTCGTGCAAATAAATATAATTTTCTTTTCGTCCCGATAGATTTCTGGTAGAATCAACACGAATCGATGAATGGAAAAGGAATTCGCAAATTTGTCTTGAATGAATTTCCTTTGTCAGACAAAACCAACCAAATTGTGTGACACTATTTACCTTTCAAATCTCCATCAAGTCACTTTGTCGATCACAGAAACACCAACGGAGTAACAATCGATAGGAATTCAGCGCCTTCGAGTAAGGCTTAGATATTTTTAGATCAGCACTAAATAGAGAAACATTATCAATTGAAATGAGAAGACAATTTTCTACAGTCGAATATATTTTTCTTGTCCATTTTGTCCGAAGATAGGCGTGATGGGAAGAAAAAAACCATGGACATTTCAGAAAGACTGTGTAAGATGCAATTTACTTGACCAGGTATAATTTTAGATAATAAAACATATTTCTTCTCGTGAAACCTTGCAGGATTAATTTTATTAAAATATCAAGACAAATAAACAATAGGTTGAAAGATAATATCAAGAGACAATGTGAAGTTGCAGTAAGAAGGAAAAGAAAAAATACTCCTAAAAATGATTTTCAGTGAAATGGCAAAATCATGAATCTTAAGGTTTCAAAAAGAATTCATATCTCAGTAATTAAAAAGTTGGAAAATAAAAACAAAATATTACAAGAGGAATTAAAAGAAGCAACAACTGGGATGGTGAAATTAGAAAAAAATTGAAATTTCTATCATCCATAAATAAAATCATAGATAAATTTACAAAGAAATAATACAATATTCATTAGAACAATGCCGGAAAAATGTACTTGTCTCAGAGATGGTTATATTTTGTAGAAGGAAATCCCAAGTAAAACGGAATGCAAAAATGTTTTTTCCGCTGCCTTCTGGCTGATGAAACATTTTCTGATTTACCGCCCTTTTCCCACAGACGAAATGTTGCTAGAATCTAGCTACTCTACAGATATATCTATGGCAAATGTTAAGACGAGCATCATTCCTTACTTCCACCAGAACTTCATAAATGGGACCAGCCATGCCACGAACAAAAAGTCATCTCATCCTCATTCGCTTCAGGTATTCCATTGATAAGAAGGAAATTCCTTTAAGCTTCTTCCCAGAGCTATTACACTGTGGAAGAGATTCCAGAAAAGATACTGTCCTGATCATTACGATCAGCCTCTTCAAGTATAAGGTCAAGTATAATATGCACCACTTATTCTTCCCTTGCGAGTCCACAGGATACAACAACTTTTGTATTTCCATGGATATTAACTAATTTACAGTGAATCATTGCAGCAGTTTCACCTTTAAAAATAGGCATTATATGACAGTTTTTTACTTTTTTATATTTCTTCAGAGAAGCAACTATTTTGAATCAGTAAAAGGATGAGCTCAAAATGCGATTTGCAGGTCGGGAACACTAGAATTAAGCAGAAGCGTTCTGAATAAATGCGACACTGAGATCTGTAGACGTATTGGGATGGCCAAAGACGAATTTCAAAAGCTGGGCAGGGTATTACGAGACAGGATGATTTTTTTGGTAATGAAAACAGAATACTGAGCTGTTACGTGACATCTGTTTTACTTTAGGGCAGCGAATGTTGGACGATTTCCTCAAAGATGAAGAAGAGACTCGGGGCGACAGAGATGTCATGGATCAAACAAGGATGAAGTCTTGGAGAGAATGCAAACAAGGAGGATGTTTATATCAACATCTGGACACATAATGAGGAAAGAGGCCTGGAGAATCTGATACTCACGAGTCGAATATTTTCTTGTCTATATACTATAGTGAAATGAAAACCTCTAAATTTTTGATTTAAAGTGAAATCGACCCAAGACAAGTCTAGAAATGTCAGCCAGCCCCATAAATAATGGCAGTGATTTACCATGAAAGAGAGACAAGGGAAAATAAACTATGATATTCCAAGCAGCCTTAAGCAAGTGGATAACAGAACGTGGTCTGAGGGAGGTGCCATCGAGGAGGAACTTATTGGAAGCTGCAAGGGATAAAGGAAGGTGGAGAGCAATGAACACGGACACGACACATAGAAAGAAAATATATGAACAAGGTAATTCCATAAAATTTTTCTCTGGCCTCGAAAAGTTTAATGTTTGAAAATACCCCCCCCCTGGAATTGTTATACTGTTAATATTAAATTGAGGCAGACACCACGTTTTAACCGACACGCATATTCAACATTTATTTGTATTTTTTTCTCTATGATATTATTCTAATAATAAAACTAAAATGTAAGATGTAAAATATATTCGCCAGAATCTATTTTGTATATTTATAACTGCAGTTAGTCCATATTTGAAAAGTCCTGTCACATTTTATCTGGTGCTCCTGCTATGAACTTAGAGATTCTTGATAAAATCCAAAGAAGAATCTACAATATTATTACTCCTGATATGTCATTTCGATTTCATTGATTAACCCACCACCGAAACGTATTTTTCCAGTGCCTATTCTATAAATTTTTTATGGTAAGTGTTCTGAGGAACTTTTCTATATGTATGATACCTATACATTATAAATCTAAGCACCGTACTGGATTGGCGGTAAGGTCTCATCATTTTACAGTTGAATTGATTAGATGTAAACATAAGTTCTATAACAGTTTCTTCAACATCTGTTTATATTTCCGAAATGTAGTATTGTTCAAACTGTTGGTCTCATCTGCATATTTATGACGTTACGACCTTTGTACGCACCGGCCTTCTTCATATACAAAACAAACACACACACACACACACACACAAATATATATATATATATATATATATCGAGAGCGAGATACAGACAGAGAGGGTTAGAGAGACAGAGAAAGAGATATAGAAGTAAATTATGTTGACCATGTTTGCCGTAGTCTCTGAATATGGAATCCAGTGAAGTCCGTAATCTCTTCAATATCAGAGGTTGGCAGTGTAGATTCGAGAAAGTAGCGGCTGTTAATTCTTTAAGTCTTCGATATCAGTTTGGCAGTGAAGATATTTTGGGAGAAAAAACAAAATGGCTGCCTTTATACACGTCGGATTGAATGTTTTGAGCTTTCTGATTGGTTAACCCTTTTATTGGTGGGCTATAAAATGAGTCATTTTGTCTAGCTCACTAGTACACAATACCCAAAAATTCTAACAAATTAATCGTGAGAGACGGGGGAAAAGAAATACGTGTGCAGGAGGGGATGCTGAAAATTTTTCAACATGACCCAGTTTCCAAAATCCAACCCAATAATCACTCATCAGATTTCTTTTTGTTATTATTTTTATTCAATATTCTTCTTGGTTAAGCCAAGAGGTTTTCATTTCACTATAGTATATAATACACTTTACCAAGGGACAAAATTTCGGTTTCTTTGACTAAATTTTTGATTTAAAGTGAAATCGACCCAAGACAAGTCTAGAAATGTCAGCCAGCCTCGTAAATAATGGCAGTGATTTACCATGAAATTGAAACTCATGAATTATGTTCTGTAATAAGCAAAACGCGTGTATAATTCATCTGATTAAATCCAACATAGACACATGTAACCTACTTTCTTATGAATTTCCCGAAAATAGATATGATGTTTGAAGTTGCATGTAAAGAACAGACGGTAATGATCTTGAAGACTGATTTTTTTTTATCCATAATTGGGAAATGATTCGGAAAATCAATCATAGCTAATCGTAAATTTCTCCGATTGCTTTCAAATTGTTGAAGTCTTTGAGATATCAGAGAATATTTGACTATATGTAAAGCCAGGGAAAGGAATATTCACGGCCATATGTAAAGTTAAATTAAGTACACATACCCCCCTCCGCCGCACGCAAACACAGACACACGCTTTTAATAAAAATCATTTCACTACGAGCAAGGCGATAATGCTATTAGTACTTAAGTGGTTACTGCGAGTGAAAGGACAATAAAAAAGCAGGTTTCAGGAAGGCAGAAGATGACGATAATGCCACTAAGACGCGAGGGGTTACTGGGAGTGAAGGAGAATGAGAAAACTTTAGTGAGAAGAAAGGGCAAATAACAGAACATGTTTCAGGAAGACAGAAGATAGCGATAATGTCACTAAGATGGAAGAAATTGCTGGAAGTGAAAGAGAATTAGAAGACTTTAGTAAGAAGAAAGCATTTGCTTGTTTCTGAAAACAAGAAAATAATAGTAACTTATATTTGTGTTTTACATATTTACTTCTTTAGGTAAGATATGTATTGGTTTATCTCTGACGTTATAAACACTTACTTGTGTAATGAAAAACAAAAGATGTTGGAGCTTTACATGAAGCTTTATGCATCCCTAACTCTTACAACGACCAGGATGGAACTTATTCGTTATAACCGGGGTCTAGGGGGAGACAACTATGGTTGACTTCCACCACATTCTCTCCCGCCCAGTTTTGTATTCGTCCAAATGACTGGATTGCACAATAGAATTCTCATCGCGTACAGAGCCTCAGCCAGCATCTCTTCCCAATGTGCAATTTGGCGCTTGTGGTTCGCAGTTGCTAGTTTTATAGTCCTCTATTAATCCCATTGTAGCTTTCGCATAGACCACCGTTACCTTGGGAATTTTACGTCGTGGTCCGAATCGCAGCCATGTACCTATTAATTAGGAATTTTTTAGTTGTCCCGACATGACGGCGGTTCTACTATCAGTATAGACGTACGTTGGTACACCGAGAAGTGAGACTAAGGAGTGGAGAGATCGTATTACCGTTTCTGTTGAAACATTTGAACAGGGAAAAGCAAAGGGGTACCTAGAGTATTCATCAATTACCGTTAGAATGTATTTATTTTTTAATCTTGGTCGGTAGCGGCCTTTTGAAATATAAGTCGAGCTTTTCAAGGGGTTGCGGGGCTTTTAGTAGAGTTCCTTGTTTTGTTGGTAAAAACGGGGTTTGATTGCCGATCACGTCTGACATTTGTTCGTAATGCTCCTGAATACCTCAACGGAAAAATGTAGGTTTCGACTACAAATCCCGTGTAACATTCTGGTAATACCTGGGTGACATTTCTTTATGCAGTTTCAGATCTTCAGTGCCTTTTACTGATCTACACACGCTTGAATGAAAAGCAGGACAAATCAGTTATTCATCTGTCTGTTTTGTTCATTCTTTATCCGGCTAGTCGTCCTAGGGTTGGACATGAATGAAACAGACTTTTGGTCGGTGAGTAGTCTGAAATGCCGGCCGATCAATTAATGACGCCATTTCAGGCCCCTCCACAATTGCATAAAACTCTTTCTCTGTCGCTGAATGTCATTGTTCCGATCGCGAAAGTGTTCTACAGAAGAACGCTAAGGGACGTCCGAATTAACTCAGTGAGGTTTCAATGGCGCTGTCCGAAGTGTCTGTTTCTACCACCAGGGTTATCGAGGGATCTACGACCGCGGCAGAACTGGCGATATGCCTTTTTAGGCCCTCAAAGGCTTTGACGACAGGAAAATACGTTTCTGATAACGGGTGTATTTTTTCAAAGAATAAGGCTACCCATGGCAAATAATGTGTGAAAACGCTCATGCCTCGCCGTAAGGCGGATATACTATTTGGGATCTATAATAGTAGCTTCTGCCATTCAGGTTCTGGCGCCATAATGGATAGCGGCTCGGATTGGGAAATCCAAGAGCAGAGTTCGAATTTCACTCGAATCCATTACATTCACTTACGTGTTAATAACCTTGGAAAGATATGAATCCTCTTCTTTTCCACTCAGCTATGGGAAAATTGCAGGGCAGTCTGGGTTCTATGGCCTTGCGTGGCAACTGGTCTAGGGGAAGGGAAAATTCTGAATTCACTCCGTCCTTGAGAGTGTTGGGCTCCTTAAAGCATTACTAGGAGTTTAATATCGTCGTATCTATTTTGTTTTATTTTATAGTCCGACTAAGAAATAACCCATAATTTGTGAAGATAATCGTGAGGCGTTTGCCGGTTTACTTTTCGCAATGTCTACATTAACGAAACTTTGAGATTCCTGTATCAAATCATTGATGGTTATTCTGTTAATTTTAATTAAGATGGCCTTTGAAAGTGATATAGGAGACGTAGCTAATACTATATTGGTTGCTGAGGTCGCCCGTGCTGTTTAACTGGGAGAAGAAAATGCCCCTTTACCCACACCTTTGGCTTGTGTAAATCAAGATGAACGGAGTTGAGAATTGAATCCAGAAAAATAACATTTATGCTGAATTGAGGCAGAAGCAGAAGAGTTTACCAAAGACTCAGAAGTGAGTGTTGGAACTGTGTGATCAAGAGAAGAGTTTTGAATATGAGGGTAAGGATGCAGAAATGAGAGTGTTTGAAACGAGAGATTAAGTACCCTGGGCAGAGGAAAACTTATGGGAAGATTAGGGAGATTTCCGAGGTAGCACTAACGATTCTAGAATGTACATAAGAGGCAGACTGTGCCATTTCCAATACGAGGGACTGATCATAATCACTTACCAGGCCGAAATATTTATTTTCGAGCAATCTTTGTCTTATTTAGTGAGACAATAATAAAGGCGTCCCTTGTGAATTCGTTCCGGTTTTGATTCGTCGTCAATGTCTTGAAGTCACAGTCTCGATTTACTGTCTTTAATGCCTGTAAGTTGTGATCCAAGTTTTCTTACGGCTGTTCACTTTAACTGAGAGAAGGTGGCGAGCGAAAATGACGTTTTTTCTTTTGACACTCATTCCCTCTAGATTGCTAACAGCAGTCTCGTAGTCGTCGCAGGAAGAAATATTGGTATAAACCCGACGCCTCTAACGATGAATAACGTTTTCCAATAGTTCCACTTATTACTAGTGTGTCTCGCTCAGATGTATCAATATCTAAGTGCTCGGGTTTCAGATACGTGTTCATAGTTGATAGTTGAATAAATTGTAATGAAAAACAAACGCAGTGGGAGCTTTACTTGAAACTTTATTCAACTATAACTCAACTCATTATTTATTGCGTATAATACAGCAATTGTGGCACAAGGCCTAAAAGGGGAAATGGCGGTGAGAGGCTGGTCGACACGATCTTAATCTTAATCAGATTCACGACCCATTCATTCATTACAATTTAGACATTCACCGCAAGAACTCATCCTTCACTAATCACTACGACATAGACCACAATACCCCATATTCACAGGTAACCTACAAAAATGTCACGTGATATAAAAATGTCTTATATACAAATGTACATAGAAAAATATATATAAAAATACAGTGATGATATGAAATAAGTGGGGGATGAACTCTTAAAAACAAACTAAAATATTAGAAAACACGCAAACGAAATATAACAGATGTTCGTAGGATACGTTCACTCCTTAAAATAAGAATATGTATTACTGTACAAATAAAGGGTGTTCCAATAACTTGGACAGATTTTAAATGTGAATTAGTTAAAGCGTCTAATGATTTTTTTCTTTTTCTTTCAGATTTAACAATTTAAGTTTTGGGCAATTTTAACTATGGACAGATTAACAATCAAACAAGGTGTTAATGTTTCAAGAGTGAAATTGGAAAAATTGTTCTTAAATTCAAACAAACTGGGTCGGTGACAAATGTGAAAAACACCATTGCGTGCTCGTTTACGCCGTTCAGTTGGAAACATTGCTGCGTGCAGGAGAATATGGCCGAAAATCAAGACCCCCTTTATTCGTCATCCCGCGCAGGAATTGAACCTCTCCCCAATAATGTTACATCGTTTCCAATTGCACTCTCGGTTGGTCGATTATGTTGAACAAAATATCGCAAAGTGCGTGAAATGCATTTCTGTTTGAACGTCCATTTTCGTAATAGGCTTCGATAAATTTAATGCGTCTTACCATGGTTGAAATTAATTGTTAAATCTGAAAGAAAAAGAAAAAAAATCATTAGACGCTTAAACTTAATTCACATTTAAAATCGGTTCAAGTTATTGGAACCCATTTTACAATAATTGCGGCGCCAGGCCAAACGTGGATGTGGGTTGAGGCTGGTCATTATTAACTATCCTATACGTAGCTAATCCGATTCACGACCTATTCATTCATTACAAGTAACACATATACCAAAAGAAGATACCCTTTACCTTTTACTCCTCCATATACCACAATACCCCATACACAAAGGGAACCTATAAAAACATCTATGATTTAAACATTTCTTCTGTACAAATGTTCATAAAAAATATATATATGTTCATAAAAAATATATATTTAGAGATGGTATGAATTGTGTGGGGAGAGCATGGATCTCCAATTACAAACTAAAATATAACAAAATATGAAACAGAAAATAACAGATGTTAGTAGGATCCGTAACACGCATCACCCCATCTCAAAAATAAGAGTGGCCGCTGTATTCTGTCTTCAGACAGAATCAAGAAGCTCACTCACTAACGAAGCAACTATAACTCAGCTCCAGGAACGAAAATGGCGGAGTTTATTCTTTTATATCTGGTCCAAGGAGAGACAAATATGTTTGACTTCATCACAACATGTTTCTGGGATAGGTAACATCGTTTGTTTTTATTTATCGCAAATAATCTTTTTCGGGAATAGGCAATAATTTTTGTTCATATTTGAAGCTATAAACATTTACTTCCAGAAAGAAAAGAAAGAAAAGAATAGAATGAAAAATAGGAAAGTATTTTTTAATATCTAAAGCAGAAGTCCGAGCTTCGCCATTCTTATCTAAAAGTTGACATACCCTTCTCACTAAGCTTTAACAAATCACCTATTGACCTCGAGAAGTGAAAGCCATATTGCTTGTCTGAACGAAAATCCTGCGATTTTAGATGCTTAACCAATTCGGAGATTTGCATCATCTCGTATTTTGTCATTTTAAAACGTTAAAGAAAGAGAGAAATCAATTCTTTTCAGATGGAATGGAATAAAACGAATATAAATTTAGTGAAGGGTTAAAAAAAGATGATGAAAGAAATGAAAGTAAAAAATCTAGAATGGCTGAAACAAGAAAATTAAAAGAATTGTAAAAGGAAAAAATGATAGGGACATTAAACGATAGATTGCAAATTTACAGTAAGTAGAAAGAATTTAAGTCGGTATGAAGCAAAGATAGAATTGCAAATAAAAGTTAATTAAAATTAATTAAATGCATTAAAACAAACCTTGAAAATAGAAAGCAAAAAAAAAGTTACTTAAGTAATTAAATGTTTTGTGAAATCAATAAAATAGTTGTAAAGAGGCAAATCATGAAAATGGCGGGAAACAAGATGAAATTAGTACGACAATCAGTTACGCAGAAATAACAAATGAAAATTCGAGGGTAAAATTGATATAAACGTAGGTTCTTTAATTAAAAAAAAATGAAAATATGAAAAAAATTATAAATTGGGTTGTGTTGCTTGATTTTTAAGACAACGTCAAAACTTGTTGGGTTCTTTAATGAAGTAATTTTTTCTTTTTAAATAATATTTGCGTCTGTAAGCATTTGAGAGATTCGGGAAAAGGAAAAAAAATGGTGAAATATTTGGGGTTAAGTAATTATTTCTTTAGGGTAGATAAATATTTGTCAGTATTTCTGAGATGAGGCATTGTAACGATTTACACTCTTTACATCGTTCGGACTATTGTGCTCATCTTTATTGCTACATTCACGGTGTTTCGGCCGTTGTACGCCCCGGTGTTCTTCAGGATCTGTCTATATTTCTGATATGTTCTATTGCAACGATTTACACTATTTACATAGTTCGAACTATTGTCCTCATCTTTATTGCCACATTCACTTTCGTCAGTTTGTTGTGCACACCGGTCTTGTCCAGGAAACTATTTACACCATTTATTTTGTTCGGACTGTTGTCTTCATCTTTATTTCCATATTCACCACGTTTCGACCGTTGTACACCCCGGCCTAGTTTGGGATCTGACTAAATTTCAGAGATGTGATACTATAAGTATTTACACTATTCATATTGTTCGGACTGTTGTCCTCATCTTTATTTTCATATTCACGACGTTTCGGCCGTTGTATGTTTCGACTTTCTTCAGATGATATACGTTGGAATTTGGGATCGAACCATTTATTTAGTACCCGTGCTATTACTTTTTAGGATAACTCAATTTCAATTAATTCGCCTTGATAACCAAACTCTCAAGGTTTTTCTTCCTTCTGCTGTGGCCAAGTATCGAAATCACCGCTCTTTTGGCCAAGTAACTTTTTAGATCACACAACAAACGCTTGTAACCACTGGTGTCTATAGGGAAACTAACTGAAACAGAGATATCCGAAAGAAGCATGGAACGGGGATGAGAAACAATCTACCCACGTGGGCTAAATAAAGGGATAGGTTCGAAATTTCAACATATGTCATCTGAAGAAGGCCGGAGCGTACAACGGTCGAAACGTCATGAATATGGCAATAAAGATGAGGCCAACAGTCCGAACAATGTAAATAGTGTAAATAGTTACAATATCTCATTTTTTAGAAATATAAGCAGATCCTGAAAAACACCGGAGCGTACAACGGCTGAAACATGATGAATATGGAAATAAAGACGAGGAAAACAGCCGAAAAATGTAAACAGTGTAAAGAGTTACACTTTCTCATTTCAGAAATATAGACAGAACCTGAAGAAGGCCGGAGCGTACAACAATCGAAACGATGTGAATATGACAATAAAGATGAGGACAACTGTCCGAACAATGTAAATAGTGTAATATTGGTTGTTTATATTTCAAACTATAAACATTCACTTTTTTCAGGGATACATAATATTGTTTGTTTTTTATTTAATACAAATAAACCATTTACTTGGTTTGGGGATAGGTAATAATTTTTGTTTATATTTCAGGATTTACACATTTATTTGGTTTGGAAATACGTATATATTTGTTGTTTAGAGCTGAGGCAAGTACACATTTACTTCATTCAGGGATAGATAATATTAATTGTTTATAGTTGTGGTTATAATCTTTTACTTAGGTAATTTTAATCAGTTTTATTAAAGTTATTTATTATAAAACTGCAGCCCTAAGTTATTATGCAAAACCAGAAAATCATTTATTACTTCAATAATAAGTTAATAAAATCTTCAACAATTGATCAACACCTAGAACAGAACAAATAACTTATATAAGTCTTTAAAGCTTTTACATTTTAATATAGTGAACCTTCTTCTGTTATCAACCCTTTGCTTTTGTTACTTCTTTACTTCAGCAGCTTCATATTCCGATATTGTGGTTATAATTGCTTCCCATACATTCGATTTGCTGTCATATTGTCTGTGTCATTCATATAATTTCATCTTCACAATTGATCATAGATGTTCGATCAGATACGGATTGGAACTTGATGGCGGTCATTCCATTATCTTCTCTCCTGTAAACCTTTTACGCTCAAAACGTTCACGGGTAGCCTTAACCTGAGAATGAGGATTGTCATGCATATATTCACATGTCTCGTTGAAACTGCGAGGCTGGGACTTGTAACATTTAAAATATGTCTTACAGTTGTTAGAACCATTCAGTGTGTCAACTTCATCGAATTTGAATCCTCCAATTATAGTTGGACTGCCAATTTCAATCAATATCGTGACACTGTCGCCTCCTTGCTACCTTTTAGCCCTCATCTACATCAGATCCATTCTCTGGCCTATCCTTCTGGTCCATCGAGTCCCCGGTAATTCGGCTATGAAAATTACTTCAGAAAAGTCAATTTTCATGTGTTTCTTGGCTCAAATGATTAATGATTTTATAAAATATTTGCTTTACTGAGAGGAGATATCCTAGGAGTTTTCTTCCCAGATCCCAATTTGGAAGTTTTCTGCACCTTTTGTTTTTGACTTCCTCCCTCTATATCACGTTTTTTCTTTATGGTCCCTTCAAGAAGACAAGTTCTGAAAATCTTTTCCTTTGCTTCTTCTTTTCAACTTATATTTTCAGCAGCCCTCTTTATCGTTCGATGATATCTGCAAATCTCTTTTGATATCTCCAATGGGTACATTCGCTCACACCATAACTTTGTTATTTTCTATTTTTCAGCATATGTTAGATCTTTTTCATTAAACATGTTTCAACATATATTATGGAAAAAGTAGAAATGGATTTTATTAGATTTCAGAGGACTTAAGCTAATATTAGTTTAATCTGCATCATAATTGCTGTTTTTATAATAAATCCAATTATTTTAATAAAACATCTTGAAATGACCTAAAAATTTAACTAAAGATTTGTTTTGATGTTTAAATTAATTGTTTAAAAATTGCCAAAAAAATTAAAAGCAAATTTGAGTTATTGAGCTTTATTTGATTTGTGTTATAACTTTAGACTGACTGCAGATATATTCATTTATAAATAAAATCAAAAAGAAACTTTATCTTAGCCGACATGATTTTCGTCCTCTGAGGGATTTTATTAAGCTCCAGTGCTTCGGCTAAGTTAAGTTTTCATTTTTTCTTTATTCATATTGTACTTTTACAGATAAACACAATCTTAAATTTTTACATATTTATTAATATAAAAATTATATTTAGTGGAGTAAACGCCTTTGCATTTTTTAACAAAATAATTGCCGTCTACGAATGTTTTTTTTAAGAATCTTAAATAAATTTATTTTCCGCATAGATTCAGAAAAAATATTATCGTAACAAGGATTCAATTCTACAGAAGACGAAGGAGCAGTCTTTGAATGGGTTGAGTAATAAGGAGACTTTAAGTAAAACTGAAACCAACAGGACACTTGCTTAGAATCAGAAAGACAGTGTTGACACATTTGGAAATTATATTAAGGAAAGAAAGCTTTGAGAATATGATACTCTCAGGGCATACTGAAGGCAAGTCGGGCAGAGGGAAACGCCGAGAAACATATGCATATAAGAGATTGAAAAATATAGCAAAAGGACAAACATTAAGAGCAACCAGGGATAGAATGTTGTGGAGAGTCATGATCGCCGACGACCTGAACAGAAACTAAACGTTAAAATATATTTTCACCATCTCTAATCAAAGGATTATGAAGTAATTACAAACTTGTCATACTGCAAATGAATTCAGATTCTCCCTTTTATTTGAACCTAAAATTATTAACACCACAATTTCTTTATAAATGTAAACTAAATAAGAAAAAGCTCATACGCAAACTAGAAATGCAATAATATTAAATATAGTAAACCTGTTTAGTATGTATGGATTAGTAATAGTGTTAACATTGGTTTTATTATTGCATTCCTCCTTACAGACCCTGATCAACCGTCTCTCCCATAATCAGCCACCATTTTATTACAAAATATGGTAATATCACTTAAAGTATTTAAGTGAAGTAGTAGAACGTGAGATTTTATCAGATTTTCAATATAAAGATATGAAGCCAATCACTTTCTCAAATTCCCCCCCCCCATCCACTCACATAACAGTAACCAGAGCTATTAACGATAAGCCTGAAAATGGGCGGTGTTATTTAAATAGGTTTTTCTACTCGGGCGTTTTCATCTTTGAAAGCAGCACAAGCACATACTTCTTCCAGTGGCCGCTGGCATTTCTACTGCCCCCCTCCCCGTGCTTGTTTGTCTTGGTGGCATTTCTTACCAGCAGGCACCAATCGGAAATTCTTGTCTCGCTTAACGCTTGCACCGGAAACAGGAGTTATCCACACGATCTGTGCAGACGCGATATGGCCAAAACGGTGTGAGGACGCTTGCGACTGTCATAATTTCACTCAAAGATTCATCTTATCTTTGACAGATGTTCCGCTTGTCAAAGACTTTCGTTGCTCAACTCTCCGTCCTTGGCCTTTCCCAAACTCGGGCTGTCGTTCAAGTGGACGGCAGTGTTGTTCCCTGTCGGAAATCGTCAATGTATTAGTTATCGATGATCATTCAGTCCTGTTAGGGTGGTTGTTCGATTTGCAGCGCCTATCTCATTGATATTCACTTGCTTTGACGGAAGGGGGCAAAGAAGAACAGTATGGTCAGTTTAATAGCGTGACGTCAGGAATGGGCCAAGGGACAAGGGACAACGTCTTTAGCAAATGAGCAAGCCGATATTAGATATTGCAATATATTATTTGCAGTTTGATTTTTGGCGGTTAAATTATACGGGAAAAAGTATCTATTAGTATGAACCAGATATAAATGATCTATCTATGATGGTCAGGTAAAGATTTTTGACCAAACGGTTATTTTATTAAATATGTCATTTGAATTTGATGCATGAATATTTTACTGATTTTTATCCTTAAATATTTTAACATGCAACAAATGCTATAAAACACACAGACACACATGAACAAACACAGACACAAACACACACACACACACACACACACACACACACACACACACACACACACACACACACACACACACATATATATATATATATATATATATGTTTCATTAAACAACAGACAAGTTAGTAAGATTAAGCTTTTTATTGAATTTTTCTTGTGTTCTTTTCAGGTGTTTTCTTTTTTGGACAAAGAGTGTGTAGAAACTGTTCAAATGTTCTATAATTCCGAGCGCTTTCGGCTATTCTTTTAGCCAATATCAAGGATGATTTTATTTTTACATTTTAACTGTGTGTATCGGTTGTGTGTATGTTTTAAAGTTATAGGGATGTTATTAGTAAAAACAAAAGATTTAAAATAATGGAATCCTTAATAGTAAAAAAGAAAAAGCCAACACCCAATAATATTAACTACGAACACGGCCATAATGTGCTGTGTACGAAAAATAAAACATGAATTTAATAATGGCAAAATAAGGAGAGGGAAACAGTGTGCAACTTATCTATCAGAGCAGGAACAAAGCGGGGTGGCAAAGGGTTAAACGATACTTAGAGTAATAAAAATACCGGATGTTGTGGACAGTCATGAACGTCTACGTCATGAACGGACATAATACATAAAAGAAGAACAATTGAATCTGTGGTTGAAAAGGAACAAAGACAGATAGGTCATATGTCATGTAAAGTCATTCAAGACTAGAAAATATGGAGAGCAAGGATCGCCCACGTCCCCAAGAAACACGGCAAATAAAAGGGCATATAAAAAGGCATATACTGAGCATTAAGCTGGTGGATTTTTCTTAGATTTAAGCCAAATGTCTGTTATATTTTAATCAACTGCACTCGCAAGGTGTTCACTTCTATGCTGGGTTTACTGAGCAATTATTATAGCCTTTCTTTTTCAGTTGCTTTATTCCAAAACGTTGTTCTTTTATATTATTCTGATTGCGTTCGTTAATACGCTTTATATATTCTGTTATTACTATGAATGTACAATAAGAAAGAACCGTCTCAATAAAAGAAACACAAAAGAAATATGCCTCGTTGAGAGTTTGTGTTTATTTTACGTGTGGTGCGTGTTCATATAGAAACATTTAAAGAGAAGCATGCAAAAAATTGGGTTTCTACTATACAGAGTATATTCTCTTTCTATATATAATCTGTAGCGAAAAAGTTCTCACTGACTCTAGATTATGCCCGCTTTCTTTTAGGTCCAGGAGTTTGGTAAGCAAGTATAAGAATCGTATTAATGATCGTACTCAAATCATCCTTGGGCAGATTTGGACTAACCAAAGAAAAGTTTGTACTTTTGAAAGGTTTAAACTGTTTGCGTTCAAGTCAGCCTTGGGTTAAGTTGGAACAACCAAAGAGAAAGCTTGACTGACTTCATAGGTGAAGGCTTTGGGAGACATGCCTTGGAAATTAGCAAGAGAGTACAGTACAGTCGTTAGTGGATGGGGGGAAACTAACGTCTTCAGCAGGAACGTAATTATCACGTGATACTACATTTTGTAGAAAGTGGGGAAAAGAATGAGGCAAGAAAATGTTTGTCTTTTTATAGATATAACGACTTTTACGGAGCCTAATGGTGTAATCACATTTCCGGTTCCTTTACGCTTAGCATCATGGGAAAATGTATTTTTTTTCTTATTATTCTTTTATTTATTGATTTTGATGCATTTCCCTATACTGGAAAATACTGAAGATAATTAGAAAAAATATTTTCATTATATGGCAACCCAAATAAATGAGCGACTGATTTCTTTGTGAAGTTGTGAAAGCTATTAGCATAAAACATCCACAATTTAATAATATTTGACAACATCAACAGGCCGATTAAATTTGTCGAAATCAGAATGGGGTAACATAAGAAGCAGTCATTTTCATGAAAGAAAAAAAAAACGATAGGTTAAACCTCTTAGGAGAACAGCAAGTCGAGAAGGTTTATACTTCAATAAATATCAAAATCATAATTAAATTATTAAATAAAAGATTGAATAATGTTTATTAATTTGTTGCCAGGAAAAATCTGGTTTCATATATTTCGAAAAATTAATTAAATCAAGAGGCAAATTAATATTTATCTTAACAGTTTATAAGTTTGACAAAGTAAATTGCGAACAATCATGTAGACAGATTGCCTCATATTTACATAAGATATTATTTGAAAAGATAAATAAGATGTTTTATGTATCTGTGTGTATGCGTATATTACCTCTGATGTTCTTAGTCACAGTATTGTTATATAAATTAAATGATTATTGGAATCCAAAATTGTATTGAAAGATTGATGGCAAGATCTATCTGCGCAGTTATATTGAAATCCAGATCGTTCTGCGCAGGTGTAAATAAATGACAGGGATTTATGTGAATTATCCTAAAATTCAGAATATTAAATTAATGGCCGTAAAGCTGATTTGGCGATATTTTTTTTAATCATTTAACTCAAAGCCAGGCAATAAAGCCACTCAGACGCAGGGGGAGGTTACTGATCGTCAAAACATATGAGAAAACGAAAAAATAGAGCGAAAACAATAGAATCAAGAAACAGAAATCAAGAAGTCAGAAGATAACGATTAACATTGCATTTAATTTTTTGACGATAAAACTTGACTGTATAACAGGAGAGATATGGAAGAAAAATTTATTCCCCCAGTCTTATTTCCTCCAATATGGCCATTAGTAAATCCATGATATAATAACACTGTAGTTCATGACAGGAGGGAATGATTGAAAGGGAAAAGAATGACAAATATGCTTTGTTCTCAAAGATACTTTTATAATGCCTCGTTGTACATAAAGTTATATATATATATATATATATATATATATATATATATATATATATATATATATGTGTGTGTGTGTGTGTGTGTGTGTGTGTGTGTGTGTGTGTGTGTGTGTGTACACGTGCTCCACGCAGAGAAATTATAACATATATGCAACAACAAACTGTGTAAAAAAGGGGAAACCTTACTTGTTATATTTCCCGAAAATAAAACTGGTTTTACGGTGGTTTCTCTATGGACTTGACGAGACCATGTGGGTTTTTTTTTCCTGTAAGGCCTACTACTGTAGGCTAGAGACGTCTTTCTTCTCGTGGCTCCACACGACACCTACCTTTCGTCATTCCCCGAAGTCCATTTACTTGCCGTTACGTTCTCAACGAAAGAGAATAGTCGTTTGTATCCCCACAACTGAAAATCAAGAAGCCGGAAGAGAGTTTCTAAATTACCATGAAAGTATTTATAGGAAAGCCACAGGGAAAATACATTACGGAGGTGAAAATGTGACTGAAATCGAGATGCCATGTCAGGACCAATAAGATTGAAGATCCTTCTTTGGGTTTTGTTATGTCTGAATGTATAGCAGGACCATATGTGGTAGGAATGTTGTCTAGTACGATATAGGGAACCGAATTTCCTAGCAGCAAACTTCGCATTTGATTTAATATTATCTTTCCACTTGAAAGGTGCATTAACTTCAGATCTTGCAAAATGTAAAAACTACATGAGAAATTTTTATAATGATTCTTAGGTATGACCAAATTATGAAAACCTTCTTTGAAAATGCTTGGCAAATATGATGAGAGCAAATTGAGGACCTCATCTTGTTTTACTCTATCTAGACTTAATACAGCGCTTAGGATTAAGAACGCCTTAAAGAAAGTTTCTATCATTGGAAATGTATAGCTTATGTGTCCACCATTTACAACCAGATTCCCAGACAATATTGTTTCACATTTAGCCATAAAGCTTTTTTGTTCACAGAACAAAATCTTTCTAACTTATTATCAACAACTTTCAAAGCTTACACGCTATATGCCTATATCTCTGAGATTAGATATTATCATTACCTGCATTATTTAAATTATTTGGAGTTTTGTCCTCATCTTCATTGCCATATTCACAACGTTTCGCCCTCTGTATCTCTGAAGTGGTGTATTATAATTACTTGCATTATTTACATTATTCGGATTCTTATACTCATCTTCATTGCCATATTTACAAGGTTTCGGAAGAGGCATGGTGCGTGGAACTAGAACACTCGAACACTCTACCCCGTTGAACGAAATAAAGGGTTCGGTTCGAAATTCCAATCACCTATAGAAGTCCGGAGCGTACAACATCCGAAACGTTGGGAATATGGCAATGCAGATGAGGATAAGAGTTTGAATAATGTAAATAATGTAAGCGTACATGGTAACCAAGAAAAAGTATATTTTCATTTCATAGTAAAGACTACAACAAAAGTAAAGCGCGGAGGTTTATTGATTTCCAAGACTAACTCCATAATTGTATGGCTCTAAGGCTCAAGTAAGTGTACCTACTCTGGTCTCTTTTATCAAAACACGGATCCACATTCACACCAACTTGTGGATATGTAGGGCGCTTGTCCCACGAATTGAACAGAGACAATTTAAAATTTCAAAAATTAAATTTTTATTTCACTCTTTGATTGTATTCCCTCCCGAGGTCGACGAATCCACTACCCCGCTCTCCGCACGCTACATCACAACAATGAAATAAATAACGCTAAAAGTAAGTTTACAAATCTTTTTTGTTTTCCCTTCACCAATAAGAAAATCTTTTTCAGAAATAACTTAACTTATGCAACTTAGAAGTGTTTACATGTGCGCTTGATGAATTATATATGTTGTACACGTAACATGCCACCTACTTTAACTTCGGTCTTCTTTACTTCGAAACTCTACTTTCACTTTCACTTTGGCATCTAATATTGGAAATAGAATTTACATAAATTTTCGAAAACAGTAGCAATTGGCACCTCTTGCTGAACCTCAGCCTCTTTAGCAACCCATGACCTGACCAGTTAAACCCAGACCGGGTTAAACCAGAGGCGGGGGGAGTGTAATCTGGTGTCGACACCTGAGACTTGAAACACAAACGAGTATTCAAAGCATCAGTATTTCTACAGATAATCAAGGTAGTCATTTTGTCAAGGTTAGTTTCACTCAAAGTCGATGATGCAGAAGTATCAATTAACCCGAAAAGACGGCTCGCGTCGCTAATGTATTCTCGATAGTAGTTTGATTAACCGTAAACATTCTTAGCTGAGATATATCCAGTCATAAGAGAACGTGTCAAAAGGTTGAGAAACCCTTACGTGGCAAGAAATGAAATCCATAATAACTGTTTAGCAGTTGAATTTATCAACTTATTTACAAATATATCATTGCTACTAACTTCAAAGAAAGAAATGTTAGACTACGTGCCTGCTTTTAAAGAACTCGACTGTATTTATTTTTTTATTTTCATTGCCATAACGCAGAGTCTAATCATGTGTAATGTAGGCGATCATAGCTTTCCACAGCGTCCTTTTCTTTATTATATGTGTATTTCAATGATTTGGAGTGAATAATGATTAAAAGATTTTCAGTTGAACCTAATTTTTTTAAATCTAATGTAATCCTTCACCTACAAGGCAAAAGAGCTGAGATTTATCCTATAGCTGTTTATTTTCAGGAATTAGGCGATCAGGGCTCTACACAGAGTCCTTTTATTAATTATTTGTGAATTATTTGTGAATTTCAATGGTTTTAGTTAAATCATGATGGAATTTTTTTCAGCTGATTTTAAATTCTTTTAGTCTAATGTAATCCTTCACCTAGACTAGCTGACATTCAAGGCGAGAAAGCTGAGACAACATTATTATTTATCCATTAGCAGTATATTTTCCGGAAGTAGGAGATCGTGGCTCTCCACAGCGTCCTTTTCTTAATTATCTGTGAATTGCCATGACTTCTTAGGAAATTTAATAGAATTGATTTCAGTTTTATCATGATTTTAAACTGCTTCTTCTAGACGGACTACCATACAAGGCGAAAGAACCAATTCATGAATAATATACTATGTAGTCATGGTTCTCCACAGAGATGAAGAGATTAAACCGACCGACTGGTTAATGCCGGCCGACACCAAGAAAATATTTTGAAATATATTCTAAGAAACACTTATTGCAAATATACAGGTGTTAATTCTTCAACTAAACAGGGTAAAATACAGGATAAGATATGTAAATTGTTACAATTTTAAACTTTTATTATTTTCGCGCATGCGCCTTATTTGGTTTTTATTTTGTCGACTGCGATGTATAGCAGGGTCAGTTGGGCACCGTCTGTGAGAAAAAGAGTACCCTGACGCAATTCACTCCGCCAGAAATCTGGAAACGGCATGCATTACTGTTTGGCATTCGCACCGGAAGCTATAATACAGAGTGTTTGGATGTCAAAACTCTATTCTAATAAAAAAAAAAGAACTTCCGAATTTCTTGTTGAGCGACTCAGACTCAACAGGCAGGCCTACATCAAGTGCCTTGAGGAGGTAGTGCTACCTTGTATCAAGAGGGTGGCTGCCAAAAGACACTATATCTAGCAAAAGGACTCTGCAACATGTCACACAAGCAAAAAGAACCCTGTCAGACAATTTTTGCGACCGCCTCACCTCTTACATCTGGCCACCTAACTTACCCAGACTGCAAGCCCCTTGATTATATGTGGGGCGCTGTTAATCAAGAAACCAACAAAACTGAAGGCAAGCATTATGGCAGCACTCATCAACTTAAACAAACGATGCAGGAGATGCCGTCTGGAAGTCATGGTTGAAGCCAATGGCGATTTTATTGAATAAATTTACTCTTTCGTATTTCAAGATATTTTTGCGCAAATTCACTGTCGTACTTTCCGTTCTGTGTTGATTCTGGGTCTCCACGCTGCTACATAAAACGATATCAGCGAAAAGAATCATTTCTTTTTGTTATTTGTTTTATTAGGAGAGCGTGGTGGCAGCTTGGATTTGCAAGTAGTCTTTGCTGGTCTCTCAAACTGGGTGAGGAAAGCTTATGGATGCCTCAGTATTTATGTTGAATTCGCATCGTTTTGGACTTACATCCAAAACCCAGACAAAAGCAATCGATTAATGTCAGAATACCATTTCCACGAGTCACTCAGGCCAATCGCTGACCATTTTGATCCCGGTCTTTGCATTCTGTAACATGCCCGTCTCTTAAAATACTTTCCAAATATTTAAATCTTTGTACTTTTGTTTTGATTTTCTCACCCCTAATTTGTAATTCTGTCTTCTTGCAATTGGCCTTTCGTCCTTTTTGCTCGCTTTACGTTCTGGAAAAGTTCTTATAGTTTTCTGTATGTCTGAAATACTGTGTCATATGCATATATTGTTAAGATTGAAGCTGCCAATATTGAACACCGGCAGGAGTTTTAATTTTCTCAGAAGTCCAGATGTTAAAACAATAAAAAATAAAAGAGTTTAATTTTTTTCTTTAAAAGCTAAGCATGAAATTAATTAAAAATCGTAATTAATATTCAATTTTAAAATATTCGAAAAATGACTCTTAACTTATATCCTCTAGATCACTTGCAGTAGAGTGCGATAAGCCTCGTTGAATCTTTGTAGGAGACCAACAGGGTTCAGCACTTTTTAATCAATTCATCCCAATGAAGAGGATTATACCACTAAGACTTAGGAGGCTACCAGAAGTGAAAGAAAATGAAAAATCTTTATGAGAAGGAACCGGAAACCCAATCCTAAACAGGAAACTAGGGATAGACCTATACTCCTGAAATAAGTGTGAGCCGGAAGGAACAGAAATTTACAAAGAGTACAGAGTGATGTGGAGTTAATTTGAGAGAAAAAATACATATATTTTTAATAGAAAGGAAATAAATAATGAAAGAGAAAAGCGAATTTTTATTCACATAACTGATAGAATATTATCAAGAAGAAAGAATAAAAGGAAGAATAAAAATGCGACAATGGGAATGTTGAATGAAATATAAAAAGGAACATGGTAAAGACGCGATCGAAAGGAACATGGTAAAGAAGCCATCAAATGGAACATGGTAAAGACGCGAGCGAAAAAACATGGGACAGACGCTATAAAAAGGGAACACGGTAAAGACGCGTTCGAAAGGAACGTGGTAAAGACGCCATCAAATGGAACACGGTAAAGACGCGATCGAAAGGAATATGGTAAAGAAGCCATCAAAAGGAACATGGTAAAGACGTGATCGAAAAAACATGGTAAAAGACGCCATCAAAAGGGAACACGGTAAAGACGCGATCCAAAGGAACGTGGTAAAGACGCCATGAAAGGGAACATGGTAAAGACGCGATCTCAAATCGGAAATTGCAAATCATTTTCATAGGAAGAAGAAAAAAAAAATGAGAATTGAAAGAAGAGGGCGAAGAAGGATGCAAAAGAAAGAAATTATTCGGAAAAAGAAAGAAAGAAAGAAAAGAATGAAAGAAAAAAAATGCCCAAAATATAACCTCCGGAAAAGATGAGTTGAAAGCAATAGTAATGGTGATGATGATGATGATGACAATGATAGAGATTCATTAAAAGTAAGATTATATATATATATATATATATATATATATATATATATATATATATATATATATATGTCAGATTAATTTTAGTAAAGGAATGTTAAACTTAAGTACTTCAATCTGAAACGATTCCTTCCGACAAAGAAATTCCTCAGATTAACAACGTTTTATTGATTAAATCAAAGGTAGAAATTCTTGGAGTTTAAATCCCCAGAACGCCATTTGCAGTATATTTCGATAAGTTAAAGTACACATACACACACACACATAAACACACACACATCACAGTGATATGGAGGAAGGATTCATCACAAAGTGGAAAAATCTTTCGTGTGACGTCATTCATTTTTTATGACTTCATTGGATTAGATTGATGTTTATGTTGATGCGACTACACATGCGGACGAACAAACGATGCTGAGAATTTTAAATGATTTCTTTTTAAATAGGTGTTTTGGTTATATAATCTAGACAATTTCATTTAGATAGCTTTCCTTTTTGTTTATGTTTTCATCACTTTTGTTATGAAATATCCCATATACACCTATTATCACAATGCGGGATAGTTGGGAGCGGATTCGAATCAACAGACAGCAAAGAAAAAGGCGAGAAAGATTTTTAGATATAAGAATAGAAAATATTTGCATTTTAGTATTTTTACAACAAAATATTTCCCATCGTTTATGAGTGTTAATATTCCTTTTATTTAGTTGGTTGTTAAAATGAAAAGAAGTGTGATTTCTTCGCGTGTATGTGTAAAAAACTAGGCGATGGACAAAGTGATTGTAAGTGTTACGTAACTTGGGGAAGAAGAGTGTAAGTGTCACGTAGTTTGATGTGGAAGAATGTACGTGTGCAAGACTTTCGAGTCCAACTGTCAATATTTAGAGGATCCGCGACGTTATGTTAAGAGGTCCCGACTCCCCCAGCTGCGACCACCACGCACGCTCCTCCGTGACTCCTGCTCACGACTATTCAGGAAGAGGCTGTTCACTGCCATTCTCTGTCACCGCCACCAGAGGCGGTGAAAAGGAATAAGGAAAAACGGATGACTATCCCGATGATAGGATGCGAACAGGTGCCGATTTAATGTTAGAGGAGCTACAGAAGGAGGAGGAAGAGGGGGAAGAAAAGAGGAGGAAGAGAAGTAGTAGGAAGAGTAAGCGGAAGAAGAAGAATGACAGGAGGAAGAACGGGGGAAGGGGAGAAGGAAGAGGAAGAGGAAGGGGAGGATGGGGAGAACAAGTGAAAGGCGGAGGAGTGGACTCACCATAATAACAGCAATAATGAAAAAAATTATTATAATCGTTATTTATGCCAAGATACGATTAAGAATTTTTAGAAATTTTCTTTTTTCTTATTGGCTTATAAATTTAATTCCTAAATGACGTCATCATCGTCGACGTCTTCGCCGCTGACATCATCTCTTCCTTAGTGAGAATATTATAACGTGCTCATCATTCTGATAAATTCCCTTTCTTCCCCTTTCGTCTCTTTTGCAGCTCATCAACCCCCCTCCACCTCTGTCGTCTCGTTGATTATCAAATTGATGGAAATCTGTTGAAGGGTCTTTTTTTTCATTACTGCACGTCGACCCTGAGGCTCCATATTTCTCCTTTATTTTTCTTGTCTGTGTGTATGCATTTTAACTTGGCCTTCGGCAAGACTTTCTTCTCCTTCGTTAATTTCTTTTCATCTACGTCATGTAATATTTTCTACTTCATCGACATCGTAATTTCATATTCTGAATATAAATTTAACAGCATTTTTGTTTTCAGGACCGTTCTTCCCTTATTTTGTTCATTTTAAATTGTTTTCTTCTTTCTTTTTTAATTCATAATTCCCCTTCTTTTTCGTTCATCTTTTTAATTAAGGATTTTTCTATAATTTTTTCTTCTTTTTCTTCCTTTTATCTCTAGACGTCGTCTCTTCCTTTCCTTAGTAAATTCATCTGTATTTTTTCTTCTTTCTGTCTTCTTTGATATATTTCGTTCTTTGTCGCTTTCTTTCTTTCTTTCTTTCTTTCTTTCTTTCTTTTTATTTCCCTTCTCTCTATCTTGAATCTTTCTATCATTATCTTCTTTCTATCATTATCTTCTTTCTATTTTCTATAAATCTTTTCTATTTCAGTTTGATTATTTCAGTTAGTTTTTCTTTCTTTGCTCTCAACTAAAAATCTTTCTATTACTCTTTTTTCTTTTTTTCTATAAATCTTTTGTTTTTTTAGTTAGATTTTTCAGTCAATTCCATTAAATATTTCTTTCTATCTTTCTATCTTTCTTTCGCTTTTCTCCTTTTCTTTCTTTTAACATTGTACAGTATTTCTTTGTTTCTTCTAACTCCATCTTGAAATATGTTCTTTCTTTCTTTCTTTCTTTCTTTCTTTCTTTCTTCTCTCCTCAACTTGGATTTTATGTTCTTTATTTATTTATTTATTTAACATTGAATCAGTATTTCTATCTTTCTTCCATCCCCCACATTGAAGTCTGTTCTTTCTTTCTTTAACCTTGAAATTTGTTTTCTTTCTTTCTTTCTTTCTTTCTTTCTTTCTTTCTTTCTTTCTTTCTTATTAGACTTATCGTTTTTTTTTGCTCCTTAATATGACAATATTTCCCTATCAGTATTGGACCTTTTATAACCGCATTTCTGTATAATAATTTTGATTGATATTGCTTACTAAAATTCTCTTATTTCAAACGAGGAGAAAATAGAAGACATTTTCTCGTCTATTTCAATCTTCTTGCATCTTTTCTCCTCTTCCTTTCTTGGACTTTGTTTCGGTTATCCAGCTTAAGGTGTCTGCAGGTTTCAAAATAAGAGAAAGCTGACGAAATCCTCCAAGGTTTATATCGTCAGACTTGAAGAAGAGTCACACTTGCACATTTCGTTGAAATTGTTCATTCACTTCTGATTTATACGCTAAAGATTTTCAAAAGTGTATTACAATTCACAAACGTACAAGTATAAATAAAATATTTGTCCTAATACGGCTATTTTAGATAAGTCAATAAAAATGGAAATGTGTAGAAGAAATTCACTTCAAAATGGCTGAGGGTGAGCGACTGCCGATGCCATTGGCTCCACGACACAATCAAAAACCGGCGTAGATTCATTCCGTCGTTTATAACAGGAAACGATTGATGCAATAACCCGGATGTGCCGCCTATGGGGTTAATTGAATAGCCAAGATGCTGAATACCGAGTAGCGTAAGTGCCTTCGAATAGATGTAAAGTCAGTGACAGTGAAATCGAGAGGGCAAATAAGGTGACCAGCTGGGAGAGTGGATTTGCGAATATTTGTTTTTTTCCTTATGCCTTTTTTTTCCTGGCGTTGAGATCTCGTCAGGTTACAGGTGAGCTGACTACATGTGACCATAAGTTCTATGCTAGCAGTTTCTTTTCTCGTACTTCTCGGTTGTGGAATTCTCTTCCTGCTCGATGTTTTCTTGTCAAATTTAATTTTAAATGATTTACTGATTTCATCATTATTCGTCTGTAGTTCGCGCTCCTTAATAATATTTTTGTTTCCTAATTCTTTCCCACGCAGTAACCTCATGTGTCTTAGTGGGCTTGCTTGGGATGAATTCGATCACACACACACACACACACGTGTGTGTGTGTGTGTGTGATTCGCAGACCGGTCTGTTTCGTTCTATCACAGCTCCTCAGTGCCAATAGACATCCGAATGCTTCAAGCCAGGACCGAAACCCGACCAACTTGGTGTCAGTCAGAGTTTCTACTACTGAGCTATCATCATTTAGCAGAGAGGAACAGTTAATTTCAGTGTATTGTTTTTACGAATGTAAACAAACGCTAATCAGTCAAAGTGTCCAATTCATATAACTGAGTAGCTTTGCCTTAGAGGAGGTGGCTGTTGTTTATAGAATAGCCTATCTCTCAGCAGTGTTCATTTGAAATATATTTTGAAGAGCTTATTTTCATTCGCATACAGGCCTGTTTCGATGTATCACAGCTCATATATATAAGCATTTCATCCCAAGCACGGTGGGAGTGCCATTAGCACACAATGGGGCTATAAAGAGTGAAAGTAAGAGGGGTGTTTGAAGAAAGGATAAAGAGAAGGACGGGGATCAAGATCAAGGCATCTAATTTAATTTTTTGAAGATTATCGTTATCAGGGAAGCACGTAAAAGGGAGGGAGTTCCACTGTCGGGAAGTGCGAGAGAAGAAGCGGCTGGAGTAGAAGAGTCGGTTACATTTAACGGTTCGGACAGTAAAACGGTGAGACCGAGATGCCAACATAGTTGCAAGCTTATATTAATGCAGTTGGTGTACCAGTGAAAGTAGCTCGTCAGAGCAGTTGCCATGAAAATATTTGTAGAAAAGACAGAAAGAAGCCATATCGCGTCTGTGAGAAAGTGACTGGAGTCGACATGCTAGGTCCTATCACACTGCATATATATATATATATATATATATATATATATATATATATATATATGGATGCGGGACCGAGTGGTTAGAACGTTCGCTTTCAGGCCATAAGGAACGGGGTCGAATATCACCATCGTTGAGTTGTCAGGAAGGAGACAATTAACATCAACCTTTCTCATATTATTTATTGTTCTTGTTTATTTTTAAGATCTGGAGGCACGAATTTTGGATATTTCTTTGACGACTTGCTGATTTCTCGTGTCTTTTGGTTTTTGTTGTTCTTTTATTGTCTTTTGGGCGCTTCCATATTTCTGTCTTTCTCTCCCTTTGTCAAAACATTGAATTCAAATTTAGTTATATGTTGTCGTTCATTCGATTAGAAGTAGCCAATCTATTGAATTCATATAATGTGCACACTTTTCGATTATCTTGCTTCATTCTTTCCAGACCCTAATCTTTCGACGGGACATCTTTCTTTTTTTCTGTCTTTCTTTCTTCCTTTTTTCCACCTTTCTTTCTTTTTTCTTTCTTATCACGTCTTTCTGTTTGATCACACATCTTTCTTTCATATCACATTTATTTCGATATTTCTTTTTTCATCGCTCATATTTTACTTTCTTTTTTTCTTTCCTTTCTGTTTGTTTGTTGCTTTTTCGTTCCTTATGCATTTATTTCATTCCTATAACATTTATTCTTTCTTATATCATTTCTTTCTTATTTTTGTTTTTTACTTTACTCTCTAACTTGAACCATTATTCCTTCGTTTTACTTCAAAATTTCTCTTTCTTTCTATCTCATCACATTTCCTTCTTTCCTATTATATTTCTTTTTATACTAGTTTTAAAACTTCATTCCTTTTCTTTGTTTGATAATTATCTTTCTTTCTTTTTTTCTTTCTTTTCTCCTGTTTAACTTGAATATTTCCGTTATTTCTCTTATGTCTTTTTTCCAGTTGTTTTTTCCAATTTAACTTGAATATTTCTTGTTTTTCTTTCTTTCTTTCTTTCTTTCTTTCTTTCTTTGTTTCTTTCTTTCTTTCTTTCTCGCTCCTCCCATTCAACAGAAAATCACCGAATCCTTTCCTCATCTTGCAATCTGTCTTCATTATTCTTTGAAAAAAAAGTCAATCAATCAATGCCCAACTGATATTAAATCGAACCACTCAATAACTATTTCGTTACGTTATGACACGTTCAATCAATCGTTACTATGGCTATTATACGCCGTCCCTCAAACTTTTACTTAGTCGTTCAATTACTCAATTCATCAATAAACCAATCAGTGGGAGGATCAATTTATTCTTTATCGATTTTTGTTCATCTGTCAACTTAACTAACTGAGTAACTCATTTATTTAATCAGATTTGATTTGTCTATCATTTACTGGATCGATTACACACTCGTCCATCGTTAGATCGATAGCTAAAGCATTCGATCACTTCTCTTTCATTAATGTTCGTTCGTCTTTCCATTATTGATTCGCAAGATCCTTAAATCATCTAATCTGTCCGATGGAAGAAAATCGATAATTCAGCCTTATCAATTACTCGCTCGCTATACTTACATCTATACGGCCATCATTTATAGATCCGATCACATAAGTCGACATTCTTTAATAGATAAAATTCATAAATCACTCAGAATATGAACTATTGTCGGCGCTGGAAAAATTCATCAAAGACAGGAAATCAAATCCTGATTATGTTTTAATGTTAACAAAAGAAAACATTTGCCTAATGTTGTCTTGTAAACGCTTCAAGTTTGAGAAATACTTGCCAGTGTTTCTGACATGTTTGCTAAATAACTAAATCTGGAAGAGCCCAACAATCCACTAGCGGAATGAAATTGTTTTATAAAAGCATCGCAGCGTCCTGTCTATGACCATAAACTACATCCGGCAGTATGGCCTCTGATCGGGAGGTTTTTGAGGAGCGTGGAGCCACCTCTTAATTGGTATTGTTCCCAGGCCTACCCTGACCCCGGGTGGTAGCATCTGTTAGGGTGCCAGCCATGGGCAAATAGTTAACCTTCAAACAGGGTAAAAAGCTTATGAAAGTATAAAAATAGATTTTTGTAGTAAAAATAACATTAATATATTTCTGAAAAAATATTACCAGTAATATATTTTTGAAAAAATACTACCAGCAATACAGTTAAAAAATACCAGCAATACATTTTTAAAAAAATACTAGCAATATATTTGACTCACGACAAAAACCCACTTTACAAAAATACGTCAATGAAACATGATCTACAAACTGATTTCTTACAAAGAATACATACTTCTTACATTATTTACATTGTTCGGATTGCTGTTCTCATCTGTATTGCCATATTCACGACGTTTCGCCAGTTGTACGCTCCGGCCTTCTTCGGGTTTTGAAATTACGAAGTGAACGCTATATTTCGTGCACTGGGGTAGATTGTTCTAGTTCCACGTGTCATGCCTGTTTGATGTCTCAGTTATCTCCCTTTAACTCTAATATTTTTTTTTCGTTAACACTGCAGTAGCAAGTCACTGGATCCAACCAACGCTTTTATCCATTGATCCAATAAAGATGAAGAGAGCAGTCCAAATAATGTAAATAATTGCAATATCTTAGAAATATAGACAAATGCATATTATACTATACGAAACTACCCTAAATGTTTTGTAAGCATTAAGTAACCCATTGAGGTTGATAAAGTAAAGCAAATCAGTAATCTCATTATAATTAGCAATCCTGATTGATTAATATTAATTCTAATCAAAGGATATCTACAAAGTCCGACAATAAAACTTGCGGATATATCTGAAAATCTAGTTTAGTTTCTGAAGAAATGACTCCATGCATACATGCATCACCGTGGGCTTTTTCTTGAGGCAGGGATCAGTATTAACCTCACCAAAAGTAAGGTGGGTCCTGCCTGACAAAGGATTTGCCATGATGATTCGAGGTAAGGTCTTATGAGCCCAGATGCCCTTCCTGACGGTCAGCACAGATACTCACGGTTGCCCAAGAACACCCAGTGTTTCATCGAATTATAATTTCGAGGAAGGTTGAGACCACATTCAGACCTCATATCTTTGGGCTTTGAACTTGCATGCTAGACGATTAATTTCGGTTAACGTACATGTTCTTGGTTCTTTCTTTTTTGTATATTTTTTTCCCTTTGGTATTGGCTTGTTTATTTGTAAATCAATACACCGAAGGTTTTCCGAACGTGTATAATTTCTTATACTACTAATATATATATATATATATATATATATATATATATATATATATATATATATATATATATATATATATATATATATATTGAGATAGGTATCATAATTTAATATTTAACGATTCAAATCGAACAAAATAAATATAACCATAGCCGCCTTTCGATCGACACTTCGTCGGAAGTCAATCGTCAGCATTAACATAGTAGTGAAGGACTGCTTTTTTTTTCAAATAGGATCTTAAATTTCGAGTGGAGACAATTGGTGGGAGGAAAGTCGCTTTACGTTATATTTAATTTATTCGATTTTAATCGCTAAATATTATGAATTTTATCTTAAAACTTATTTTATTTTGGTCTGGTCTGGTACTATATATATATATATATATATATATATATATATTGATGCATGCTTCATTAAATAATATAGACAAGTGTTGTCTATTTATTTTATGTAAATTCTTTTTATATCGTCTGATAAGCTTAATAAGATTATCATTAAGCGAAGAAATAAAATCACAATATTGACACATATATTTAATCTTATTTAAGCTTTCGGCTTACATAAACCATTATCAAAAATGACAATTTCATTACAATATATTAAGCAATACACGGGCAGCACAATGATGATAGTCTGTTTCTGTTTACATGCTGTCAAGCAACGACAAACTGGAAGCGAAAATCGCACCGCATTTCATGACGTCATATATGACCACTCGAGAGTGAAAACGAGAAGTATTAAGCATGGGAAGCCGTTGGTATAAACTATTAGCTTCTGTTATCAATTATAGGCATTTAAGAATATTTGTTGAGATTTCATAGGTTATTTTGTTCAAGTTAGGTTTCAACTGTTTTATGTATATAGCTTCAAGAATTTTTGAATGATAACTCTAACCGCATACACAATTCCGTAAAATCCTTGTTGAAAACACAACTATATTTAAACATGAAAACAATAAACAAAAACGTAAAAATGCTTTTTCGTCAGATTATGTCTCATGTTGAAGTAATTTACAACCAGATGCAATCTCGAGAAATTAGTGTGTTTAAAATCAGTGAATATATAACAGATTTCAAAACTGCAACTTTAGAAAGAAACTCGAAATACTGAAAGAATTCCTCAAAGACACTGATGGAAGAAGCAAAGGAAGTCTATGATATAATGTACAGATATTCTTCCACAAAGACTTAGTAGCTGCTAAATTGTTCAACAGGAAAAACTTCACTATTTTTAAGAATGGACTGTCTACAGAAGAGAAAGAACTGCCTAATGAAGCATACCCTATGATTGACAAAGGAAAACTTGAAACTGAAATAAAGTATTTTATTGTAGATCCAATATGCATAAATATTGCAAATTCATTGAGCTGTGGGCATTTACCTTGGAAAATAATCTAGATGATGTTCTTACTGAAACTACGAAAATGATTCTTGACAATTCCCATGACGGCATCAGGGTCAGAACGCTGGTTTTCAACACTGAAAAGAATAAAAAAAAACCTTTCTAAGGAGCACTAGGAATCCTGAAAGACTAAATGTAATTGCAGTAATTTCAATGAAGAAGAATTTCCTCAACAGTCAGCTAGAGATCAGGGAAAAAGTATTAAACTTTGAAAACTAATAAAAAACAAGAAGAATGAATTTCATTTTTAAATGAATTGATAACAATTTATCGGTAAAAATATTTTTTCGTTTAGGATTGCATCAGATTTACGTATAAATTTTAATTTTATGTGTTTGCTTCTTTTTACACAATATTAAACAATGGCTAAAACTTTTCTGAAACAACACCTCCGCTAATTTTAGCCACAAGCTGCCACTGGAACCAGTCATCTGATTTGAAGGTCATTTTCGAATCCATTATTCCAAAATGCATAAGAATTGTTATATTTCCTTTCCGAAGTAGGGAAAATTGTAGATCAGCGTTATTCCATTTAAGAAATTCAAATATCTTGTTTTGGTATTTCGAAGTCAATATCTGCTAAATATATTCTCTTACCGTAAAGGTACACTAAGAAAGTTTTAATGGATTTCTTTCATGTTTTCTATTACATATTTAGGGGTACATTTGTTTGAATAGATATCCCTATTCTTTTATTTTGGTAAACAGTGAAATTAATAAACTTTTTATATATACAAGGTTTGGCTGGAAAGTTCATAGGCTGAGCCACGTACACATGTTCTATTGCCGATCCTGAGGTCTTCCTCCATAAAGATCGTAAAGTTTAGATAATATAATCCAGCTTCATACAATATTTCACGTATTCACATATATTCTATTAGAACAATGTGGGATTTTAATAACAAAAGTAATAATATCCTGATCTAAAAAAATTAAACGAAATCAAATCAGCTATATTATATACGCAAACGCGTTTTTAAAATAATAATTTAAATTTTAAATTTCAGCATCCTTTTTCCTTCATGACTATGGATAAATACATCAACATAAACAATACTTCATTTCTATGAATCCTAAAGGACGAAAGGCGTCGCATGAAAAATACATTCTACTTTTTCACATCTTTCTCTAAATCGAGCTAGTTTGGACATTCCTGAGTCTATCACGCCAACCATCACCGTCGGAAGGTTATTAGTGTGCCATCTCTACATAGTTAATGTCGGTGGCTGCTGTGCCAACGACCCGTCTTCCAGCATAGCGAGGTGTCCAGCGCGGTAGACCACTTACCAGCTCTTATTTTACTCGCAAGCAGTGTCCGGTAGGGCGCAATCTGCATTCGCGTAAGATTGTAGAAATATCAGGGATAGGTCCATAGAGCTGTGATTTAGTTGGATATTGTCCCCTAGAGATGATAAATATAGTGTAGGTTCCATCAAGCCTTATGGGTTTGCGATAATGTTCATGTAGTGACGCCATACATTAAAACCAACTCTACAAGAGCTCGAAGGAATATTTGTTTGTGGTTGCGTGTTAGATCAAATTTCCAGATTACATCCATTTTATTCAAGATTAGCTATTCGAATTTTCATACGCATTTTCAGTAGAATTTATTTCACTTCCTAGGTATGTAAAAGATTCGACATATTTTATTGATTTGCCTGGGAGAGTTAGTGCTGGTTGAAGCTTATGAATTTTGTGACATATTTTCCAAATATATACAGGCTGCGATGGATTGTCATCTAAATTATGCGAAAATTAAAATAACACTGACATCTCATTTTAACAGATATATTTATTAAATTACACAGAAATAACTTGAAAGACAAAAGAATAAATTTATTCAATAAAAACGCCATGTAGACGACTTCGGAATTTCCTGCATCTATTCTGGAAGCTCTTATTGATTAAGTTGTTAAATGCTGCCATAATCCTTGCCTTCAGTTCATCTTTGGGGTTACAAGGAATATTGTTGGTCTCTCGATCAACTGCGCCCCCACACATAATAATCAAGGAGGTTACAGTCTGAGGAGTTAGGTGGCTAGATGTAAGGGCTGATATGGTTGCAGAAATTGTCTGACAACGATGACTGGGTCCTCTTCTTGTGCGGGATGGTGTCATGTTGCTAGGCATAGGATCTTCCAGCAACCACACATTGCACAGAGGGTCACACTACCTCCTCACGGCACTTGATGCAGGCCTCTGTGTTGAGTCTGAGCCCCTAATCAACAAATTCGGAAGTTCTTATCAGAACGATCACAATGGGATTTCTGAGCTGCCGTACATTCATAAACACCATTAGACTCATCAAACTCTTTCCGAATCCTTGGAAGTGTTTTCAGTTTGACACTCAAACATACATAAATGTTCGTATTGGAGCTTCTGGCGCGAATGTCAAGCAGTTCAACTTTCTGGCTGAGTGAAGTGCGTCACAAAATCAAAAACAAACAACGTAATGCGCGAAATGAAAAATAAATGGTGATATATATATATATATATATATGTGTGTGTGCGTGTGTGCGTGTGTGTGTGTGTGCGCGCGCGCGTGTGTGTGTGCATGTGTGTGTATAATACGGCGATCACAGTAAAAGAATAGTGAGGAATTCAATAATTTTGTCAGAAGAACTTCCTACTTAAGACGAAAGACCGAACTGCACCGTTTCCCAACGTGTCTTGTACTTATTCACACACACACCCGTGCGCACACACACACACCCGTGCGCACACACACACATATAATATCTACTTTTGTATACATATATATATATATATATATATATATATATATATATATATATATATATATATGTATGTGAATGGATGGATGTTATTTATTTTGTATCTTTTGCACTCACACGCTCTCACGCATATATATTTACATATGTTTAACATTTATCTCTTTCTCGCTTTCTTTCTCTCTCTCCCTATATATATATATATATATATGTGTGTGTGTGTGTGTGTTTGTGTGTGTTTGTGTGTGTGTGCGTTGTATACCTGTATCTGTCTATATATATAGGCATATATTTATTTACACACAAACACACACACACACACACACACACAAACACACACACACACATATATATATTATATATATATATAACCGTATATATTTTCACACAGAGATATATTTGAATATGTATGTGTGTGTGTATATGTGGCTGTGTGCGTGCATTTATATGTATGTGTCCGTTCGTACATGCGTGCGTGTGAGTGTGTGCATATGTGCATGCGTTCAGATAGGAGGAAAACGCTTTTGGCAGTAAATCTTTATATCCCGTCGTGAAAAGAGATTTGGAATTTGAAAGTGAAAGTGAAAGTAGTTATCAGTGGAAATGTTTTGAGACCCAATAAAGAAGCTTATAACCCGTCGTTGGGAATGACTATCTCCATCTTTGACGATGTATATGTGTGTGCGTGCACCTGGATAGTGAAATTGACTCTATATATAGACATATAGAACCGCCTGTTATTCAGTGTGGTGTTGATTTCCTGAAAGATGAATAGCCCTGAATACATAAACAGACAGAAATAAGCTTGTCTTCTTAAAGCTTAAATAAGATTGCAAATTTGATGAAGACAGCAAAAAATAAAAAAAAGATCTTTAGCAATTTTCAATTTTTAAATACAATAGAAAAAGAACAAAAATGAAACGTCTATAAATTTAAGTCGATTCGCTTTGTAAATGATTCCGAAAGATTTTCTGATGAAACGTAAATAAAAGTGAAACTTGTCAAATTTATAGACGTTTGTATTTCTACCTTATTCTGTCGTTCTGTCGGATGATATACGTAATAGTAAAGATCTATCTATCTATCTATCTATCTATCTATCTATCTATCTATCTATCTATCTATATATATATATATATATATATATATATATATATATATATATATATATATATATATATATATATGAACATAAAAAATAGGCAGCATATATATTTTATATTACAAAGAGTTAATCATACCTTGAATCAATTAGCAATATTAATTCCATTATTGGCGAAATCTCTTTTCTAGTAGACATAATTATAAGCATTATACTACTAATAATCCACTGATTTTATACATAAGGATCTCATCATTCAGTGGATTATACACGATCTGTTTGCAACTTCTTGTTTTGTTATTTCTTCACATTCACTTTCTTACAACATTATATATATATATATATATATATATATATATATATATATATATATATATATAAAACACACTTGGGAAAGGTGTGAATCCTTCTCTTCTCTCTCCAGCAGGACAGACTGGGTTCTATAGCCTTGGATGGCAACTGGTCTAGAAGAAAGACAACTCTGAATTCAAAACTTGTGGAGGGTCGTTTGGGGACCTTGTGGCACGTAGTGCACTAGGTCTCTGTATTCGGATCTTCAAAGAGTGTGTCGATGGTCCTGCACGAAACCTTCATCACTATATGTTTACTTATGAATATCGTGGACTATTTTTATATTTATATGTAATTCAGGATGCTAGTTATGTCTGCATTTTCATATCTTCAGACAAATCACTGAAAATAATACTAATTTTACCTCTTAAATTAGGCAGTTTATTCATGACAACGTCCCTCTGCGTAACATTTAAATAAGTCTCTGTACTACGACACACATGCAAACACACATACACACACATGCACACACACATGCACGCACACAGATATACACAGAGATATACACTTTTACTCGGTTATATCTGGATGCACAGATTGCTAAATTATGAGTGTACGCATATTTTGAGATATGACTTCGAATGGCAAAGAAATATATAAAAACCGGTCATTGCGACATAGGTAAGAAAAAACTGAGAATAAAATAAACAAAGGATGAATGAAAATTCCTGGAAATAAATTCAGACAAAAAAAAGAGGGAAAAAATTATAATGATTTCAACGAAACAGGAAATAAAAATGAAAAATATGTTGGAGGTGAATAAGCAAAGAGCGATTTAAAAATATTTAAGCGAAAGAAATAAAGAAAAGAAAGAATAAAAAAAGAAAGAAAAAAGAGAGAATGCAAAAAAGAAAGAAAGAATAAATGAAAGAAAAGAAGAAAGAAATAAACAAAGAAAAATAAGAAATGGAAAAAGAAAGAAAGACAGAAATAGAGAAGGAAAGATAAAGAAAGAAAAAGGAAGAATAAAAGAAAGAAAAAGTAAGAAATAGAAAAAGGAAGAAAGAAAAAGTAAGTAGATAAAGAAAGAACGAACGAAAGACAAATAGAAAAAGAAAGAAAGAAAAAAGAAATAATGTAAGAAAAAGAAAACGGAAGATAGAGAAGAAAAACGAAGAAAGCTCTAAAAAACTTGAAATAAAAATCTTGAAAATAAAATCAAATGCGATAAACGAAAAGAAAATCGAAAAGTCACGTAAAAATAAAATAAGAACAAAGAAAAAATCGGTTAAGAAAAATCTGAATGGATCATTAAAAAAAAAACGAACAAACTGCAGAAGAAAATAAAAAAAAAGATAATAATGTCGGATGTAAGAAAATGGAAATAAATCTTGTTCGTATATTTGAAAGCAAAGATGCAGCGAGTAGGTGTGCAAGTCTGATGTGTAAAATAAATCGTTTGGCTTACAATGAATTTGAGAAAACAGAAACGAGCAGACGATGCCAGACGCAAGAACAATAAACCTTAACATAGATTAAGCACAGGTTCTTTCAGTAAGGAAGGGTGTAAGTGAACGTGGCAAAGGAAAGAATATAAAGTGGATGACAATAAATAAAACAGAAATAGATAGTAATAGTGAAGAGTGTTTAATATAAAGAATGAAAATTAAGTCGGAAGAGGAAAGTGATTTAAAAGAAGTGGCAAGCGTGAGGAAGATGGAGTAGCTCGAAAGAACGCAACGAATAGAAAGAATGGCGATTAAGAAAAATGCAAAGGAGAAACGGAAATTGAAACTAATAAATGAAAGATCCTATGAAAAGAGGTGAGGTAAGAAAAAGAAAGAAAGAAAAAGAATGGAAAATAAAAATGTCGTTAGAAGGTGAAGAACAGCATTGGAAAGGTGAATAACAAAATGGAGGTTGAAGTAAAGAGAGCCTTCCGGTGTAGAGGACGTATATTTTGGAAATGAAAGAAATGTAAAAAAATGGGATGTCGACAGAAAAAAGGGATATAATGAAAAAGAAAGAAAATATGAAAATAAAAGAGCAATACGCTAGTAAGCAAGAAAGAAAGAAGGGAGACGGTTAAAGTGAAGTATTGAAGAAAGAAAGAAAAAAAGAAAGAAAAAAAGAAAGAAAACTTTGGGAAAGAAGGAGAAGAAAAAAAGAAAAGGAAGAAAATTTAGATTATAAAGAAGAAGAAGAAGAAGAAGTAGTAGTAGTAGTAGTAGATGAAGAGGAAGAAAGCGAATGAGAAAAAGTGGAGGCTGAGCAAAAGAAGACGATGAAATTGAAAAGTAATACAGGAAGAAAAGAAGAAAGAATGAAAACACATGACGAAGTAAAAAAGAGGAACAAGAAGATGAAAAAGAAAAGATGTGTAAAATAAAAGAACGTAGTGAAAAAATATATGAATAGAAGAAGAGGACGAAGAAGATGAAGAACACGAAAGAGAAGAGAAGAAAAACGAAAAGGAAAGAGATGATGGAGAAGAATGAGCGGGAGAAAAGGAAGAATAAATAGTAGAGAAAAAAGAAGAGTAGGAAGAAGAATATATGCAGAAGAGGAAGATAACAAGAAAAAGGAAAAGAAAAAAAGAAAAAGACGAGAAGAAGAAGGAAAAGAGCATATGTATTTGAATGGAAGGAACAAAAAGAAGTGGTCGAAGAAATAGAGAGTAAAGTAATTAACATAAGGTAGAGGAAAAAAGAAAAGGAAGAGGCAAAAGAAAAGCAGGAAAAGAAGAAAAAAGAAAGAAAGAAAAATAGAGGAAGAAGAAGGAAAAGAAGAAGAAGAAAAAAGAAGAAAATAAAATAGAAGAAGAAGAAAAAGGAGGATGTAGAAACAGAAGAAGGAAAAGAAGAAGAGAAAGAAAAAGATGAAAGGAAAAATAGAAGAAGAAAATTAACAAAGAGCAAAAATGAAGGTGGGAGTTTAAAGAAATTTCTCTTCATCTCTTTCCTGCATAATTTCTTTCTTCTTTTTTTTCTTCTCTTCTCTTTCATCTTCGTCTTTTTTTCTTCTCATGTCTTTCTTCTTCTTCATCTTCTTCGTCCTGTTCTACTACTCAAGTATTATTCAACATGTTCTTCTTTTTACAAGCCTTTTCTTTTTTTAAGAAGAAAATGGTGTGTAGAATGAGGAAAAGTGTGGGGAAATTGAAGAAGATGTTGAAAAATGAAGAGTAAAAACGAAGGTAAGAAGAAGAAGGAGAAGGAAAAAAAGCTCCAGAATTTGTATTCAAATAAACAAATAAAGAACTCAATCGTGGTAAAAATAAATAAATAAATAAAAACAGAAATCGAAAGGCAAAAGCAAAAAAAGGTGTAGAAAAAAGATACTGTAAAAACAAATGTAAAAAAGGAAATAGAAAAAGAAGCTAAAATTGAAATGAGTGAATAAAAAAGAACGAAAAAAAAAGAAAAGATAAATGAATGTATTGGGTGGGGAGTTCAACATTGGATCGATTAAGAGAAATCAGAGGCAAAATGAAATCCCATCAAGCACCCAAAGCGCGCATCTGTTCTTTCTTTTCTGTTTTTATTCTATTTTATTTTTTCTTGCTTCTCCAGGTAAATGCATTGGAAAACACGAATAAAAAAATAAACAAAAAAAGAAATCGACAAATAGTCTCGTAACTGGGCATGCGTGAAGCTTAAACGCGCATGCGCTGCTATATTCGCAGTTAGGTATCCACTGCATCTCTCGCAGAATTAGTATTTTAATGGAACAATTTTGAAACATGCGCACATGCAAACGCATCGGAAGTAAAATTATGGGGGTCTGCGTGCACATCAAACGGAAAATGAGAGAGCGGTCTTTTCCTTTCATCTCAATATAGTCATTATTATTTGTATATAAAAGAATTTTTACGGAATTAAGATCCTCTGCTCGAATGATTAAACCAGTCTAGACTGAATAGCACGTTGAATTCCTCGTATGTTGCAAATTATACAGAGATGCAGAATACGGTTTAAATAAACACACACACGCACGTGCGCGCGCACACACACACACACACACACACACACACACACATGTGCACACACACATATATATTTATATATATATATATATATATATATATATATATATATAAATGGTCGTAATTTATATATATATATTAATTTACATATATATATATTTATATATATATATATATATATATATATATATATATATATATATATACACGTTGTTTCAGTTCTTGATTTTTTAAAATATTTTTTTTTTCAAAAAGAGTCACTATTTAATCTTCTTTGTACGACAATATACATTATTATTTCTTAATTTTAACCATTGTCTTGTTTGCAAGACAATAATTACACTACAATTACTGTCATTTAAAGAGTGAGCATATTTTAGGGATCTTCTTTATATATATATATATATATATATATATATATATATATATATATATATATATATATATGGGGTCTGTGTGTGGACAAATATTGAAGTCAACACGTGAGGCGATTGCGTGTAGCCTCTGGGTGTTGACGTCGATGTCAACTTTTATTACGATTTTACAGACGATCTATCCCTGCTATTGAACACTTTAAAGCATAAATTTAGCATACCTTAACATATATTTGATCATATTGTTCATGACATTAAACTGGCGTTAGATGAAGAATGGTGTGTTAATTTGAAACTAAAAGAGGACCGAAAAGGGAATTTTAGAAACAAATTATTTTATATATAAAATCATTTTTATATATAAAATAAAATTTTATATATAATTTTTTATATATAAAATTAAATTATATATATTTTATTTTATATATATATATATATATATATATATATATATATATATATATATATATATATATATATTTATTTTTTATATATAAAATAAAATTATTTATATTTTAGGTATATATGAAATGAAGTTATTTATTGTTATATAAAAAATAAAATTATTTATTATTATATATAAAATAATATATAAAATATTTTTCATATATAAAATAATTTTTCTATATAAAGTAAAATGTTTTTACATATAAATTGTTTTATAAATAAAGTAAAATTATTTATTGTTATAAAATATAATTATCTTTTTATATATAAAATATTTTTATATATAAAATACATTTTTATATATAAAATCAAATATTTTAGGTGTAAAATTATTTATTTTTATATATAAAATAAAATTTTTATATATACAATAATTTTTTATATATAAAGTAATTTTTTTTTATTTGCAAAATATTTTTATTTATAAAATAAATTTATTTTTATATATAAATCGAATTATTTATTTATATATAAAATAAAGTTCTTTATTTTTTATATAAAATAAAAATATTTATATTTATATATAAAATAATTTATTTTATACATACTTTGTTATGTAAATTTTTAATATATAAAAAATACAGTAATTTCTTATATATAAATATAATTTGTTATACATAAAATAAATTCTTTCATAATTAATATAAAATTATTTATATTTATATATAAAATAATTTTTTACATATATAAAATAATTTTTTGCCTATAATGTATGGATGGCATTGTTTGTGAGCAGTGACCCCTACCCAACCATAACTTAACCTGATTTTAAAAGTAACTTATATTTGATACATAATTTGTCTAGGGAAATTAAAACCCAGCCACACCTTATCAAAATGATTGGATTTTCCCTAACCTTAACAACTTAAAATATTTTAAGATTGTACTTATAAATTAAGTAAATTTCTTAATAGGTAATTCCAAAAATCGCTTGAGAATGAAACCGAGATATTGATTATAATATTTAATTTGAATTTTAGAATTTTTCTGTTTTGCAAACATTTTTTTAAATAGAATATATAAATATATATATATATATATATATATATATATAAATATATATATATATATATATTTAGTGGATAGATGTGATTTCTGTTTACGCTTTAGCGATCGTCTGACGAAAAGTGGAACATTTTTATCCAACCAAATAAATATTGAGCGCTTTCTAGAATATATAATATATAAATAATTATATATATATATATATTTATTTATATTTATATTCATATTTCATATATATATATATATATATGACAAACTGAAAATTTCTCGTGGCGCTTTTCATCCGTTAGGATTGCATCGACCTGGTCTTTGTTGATGTTCCTACGAATACACATATGCACGAAACGACAATGTCCAATCTGATGAAATCCTAAATATCTCTCTCTCTCTCTCTCTATATATATATATATATATATATATATATATATATATATATATATATATAAAAATACAAACTGTTATTATTAGCCGAAGCGTTTCGCCCAAATGTTCTTAGCAAATGGAAGAATTTAGAAAACGCTATTAAATTCTTCCAGTTTCTAAGGACATTTTCTTTTGTTATTATTAGCTACTTTGTTTTAATAAATTCATTTCGTTTTTGCCTTGAAAAAGTCCACATTGGACGAAACACCTCGGCTAATATACAGTCTGTTTCATGCTATATGCAATCGTCAGACCTGACGATTGCATATAGCATGAAACAGACTGTCGCCTCTAAGTGTTGACTTCTATGTTCACTTTTATATTTACACACGCTCTATCTCTGATATTGAGTACTTTATCCCATAAATATAGCACATCTTAAGACTATATTTCATATATATATATATATATATATATATATATATATACAGTTATATATATATATATATATATATATATATATATATATATATATATATATATATATTCAGTTATATCTTATATGTTTTATGCATCATCATTCCTAAAAGCAGCAATTTTATCCTAAGTTCATTTATATAAATGCTTTTGTACATTAGACACATTTTATAACCATATTATGCGACGGCATTGTAGTTGTCCTTTCGGTGTTCATGTTATTGTCTGCTTAATTGCATTTTCCTGTAAGAATTCTTGTTTGTTGGTATTACATTTATTAATACATCAGTTGTCGAAAAATCCTAAATACGTTTTGCGTATTTCTACCGATCCTTGGAAACCAGATAATTAATTTTTTACAAAAATGAACACGATGATTTTTTTCCTAATCTAAATATTCTATTTATTCAGTGATATTAAATCAGTGTCCAAGAAACTTTAGCAATCAGTATAGAGTCACTATATAGTAAAAATACAACAGCAAAGTAATGATTTTCCAAGCGTAGCTCAGACATGGCACAAGGCCAAAAGTATGGGACACCCAGTGAGGATCGAATTCACTACTCAGTCTTTATTGTTCTAGCGAGACAAGCTTGCTAACCATTACACCACTTCGAGGTGCCGAAATGGCGGCAAAGTAACTTCCCTTTGTATTTTCTAGAGACGATTTTGGTAAATTTTCTTTTGTTTGGTTCCTTTGACTTTAATAATTTACGCGCAGTACTCGAGTATCAGCTCGGTTTTACATTTGAAATTGCTAGATGCATCCATAAATTCCATGCGAACAATTTCTTCTCGTGTACTTCTCGTGTACTTCTCGTTTGAAGAAATGTCTTTTCAGTCTACTTTAACATTTAAAAGCATCACCATCAGTCTACTTGAATCCTGTTCGTTTATTTTCCTCCCTCCTTATTAAAGATTTTTCTCCCAGATTTCGGCTTTTCAGTGGTTTTATCGCCTTGCTTGGGATTAAATCCTTAAAAAACAAAGAACAAAACTATATTATATGATATACTTAGCCATTCTACAGTCTGTGCTGTGCCTATTCTAACTGTTGTCTTGAATTTATCTCCACTTTTTACCCATGTATGTGTTATTGTGTCAAAATGCACTTAATCTCAAGTTCCCACAAAACATCATAGAAAGTGTGTACATCAATGATTTGAACTGATTTAGTGCCGGCCACAGAATGCTTTTAAACCTTTAAAATTTTCAGGCCGGTAAATGTTGTTAATGTTGTTTATTATAAACAGAGCATTTACTTAAATATTTGTGTCTCTGTAAATAACGTATAACAAAAAATATCTATTAAAATAATTGTCGTACTTTGTCCATTTCATAATATATGACGTTATTTGTTTACATTAAGATACGCTTCGAACAGATATGAACATTCGAGGGAAATCATGGGAAATTTTAGTTTAAAAGTAGCAAAATCGACCTTGCTAACCAGATGCTTCCTTCGTAGCTAAATGGCATAGTACGTCAGGCTATATTTCGGTTCTGTGTTGGATATAATTTCGATTCCTGTCGGAGGACGGATATTTTCTATGAAATTTCTCGGATGTACAGGCCGACAAACTTTGTTAATACTTTTTATTGTGAACAGAAAATTTACTAAAATATATGTCTATAAAAATAACGTGTATATATATATATATATATATATATATATATGAACACACACATACATACATACATACATACACACACACACACACACACACATATATATATATATATATATATATATAGATAGATAGATAGATGAGACACAGTGGAGTAATGATTAGCGGTTTGGATTGAGGAATCGGAGATACGAGTTCGAAAGGTATGAATCCTATTCTTCTCCCTCCAGCTATGAGTAAATAGCAGGACAGACTTCAGGACAGAGTTCTATAGCCTTCGATGGCAACTGGTCAACGAGAAGAACAACTCTGAATTCAAAACCTGCGGATGGATCGTTCGGAGACCTCGTGGCACGACCCTTCAAAAAGTGTGGAAGAATCTGCACAAAACTTTCACTACTATAATCAAATCTCACGTGCTGGTGTCGGGCTTTCGATTCCTAGGAACTGTCCTGCTTGTCCCTCTAACTTCGCAGTCGACGGGAAAGCTGAGTATATATATTTTTATATATATATATATGTATAAAGCAAGTTGTTAAGAGTTAATCAGTTTACAGTTTAATAAATAATCTGAGCGTCTATTGGTCTATGGCTATCCACTAAAATAACTTTTAAAGTATAAATTATTTCGATTAATAAATACTTTATGCCACTGAAATTTTAAATTTCTTTTGTTGTTTTGGATATAGAGTTTAGTAGAAATTAATTAGTTTCGTTTTCTGTTTCTTTATGTTTTATCTGTGCTTTTATGAAAGTTCCAACATAGAGAAAATACAAGATCTTTCAAGAAAGGTGAAATGAACCTGCACGTAAAAACTATATTTTAGCAAGTTCGATTTACTGTTTTTAAACTACAAATTTGCCATCATCTCTCTTGAACGCTCATATCTGCTCGAAGCCTATCTTAATGTAAACAAATAATGTCATAAACAAAAGGACTAAGTCCAAGCTAATCATTTTAATAGATTTTCTGTTTATATGTTGCATTTATATGATGGTCCTGTGTCAGGATATATATATATATATATATATATATATATAATATATATATATATATTGTTATACGTTATTTATATAGACAAATATTTATGTAAATGCACTGTTTATAATAAACAGTATTAACAACATTTACCGGCTTGGATATCCGAGAAATTATCAGAGAGAAAATATGTGTCCTCCGACAGGAATCGAACCTGTAGCCTACGCGGAACCGTCATATAGCCTGACGTGCTATACCTTTTTAGCCACGAAAGTAGGGTCTAGTTAGCAAGGTCGATTTTACTGCTTTTAAAATACAATTTTCCATGATTTCCCTCAAACGCTGTGTAATTAAACGCCAACAAATAACGTCACATACGGCGAAATGGAAAAATTCCGACAATTATTTAAATATGTTTTATTGTTATACGTTATTTATATAGACTCAAATATTTAAGTAAATACTCTGTTTATAATAAACAATATTAACAACATTTACCGGCCTTGATGTCTATGACATTTCTCGGACATTTATGCCGGTAAACATTGTTATTACGGTTTATTATAAACTGAGCATTTAAATTAGATTTTGTTATATATAAATAACTCAAATATTTGTTAAGTAAAATATATATATTAAATCAATTCATTTATAATATTAATGCTCTGTAAATTTACATTGAGCACTATTTTGTAAAAATAAAATATCTATAAGAACACCGGATTTTATATCTTACTGTTCTTTCTTTTTATATATATATATATATATATATATATAATTTTCTTAAATCTTATTTTATTTAATTATTTTAGATTTTGCATGATTTATCTAACTACCGGCTCACTCGCTTTCTTTCTTTCTTTCTTTCTTTCTTTCTTTCTTTCTTTCTTTCTTTGTCTCATGCGCACATGTATACGCGTATAATTTTAAAAGCTGTGCTTGTGAAATACCTAAGCCGATTGGTTGCTTAAAGTCAGGCTGTATCAGCAAAGAAAAGGCAGTGGAACCAGCACATCTGCTGCCATGTGTTCGTGTGTCTGTTTCGAAAACATTCCTTATTACGTGGAGATGCGGTGAGGAATGTGGAAAACAACATGGTTTAATCTCGTTCGAACGTTAACAGTAATGGGTAGAAAAGCAATAGTGAAAGTGAAAGTAGGAAAAGTGATTCAGCACAGATAGTCATTCAGAATCAACTGTATGGATGGATGAGACAAAGGAATGGAAATAAATCGCAGAAAATCGAGATGAAGGGTAGAAAAGTCACTCAGATGGAATAAATCTTTGGTAGGTACGGGGAAGGAGAAATCAATCATATTTAGTTGTGAGGTCAAACTAGATTTTTAAGGATTTGATCCGGAGTATGGATTGTCCTGGATTAAAGTTTAGATGACGTGTTATAGAATAGGCGTAGAGTATTTGATACGTCATCTCATCATATATGTGAACATGACTTAATTTTTGCTGGTGGATGTTTTGCTAAATTAATTAACGAAGCAGAATACAAAAGGGCAAGACGTGTTCATTATGTGCGTATTTGGTTGGCGAAATTTTGTGGTGGTAATACGTATAAATTCCGGCTGATCATTTCGATTTAAATAATGTAAATAACCCGCTCATAGTTTATATACGGATTATTGTCCTAATCTTTGCAGTAGTTATCAACAAGTTTCGGTCGTTTTGCTCTCCGGTTGTCATCAGATGCTTCTCGAAAAAAAAAAAAGAAGACATTCTGAGTACAGTCAAGTCTGGAAAGTAACAGCTGACATGTTAGGTTTAAGTCTCCAAGTTCTCCAGTCAGAAGTGAGACTAGTGGATTAGATTGTTCGGTTTGTTTTATTTTATGGCATATCAACCTCAATATGCCGACCAGTTTTCTATTGCTGTTTTCTATAATTTTTTTTTTTTAGTTTTATATTTTTGGTTTTCTTTTAAGTAATTTTTTTGCTATTCCTTGACTCGTTTCCGCTGAGTCCGAGTAGACACTGCCCAGACCAGGGATTGAACTCTCATTAACTATGACCCTTCCTATTGAATAGAGGAGATAATTTTATTGTACCTACTACAGTTTTTTCAGTGAGTGTCTTTAGCCGAAAAGTTGGCCTGAGAATTATATTAAATGGGCCTGGAGTTGGCCTAAGGAAAGTTTATTGGAGATTGAAAAGAGAGAAGACTGGAAACTTGGAACTTCAGCTTGACAAGCAGATAGATAGATAGATAAATCGATAGATAGATAGATAGATAGATAGATAGATAGATAGATATGAGCAGACAGACATTCAGATAGATAGATAGATAGATAGATAGATAGATATGGATAGCCTTCGATAGATAAATAGATATGAACAGATAGACATACATACATAAAGACAGACAGATAGATAGATAGATAGATAGATAGATAGATAGATAGATATGAACATACATACATGCATCCATCCATCCATCCGTACATACATACATACATACATACATAGATATATAGATAGATAGATACCACGATCTATATGTCATTAGTCAGGATATGCACGAGAATAAACATTTTTCTCATTTTCGGCATACCATATCTTTATGTTTGTTGCATTGCCTTCTGCTCATGCGTGCTTACTATTGTGGTCACGTGATCAAAGTTTGAGCTTGATCACTCCAGGTTTCTTGCTGCTGTTGCATTGTAAACATGTCCGCACCAGAGAGCAGTGATCCGATTCTGCAGGGAACATTCTACCTCGTCGGTGATAACTGGCCGGTTAGTTATTACCATCTCTCGAGATTGCTAAGTTTTTTCGTCAGTTGTGGAGGTTGACGGGCGCCCTGCCCTTTCTTCGTGCGTCACGATTGTCTGGTCACTTTTAAACTTCTTCATCCACTCCTGCACATTTCTACACCGTAGTGCACTGTTGCCGTATTGTGTTAAAAGCCTCTGATGAATTTCAGCCAACTTCCGACCATAGAAATCGGATCACTGCTTTTTGTTCCGGCTTGGTGAACACTGCTAGCGGAGCGGCCATGTTTACATTGTAACAGCAGCAAGAAAACTAGTGCGATCAAGCTTACATCACATGACCACAAGAGTATCAACTATAAGGATGTGCCAGCAACAGTGTGAAAAACCAAGAGATATCATATTTGACAGCATATAAGACGCACGGGCGTATAAGACGCACCATAATTTCAGCACGGCAAACCAAGAAAAATTAGGAATTAGTAAAATTAGTAAAATTTTTAGTTAATGGTACAGCCTAGGCCATATTATTATTTTGGTTAAACAAGCCACGATTACAATTAAACGAAAAATAATAGGGAAAAAAGAACACGAGTCTACAAAAATTTTATTATATCCAAAGGTAAGAAAACAAAATAAAAATCAAGCAATTATTAAAATTAAGCAAAACAGTACAGTTACCATAAAAATTTTATTCATCGTCAAATCCAAAATTTTCGTCGTCTTCCTTATCAAAACTCTGATACTCATTTTCCATACTACTATCATCGTCGTTAAATAATGCGTCGTCTTCCGTTCCATTGAGAGAATTGTTAATATCACACTTTTTAAAAGATTTCACAACAAATGGTTTAATATTATCCCAAGCTTGCTTCACCCATTCGCAGACTTGTGCAATGGTGTTTTTTTTTATTCTTCCTGTAAGTATAATGTCATGATCAGGCATTGCCATCCATGTGTACCATTGTTCCTTCATGTTTAAGTCTAAGCTAATAGGAGTTGCTTGGTAGCAAATTTTCGGCCGACTATCGCGAATTTTAAACCTACATATTTGCAGAAAAGACTCAGGGGAATTTTAAAAGTTATTTTTAGTAAAAAAAAAAGTGCGTCTTATATACCGTCAAATAGATAAGTTATGGTGAAGGTCGGATAATGTATGACATACCATCGTATTTTCTACTATTTTTTTTTTTTTCTTTTATAAATGAAAGTTATTTTCCTTTCACAAGGAAATTCTTTTTCTGCTTATCTGGACCTGGCATTTTATTTTGGTACCAAAAATAGGAGACATGGAAAATATTTGAGAAGGACGGATCTTGTGTTCATAAGTTCAATCCCTGGAGCAGCACAAATTCAAACGAACATTAACTGACATCGCAGGAACAAATTATCAGAACAACAGTTAGAGTATATCAACCAATCAATGAACACTTGGTACTCATAGGAAACATTGTCAAGTAGATCATTTATATTAACCATGATGACACCAATGGATATATATATATATATATATATCATATATATATATATATATATATATATATATATATATATATATATATATATATATATATCAGACCTAAAACCGGAGCACGAAGAGTAAGATTTAGAAGTTGGAATTTTCGGACACGCATGTGTCTTTTATCAACGAAATGAGAACAAACATTGAGGGGGGATTGATTCTTTCGATGAAATTTGTTGATTTGTTTTGTTTTTGTTTTCCATGTGTCAAAGATGGGTCATGTCTGATCTCCGACAGTTCTTCAACAGTATTCCTGAGGATACTGAAACAAAACGTGGGGACGCAGGATTGATGCATAGTGGGCTCGCCGGATATGGCCCAGTCTAGACGGACCATAGAAAGAGTAGCATTCAGCAGGAACCATATATATATATATATATATATATATATATATATATATATATATTGTAATATATATATATATATATATATATAAACACACACACACACACACACACACACATATATATATATATATATAAAATACAGGTAAAGTCTGAGAAAACGGGAAACTTCTACAAATTGACGGCAGACCACTACAACAACTTAATTTTAAAAAAAATTAACAAGGACTTATGAAATAGCTTATAATAACAACGTAAATATGGTAGATAATATTAACAGAACTAGTAAAATTATTACCCTTAACAATAGACAAAAGAACAGTATGAACTCCGCCAATGAACAAATATCACATGAGTCAACATACACAGTAATTTTTACAACACACTCTAAAAATTAGTGGATACAAAAACGCTAACATTAATTATAGAAACAATAGGACTCACCAAAAAACACAGGAAAAGAAAAATCATTTTGTATACCTTTCCATTTACACAAGTGGTTAGTATTAAGCTAGGACAAAAATTCCTAGCTTTAATTGAAAAGCACTTTCCTACTAACAGCAGACTTAGCAAGATCTTTAATAAAAACACATTAAAA